>OX456986.1:81520956-81522422 GCA_949752695.1 Melanostoma scalare | reverse complement strand
TTAATATCGAAAGTTAAGCTTTCACAAACAAGCTGTTCAAATAATTTGGGGATACACGAAAGCTTAGATATGGGTCTATAGTTAAGGATATCTGATTTAATACCTTTTTTAAATACAGGTGTAATAAAAGATCTTTTCCACAGTAAAGGGAATCGACCAGAATCTAACGATAATGAGAACAAATAATTAAGGGGAAATGCAATTTGGGACTTACACTTTTTTAAAATTATTGGAGGGATGCCATCAGGGCCAG
Source organism: Melanostoma scalare (assembly GCA_949752695.1). Lineage (NCBI taxonomy): Eukaryota > Metazoa > Arthropoda > Insecta > Diptera > Syrphidae > Melanostoma > Melanostoma scalare. The sequence continues at coordinate 81,522,169 of OX456986.1, read as the reverse complement.
CAGAGTAATCATCGTTCAAAGATGAAATATTGTTAAGGACTCTTTCTAGGATAATTGGAACATTATTAAAATTAACTTTTGGACATTTACGTAGAAACTCGAAGTAACTACGATCTATCTCAACAATAGAATCAGAGAAGGAATTACAAAAATTTTGAGCAAAAGCGTTGCAAATGTCGGATGTTTTTGTCAATGTGTCATTACCATATGTAAAGTTATCTGGGTATCCATCCGAATCTTTCTTTGAATTGACAAAGTTCCAGAAACTTTTTGGATCATCCCTTAATGAGTTGCCCATTCTGTGAACATAACTTGAGTACAGAGTTTTTGATAGTGATTTAAATTCATCAAAAAAAAAGATGTAAGAAAGGTGATCAGATTCAGAACGCGTCTTAATGTAAGTCCGCCAAGCACTATTTCTTTTGTTGCGAAGCTTCTTTAGTTCCTTAGTGTACCATGGGTGATTAGAGCTCACATTCTTTGAAATTTTGAGGGGTATAGCTTTGTTCATGCAGTCGTTAAGAATAAAATAAAAGTAACTAACTGCTTCGTCAATATTATTGAAAGCTGATATATTATTAATATTAGATCTACTTAGTTCATCAGAAAGCATTTGAAAGTTAGTCTTTCGATAGTCAAATATATGCGAGCAGTCATATGAATTACTATAACTATGAATGTGACCGCTTAGGTCAAGGAAAATGTCTAGAGGAGGGTGATAGTCATCTACATTAGTAATGCCGGAATTAGATTTAAGAACGACAGTACTAACAGCGTCAGAGGTAAAGACTAAATCGAGATTTCGATTTAAAGAGTTTTTAATACAACTCACTTGTTGTAAGTCAGTAGAAATTAGATAATCCAATAAGATAAGCTCTTGTTGAGAGGATTCCAAGGAAGCTTTCTGAAATGAACAGTCAATTGATGGAGACCAATCTATATAAGATAGATTAAAGTCACCCAGCAGTAAAATATTTATATCTAAAGAAGACAGATTGTTTAAATAATCTAACACTAAAGCCACTTCATTGTAGGCAGGGGCAGAACTTTTTGGGGGAATGTACGTGCCAATTACATAGACTGTCTTAGACTCAAAGGTAACTTCAATGCAAATTAGATCTATTGTTAAAGTAAAAGGAAAAGTGATATTAGAAGACAAAAAGCTATTGCGACAAGCTATGAGAACACCACCTCCTACGTCTGCGTCTACATG
>OX456986.1:81193456-81515956 GCA_949752695.1 Melanostoma scalare | reverse complement strand
TGCAAATTTGTGTGTTTAGGGGGGTTGGTGGCTTAGAATTTTCGAAAAATAGATTTTTTTTTTTTTGTTATTTTGAAAGAATAGCATCTTAAAAAGATGCTATTAAAAGTTGATGACGAAGTTCCAAGTATTGTCTTTCGGGTGCAAAAAAAAAAAAACTACTGGGCCGATTATTCTGAAAATTTAATATGTTGTTCTCTACAGTTTTGGCCATCGAGAAACTGGATCAGTATTAACTGCAGCCGTAAGAACAGTTTAGGTAGATGAAAGAATACTGGCAGCTATTGAAATCTATCCTTCAGAAGTGTTATATTTGTCAGCATTTATATTAAGCATTGTCGCTGCGCCGTTTTGGCAGCTCTGACAAGTGAAAGAAGACGTCACCAAAAACCATCATCGACAGATCCCGCCTTTTATGGATCAGACACTTTTGATACCGCCAGAACTCAACCAGCCAACTACGTTACAATTGAATTAGCGTAACGAGTACAATGGTTGGCACCCCCGATTTTCTTTACTTATTATTGGCACCCTTCATGCTATATGAAATTTCACAAAGTCTTCTGTGCTCAGGAGCAAAAATTACGTTTTTTTTTTTTCATAATCTGTATCATTTCTCTACAGTTCTGCATTTTTATTTGTGTGTATTTCATTCTTAGTTCTTTTTTGTCAGTGAAAGTGTACAGTCGTTTTAAATTAGTGAAAATAGTGCTTAAAATACAGTGTTCCCGCTAAGAAGACTAGAATTGGTAAGTGTCCGTTTTTGATTGTTTTTTGAGTTTTTAGATGAAGATTTATTATATTTAGTATAACAATACAATAAATTAAATATTTTTAATTGTTTTTGGTAAAAAAAGTTGTTAAAGTTGTAAAAAAAGAGGTGCCAATTATTGGTCCCATATAAAGTAATGGTTTAATTATTGCCAGGGGGTTGGCTATAATTTGTGTACTGGGACTTTTAAGACTGCCAATAATACCCCGCATCCGTTATAAATTTCAATTTGAAAAGTGGGGGAAAAAGCAGAACTACGTAGAAGAAAACATTCAGCAGGCTTTGACAGAAATAAGAAGAGGGTTTATATCCAAAAAAGCAGCTTCTTTAAAGTTCAACGTGCCTAGATAAACGTTACAATTTTGATTAAGTTCTAAATTTTCGAAGACACGTCCCGGGCCAGAAACTGTTTTAACCCAAGCAGAGGAAATATTAATTGTTGAGTGGTTAAAAGTATGTCAAGAAAAAGGACTTCCCAAACGAAAGGAGGATCTTTTGTGCGCTGTACAAGAGTTCTTGAAATAAAATCAGAGAGAAACTCCACTTGGGAGCGATTCAATGCCTGGAAGAGGGTTGTTCAGATACTTTTTAAAACGTCTTCCTTTTGTGACCTTCAGAACAGTTGATTCTGTTTCATCGGCTAGGGCAAATGTGCCTGTGACTGATTTATTCCGTTGGTTTGATTGCATACAGGACTACCTAATCAAAAACATTTTTTTTTATTTCTCGAAGACCCTAGTCGTGTGTTCAACGGAGATGAAACAAATTTTCTACTTTGTCCGAAAACTAAGTCTGTGGCAGCCGCAAAGGGAGCTAGAAATATTTCTGAAGTCGAAAGAGGTCAAGCGAAAGCAAACCTAACGGTTATGTTTTCCTACAATGCTTTAGGATCAATGTGCCTTCCGATGATAATTTATCTTTTTAAGAGAATAAAGGATGAAATTCGGTATAGTATTCCCGAAACATCGGAATACTGTATTAGCGATAACGGTTGGATGACATAGCAAACCTTTTATGAATTTATTTCAAAAGTTTTTCATCCGTTCTTAGGTCGGGAAAAAATAGAGCTGCCGGTGATATTCTTTGTTGATGGACACAGTACCCATTTGACACTTCAGGTGAGCCAGTTATGTGTCCAACTTGAAGTTATCCTCATTGCACTTTACCCCAACGCGACTCGCATCCTACAACCAGCAGATGTTGCAGCTGCACTCAAAAATTCATGGAACAACGCAGTGGCCGATTGGCGGAGAAAAAATTTTGGTGTAAATCTTACCAAACAAATGTTTGGTCCGCTGTTAAAAGACGTGGTTGATAAAAGCATTACCCCCACTACAATACAAAATGGTTTTAAGGCATGTGTATTGTTTCCCTGGAAAGAAAATGCCATTCGTTTTTCTAAATGTCTGGGAAGGTGTAATCTCCGCCACAACAATGAAGAACAGGTTCCAACAGACCTGCTTGAAAGCATTTCAGAAATAATTGGCAAAGAAAAGATTGATCAAATACAAAAATTCAATGTGGATGACTAAAATAGCGAAAATTTTTTAAAGATACATTCACTTTACAATTTTTTTAAAATGAACGTTTTCAAGCGAGTCTAAGAAAAAAAAAACATTCGTTAGTAGCGGAGTACAAACTGATCCTCAAAGCTCGGACTTACCTGAATTGGTGGACATTAGTGCAATCAACGAATTTTTGTTTTGCTGATGGAGTATGGAGACAATATCGATGTTTTGAATGCTAATGCTATCAATAACAATACGGAAATAACCGAAAGTAATCCGGTTGTTGTAGAAGTAACAGATTTGTTAGATTGGCCTGAAACACCATTACGCAAAGGTATAAAACCGAAAAAAAGTAATAAGAGCTTCTTTACTAGATTAGATTAGATTATTATTTATTTTTATTTGTTAACGTTGTCTCCAAATTCTTACAAATTAACAAAAATAACAAAAGCACGGCTTTACTGCCGTCTGCCTAGTTGACAAAACAAAAAAAAAAAAAAATGGGCACGACTGGGTCGAACGAACTTGCGATTGTGTTCTAAATACGATATCAAAATCTAAAGGCTGAGTTAAAGGTTCTGGTATTAGCTCTTCATAATATATTTTGTGGTACAGGGGTGCCAACTACACATTAATTATGAAAATGGAATTAAATCACGCAAAATAATGAACAAATTAAATTAAATATTCCAAAGGCTTCAAGCAAATATCTAAAAACGCCATTCTTTTGCAATCGCTAATACATAAGAATGATGAAAGTTTAATCAAAATCGTTTCAGCAGTTTTTCCATAAAACGGTTTTTTATTTTTCACTTTTTTTTATAAGTCGAGTATGCAAAGTTTTAGATCTTAATAAGAATTATTTTGACAAAAAATTTAAATAAAATCAAAGTTATGGTTTCGAAGTTATTTTTAAAAATCAAAATTTTTTTAAAAAATTTATAAAAATTTCCAAAACTAAATTTTTTTGGATATTGATATGCAGTCTTTCTTTCACAGTTTACGACTTCTTAAATCCAAAATTTCGCCAAGATCGTGTAAGCCATTAACGAGAAAGTCGGTTTTGAAAAAAACTGTACTATGGGAGGTACCGTTTTTAGCCTTTTTCCAAATTCCCACCCACTTTTTTCGTATTCTCTATCATCGTAATGTCATATTTAATTGTTATCTCAACATTTTTTTTCTGCACGATTGCAAGACTTGCCTTATAATACCTATAATCGCAAGAAAAATTTGCAAAATTTTACTAATGAAAAAAAGATTTTAGCTCCTACTTTTAATACTGATACTGATATATGCTTTAAAAACATTCGTTTATAATTTTGTTTCTATAAGTTAAAGCTAATCTGCAGTAACTGAATAATTTTTTCACATCCATGTTATTGAGCATGTCTACATTCTTCGTTACTACACATGGATTGAACAGGAAAAAAAGAAAATGGAAGGAAAACAGAAGATTGAAGAAGAAAAGGAAAAAAGCAAAGCTCTTAGGCTCGAAAAAAAGAAGCTAAAACCTTAGAAAAATTTAAAAAAAAAATAAAACAAAAAAGATTCCTTACAAAACTAAAGTAACAAAAATGCTTGTTCCCTATAAAAAGCAGTTTCCATCGCATACTGTAACTTCCGGTGCGTTGGCTGATCTTAAACTTCTTTCCAGTCCAAAAATGTTACCTTTGAAGACAATGACCTCCAATGTATTGGTTTCTATTGAGAACTCTCTCGATAAACAAATGCTGCTGGATATTTATGATGAAGTTAGCCAAGAAAATGTTTTTGTCATGAGCCCACCAAAGTCTGGAAACCACATACAAAACTTATTTTCGGATCCGATTGAAGATATTGGAAACAACAAAGTATGCAGTGGACAGATGTGCTTTTTATGCACAAAATTTATGACAAAAATTGTCGGGACAGATAATTGCGGCATAAGATGCTCAAAGTATATGAGAGAGTATCACATTAATAAGCGTAATATCGAGCATCTTCCATTATTTTGTTGCTCCATTTGTTTAAAAAAAAACTAATTACAGTGGTGGTCCAGTATAACGAATGCCGATATAACGAATGATCGATATTACGAACACTTTTTTCAAGTCCATTAAGTATTCTATGTAACGAACAAATAACGAATTTCAGACAAAATGGCACAGAAAACTCTAAAGTTTTAGTTCTAAAATGTTTACGGGAAGAGGCATTCAACAATAACATTCAACTCCCGAAAAAACAAGTGCATATTAACTATTCTTTTCTTAAATTTTAGTAGAAATTGAGTCTACTTACCTAAAGATTTGTATGACAAAATGTTTCGATACAACGAATTTTCGATATAACGAATTGACTCTGGACATTATATCGTTCGTTATACTGGACCACCACTGCATATGAACTATGAAGGAAAAAGAAATTAAAACTTGTTTTTAACTTTGAAAACAAATGATAATAAGTGAATAGAATTATTTTTAATTTTAAGTTCTTATAATGAATAACCATTTCTTTGATTACATTGAAGGAGCGATTTTTGTTATATTACTGTTTTTTCTACTATACAGACTGAAATATTCTTCAAGAAGACTTAAACTTAATAACTAAACTTAAGACGTCACCAAAATCCATCATCGACAGATCCCGCCTTTTATGGATCAGACACTACTTTTGATCCCACCAGAACTCAACCAGCTGACTACGTTATAGTTGAATTAGTCCGGACGCCCCCCAATCGGGAAAATAAAAGATGTTATTTGTAACATTTATCAGCTCCTAATGTTCAAATTTTGTTACGGGACGGAAAAATATAGCATAAGCAAGACAAAAAAGTAAAGGAGAAGTAATATTATTATTTTAAAAATTCAAGAACTTTATTAATTACTAGCTGAGCCGCCCGGCTTTGCTCGGGTCTGTAGTTTTAAGGTTCCAGTTCTCGTTTTTCCTCTTCCGTGGGAATTTGGGGAAGAAATATAATCTGTCTTACTGTGGGACTAAGTGGTATCCTAGTGCAGAAAGAGTTTTTTAAATCTATCCAGCAGTTTCTAAGTTTCCGTTCCCAACCCCGTTCCTGTGGGAATCTTCCGTTCCCATGGAAATATGTGAATGAAATGTATGTCTATGTCACTGAGGGATAATGTAACATCCTAGAGTTGAAAGAATTTTTGAAATCGGTCAAGTTACTTTATGGTTGCCATCCTCGTTCCCGTTTCTGTTCCCGTGGGATTATAGGGATGAAATACACGCCAAGTTACTGAGGGATTATGTGGCATCCCAGTGCAGAAAGAATTTTTGAAATCTGTCCAGTAGCTTCTAAGTTTACGTTCCCAACCCCGTTCCTGTAGGAATCTTCCATTTCCATGGAAATATGTGAATGAAATGTATGTCTATCTCACTGAGGGATAACGAAAAACATTCTAGAGTTGAAAGAATTTTTGAAATCGGTCAAGTAACTTTATGGTTCACGTCCTCGTTTCCGTTTCTGTTCCTGTGGGATTATAGGGATGAAATATAGTTTAATGTACTGATGAAGGGAGATAATGTAGCACCCCTAGTGCTGAAAGATTTTTTGAAATCTGTGGAGTAGTTACTAATTTTCCGTTCCCAACCCCGTTCCTGTGGGAATATGGGGATCAAACCTTGACAGGAACCATCTCTGAACTAAACAATGTCTACCCTGAAAATTTCATAAAAATCCGTTGGGTGGTTTAGGAGTTTACCCCGGACATACATACATACATACATACATACATCCTACTTTATATATATAGATTATTACATTTCATAAAAACTGAAGTATGTACTAGTAAATTTTCGAGGTTTTTTGAAAAATTCCACTAGAACTTCGTCCTCGGTACGTTTAATATGGGTATGGATATTTAAAGAAACAAGACCATTTAGTCGTTCCTGTCCCATCGTATTTCTCAGGTAAGTTTTGATCCTCCTCAACGTCGAAAATGATCGTTCTGGAGTTGATGTAGTTACAGATAGTACTGCCAAGACTCGCAAAATATAATCGACATTCTTGAACGACTTGCTATTGATAACCTGAAAAATATCGTCAGATTGATGTTTGCATATGTGACTCTATCCGATAAAAGGGACTTACTAGGCAAAAAATCGGTTGTTGGATCATGATTGATTACACAAGTTCTTTTACTGAATATTCTTGAAGCGCAATCAGAAATCGTAACATCGCTATTATTTCACAAAATATAATTTCAGAGAAACGATTTTTTTGATGGGTTTGAATGGTACATCAGCGCCTTTCAGAGCGTGCTGTGTAAGCTTTAACTTTTGCCTAAAAGGTGCCTTTTTTTCGGATCGCGTCACATATAAACTTTTTCACATGTACATTTTTGATCGAAAGATACTAACCAGTAAAGCATCAAGCGCATTTTGGATGTTCTGGCCGTGGATTCGTTGTCTCCACATCTTAACTTCTGACAGAAAATTTTCTTTCGAACAATCCTATTATCTTCGTAAAATGTGTAGAGGTCAGCGAATTTCTTTTCGTTAAATTCTTGTTTAGAAACTGTTTCCGAAACTGCCCGAAACTTTGGAAAATGGATTTGTGTTCCGAGAACTGACTTTTGAGTTGAGAAATAAACGTATCAAGAAAGGGAATGTAGAAAGAAATTCTGTAGTAGTCTTCAATACTTTGTGCTTGAACGTTGCAACGATTTTTTTGTTGATTGCAACGGTGCGGCGGCGGCGGCGCGGCGGTAGAAAAAAGAAAGTAGAATCTCCGTTTTCGCGTTTGTATTCATTCAAAGCTTCATCTGCCAGCTTAGTAGCCAATCACACAGATCTTGGTTTTTAGATTGCAATTCCCGACTCAAAGGCAAAATAATCGAATTAGCTGATTCCATAATGTGACAGGCGATTTGGAATTCAACCGTCGAAATCGCTGTCAAAAGATGCAATGCATTTTGCTAAGTATCTCGATCTTTCCACGTTTTGATTTCTTCCAAAGATTCAATAACAGCCGGCTGCAATTCTACGTACGTTCCAACTGCCCACCTGGTAGGACAAACAGACTTCAACTTTTCTTTTTTTTTTTTCTCACTTTTGTTTGTCATTTTTGAAATTTCTTGGTTTAGAACGTCTTGTCTTTTAGGCCAGTGAAAAAATGCTTCAATCGCTCCGATAGTTCCTAGCTCATTTTTGATTCCTGACACTTCGCATGCTGCATTGACTGCCAAAATAAAGCTATGTGCAGCGCAATGCACATAAACTGCCAGGGGGAAATATGATCTCAGATGAGCCTGTGCACCAATGACACTCAATTGGACACTCATTGCCAGAGCTCCGTCGAATCCTTGGCCATACATATATGAGCAATCGACGCCAACATCATGTAAATAACTTCTGATTAAATCTGGTAAACCTAGTATATATAAATAAAATTTTGAGTAATAGACGATAAAAGTGGTTACTGTGGGTTATCCTTAGGAGATAAATATATGCTGTCGCGGACTTTTTTACTCACCTTTCTAAGATATACAATTCCGTGATACATAAATTTGATTTATCTCGTAAGGTTTAGCCAGCGTTTGCAATGTAAGCGCAGAAAAATATGTTTGTTACGACATCACATTACAAATCTTTAAATTTCTCGGCTTTTCTTTACTATATTATGCATGTATTATACATATAACTAACACTCTTGAGTCACTATATTCATTAAAAAAAATCCGCATCAAAATCCGTTGCGTAGTTTTAAAAGTCTAAGCATACATAGGGACATAGGGACAGAGAAAGCGACTTTGTTTTATACTATGTAGTGATTAATCTTGAAATAAAGTCTAAATACTCAAAGCTGTCTGTAATTGAACGTGAGGCATATTCCCTGCATCTATATCTCAGCAATAAACTAAATCATGAGGGAATTAATCAAATGCAAATAATGGAATCAAGCGATTGGAATAATTTTATTATACATGTTCAAGATACAGTTGACTGTAAATTTGGTAAGAAAAAACAAATCTTATTTAAAAAATTCAATCTTTTAATAGGTACAGTCAATTATAATGAGCAAAAGAAGATTTTTAAGGAAGTAGAACCAGTAGAAGATTTCGTAAAAAAAAAAAATTCAAGTTTGGAATTTACAACAAATGAATTGGAATTACTTAATAGAGGATTAAATTTTGCATTGCAACCAACAAAAGAAAAAGCTACCCAAAGTGCTTTGATTAACATTGAAACAGCTCTGAAACATTTCAATGATCCTGATGATAAAGTTAGAGTAAGGTCCGAAGCTATAGATAAAATTAATTTTAACGATCTAACGAACATGACTGCTAAAATGAAAAATTTTAGAGGAGCAGCGAAAAGTTTAAAAGAAAAGAAAACTTCAGTTATTTTCAGTAAAGCTGATAAAAGCAATAATATTTCAATACTTGACAAACAAGAATATATTGCAATAACTGAACAATTTATAAGAACTGGACCTTATGAAGAAGTAATTTTTAATCCTTTACCAGGAATGATAAGGAGAACTAAAGAAGCTATCAAAAAAGCAGTTAAAGTTTTTAATGATCCTAATTTATCAAGGAAATTAGATGTTTCAAATCCAATTTTACTAAGATTATATTCTCAGTTAAAATTACATAATCCAGGAAAACAAATAAGACCTAATACATCAACAACTGGATCAATATTATCAATACTTGAATGCTGGTTATTAGAAAAACTAAATAATCTCCCAATCAAATTTGAAACAGCAGCTATAAAAAATGAAATTGAATTTGCAGAAAAAGTAAAGAACTTAAAAATAGCTAGCAATGAGATTTAAGTCTCGTTCGATGTTGTTTGATTATATCCAAATGTTCCATTAGATGAAACTTTAGTTTTTATGAAAAAATGGCTAGAAAGAAATACACTTAAGCCAGAAGAAATAAATGAATTTGTAAAACTTACTAAACTGCGCATGGATTGAAATTGGTTCCAGTTTAATGAAAAGTTTTAAAGACAAAAATTTGGTTGCACTATGGGATCACATAAATATGAGCCCGTTTTTAGCAAATTTATTTATGTCGAATATAGAGACTGAAATCAAGTAAATTTTGCAAGAATTTGGTTAAGATATGCAGATGATTCATTAACAAATTAAAAAGAACTAAATCAATAAAATCTACATAATGAAGAAGAAATTGAAGGGAAACTAAATTTTCTGGATTTGAGTATAACTCGGAATGGAGACAATTTCGAATTGGATATATGCAGAAAACCAACGAATACTCTGAGATACATTACATCAGACTCGTTCCATTCCCTTGAACATAAGATGTAAGCTTTTCACTCAATGATTTTGAGAGCTCTAAATATTCCAATGACTATAGAAACAAAAATAAAAGAATTTCAAAATTATTATATTATAAAAATTAAAGATATAGTCAAAATTAATGGATATATTGAAGAACTGATTGAAGATTTAACAATTGCACATAGAAGAAAACAAGAATTGAGAAATTATACAACTTTAGATCTAATAAGGAATGAAGGAAATGAAAAAAAGAAATATTCAAAATTTTATTTCTTTCCAGAAATAACATCTAAGATAAAACCAATCTTTTATAAATATAATATCCGTATGAGTGAGTGCAGCGAAATAAAAATAAGAAATGTTTAGAAACATTTTTGTTTATTATTAGTTTTTTAACAAATAATTTAATTTAATTTTATTCATAAATCTCACTTACGATGGAAGCATTGCTTCTGAAATGTACATCTGAGGAAATACAAAAAGTGTTTTAACTGTAAAAAACTTTACTAATCTTTTCATTTATTCAAATTTTTACAACAAAAAATAAGTACGGGTCAAACCTATTCGGAGTGGATTGCCGATTTGAAGGAACTCGCCAAAGACTGTGGTTTTGCATGCACAAAAGATGGTTGCGGTACATCATATGCCGACTGCATGATTAGAGACATGGTTGTCTACTACACCGCGCCACGAATCCATATGCATGTCAACACAAAAGAAAAATCGCTCACTAGCAGAAATCGTGGAGTTAGTTACGGCTTTCGAGCCAACGGAAACAGCCGCAGAAATTTTAAAAGTAAATATTTCCCCATCAACACCTTCAATCGATTTGTCATCGGGATCATCAGTACCGTTTACCGTATGTTTGTCAGGTAACAGGAGCCAAACAATTTTTCAGGTAAAGTCTCGACAGCAATCAAAAACTCGCAGACGAAGGTCATCGTCACAATCTTATTTAATGAATCATAATGTGAACGAAAACGACAACCGCGGTAAAGCAAATCATCGTTCCATCGACACAGTAAGATATTGAGAGAAAAAGTCGTAAAATTTTTGTATTGCTCCAAGTTAATGAGCAACCAATGGTTTTCCAGTTAGACACTGGAGAAACCTGCTCACTAGTAGGTCTTGAAGGGTATCGAGCATTAGGTAAGCCGCATTGTAAAGCTACTAAACGTTCTCTGAAAGCTTTCGGAGGGATAAATGTTCCTATTAAAGGCGCTGTTGACGCAAAGATTCGTTGGAAAGATAAAGTTCGTAGCCTATCATTTTTAGTTAGCGAAAGCCCAAACGGCGCCAATATAATGGGGTTAGATCGGTTCGATGCTTTTAATTTTTCAATAAATTTTCAAGAAGACGAGTCAGTTCTGCAAATGGAAACTTATTTGACATGCGAGGAGAGATCCATATGCAAAAAGCACAAAGCTGTGTTTAGTTCAGAGCTTGGATGTAGCAAGCTGCTAGTAGCTCATCTGGGGTTTAAGCCGAACTGTCAGCTCAAATATTTTAAGCATCGACCAGTCTCTTTGGGTTTAAAAGAAAGCGTACGTGCTGAGGTGAAGCGTTTAGAACAGTTGGGCATTTTATGACCTGTAGAAACTAGCCAAAGGGCAGCACCCATTGCAGTTGTTAAAAAATCAGATGGAAGCCTTCGAATCTGTGGCTATTTTTGCATAACAATCAACCCACAGCTGGATTTCGATCGACACCCTATCCCTAGAATACAGGAACTTTTTCACAAACTACAAGGTGGTCAATATTTTACTAAGGTAGATCTGTCCGATGCCTACCTCCAAGTCCCTTTAGATGAAGAATCAAGAAAACTGTGTGTGTAAAGCACTGAATTTGGTCTTTTTGAATATCAATGTTTAAACCTTCGAACTCTTCTAGAACGGTATGTATGGAACGCCATGGTTTGAAATGCTGTTTTGAAAAATGTCAGTTCGCTAAAAGTGAAATCAACTACTTAGGTCATATAATCGTTTCAGCAGGAATGAGATTGTCGTAACCGCGGTTGGCAGCCATTCGTAATTAACCTGAGCTAAGGAATTTAAAAGACCTCGAGGCGTTTATCGGAAAACTGAACTATTAAAATCAGTTCATTGAAAGTTTTTCTCAGGTTGCCGCCTGACAGACTACGATCATTAGATCAACCTTTTATTTGAGAAAATGAACAACAGAGAGCTTTCGATCAATTCAAGGCTGATATTCTTAAAGCAACACGGCTTGTTCATTTTTGTGACGATTACCTAATAACGCTCGCAACGGATGCATCATCCCATGGAATTGGAGCCGTGATCTCACACGTATACCTAGACGTATTCGCTTCGAAGACGCTAGATAGTTCTCAAGCAAAATACAACCCGATCAAGAAGGAGGCCCTGTCTACTATTTTCGGGGTCAAAAGATTTCATCAGTAGGGGAGAGAGGGGCGGATGTGGACAGGGGCGGATGTGGACATCGACATTTCCAGTGAACTGGTTGAAATTTTTCAGATGGCAATGATGTCATCCTTTGCCTTTTGCATATGTGCATGAACCTTAAAACTTTCAAATCACTCAGTCTGCTGAAAATTGTTCTACAAGTGAGTTTGTGTTTTTTGCTCTAAAAGTAAAATTTTCGTCACTCATAAATTCAATCGTATTTTTCTTAATAACAGTGGAAATAAATGCAGATAAGTGTTTTCTATATTTATAAAAAGCCTTAACCCTCTGCGACTGACGTGGTGGTCTGACAGACACCACAAAATGTAAAATCTGTTATATCGCCCTTAATTTTTGAAATTTGACCGGTGCATTTTCAGTACCTTACAATTGTATGTTCGAGCATGCGTAAGTGTAAAGTCAGCTGTCTTTGCGTGCTCATGGTGTATTTTATAAGGTAGGGTGTCTACGAGACCACCACGTCAGCATTAAGGTAGGTGTCTGTGAGACCACCACCTCAGTGTTATTGTTTTATTTTCATAGTGTCTGTGAGACCACCACCTCAAAGTTATTGTTTATTTTCATAGTGTCTCCCAGACCACACGTCAGTAAAACTGATTGGGAGAGTATAATTTATGTGTTTTCTTTTTAAATGGCTCACTTAAATATCAATAATGAGTCGCAATGTTTAAAAATGATTACTGTGATTGTTTGAAGCTTATCTATGTTCAATGCTCGAAGCCAATTTGTGAAAACTGCCAAAAAAATTTGTGATTTTTATTTTTTATTTTTATTTTTTTCAACCGATGGATTCAAATTTTATTTTATTATTATTATTTTTATGAGTGTTAACTTTGAGAATTTAATAATTTGAATGAAAAAAATATTTATTTTGATATTTTAAACTTTTTTTTATAAAAGCGGTACGTTCTGAAGAGATATTTATGTTATAAATAAAAATTATTACTTTACATGTGCTTTTTTACTTAACATAATATGAGCTATTTAATTTAGTAAAGAATACTCTAAGCTTCAAAATGGAATGATTAAAAATATAATCAGAAGTCTAGTTTTTGAAATACAAGCTTTCCAAAAGGTGTCTGGTGGACTACCACGTCAGTGGAATTGTAACAAAAAAGTCACGTCAGTCGCAGAGGGTTAAATACATAAGTGATCATTGATTGAACACATGAATACATAGACGATGTTCTACGAGAAAAACTAATTTTTTAACAAAAAGAGCTTGCGGGGTGGTTGGGGATACACTAAATGGGGCCGATCGGGACAGTGTCCACATCCGCCCCAGTCTTATTATTTAGTTTTAAATAATTTATAGCAAAGTTATTATTTATTTTTAAGACTTATGATGGTTCGACATCGAAAGACAACAACAAACAGGGCTATCATCGATGAAAATGCTGTTGCTCTAGCCATAGCTGACCTCAAATACGGCAATGGATCGATACGTCAAGTGGCAGAGCGGCATGGACTAAGCTAGTCTATGTTGCACAAACGTATGCAAAAGTTTGACCCTCTGTGTATGGAAATCATGCCAGCCTCTTACCAATTTTCATCAAAATATACCAACAATTAAGTTTAGAAGAATACATCCTTCATTGCTCAAGACTCCAATACGGCTTGAGCTTTAATCAGATTCTAGGTGTAGTTGAAGAATCTGATTCCTCTTCGGCTTCTTTTGGTCACTAGATAACGCAATCTCCGATAACTTCAAAAAAGTAGTCGCTGATCAGTGCCAAACCACAAAAATCGCGTTCAAGTCCAACTCTACCTTGAGACGACATTTCTCAGTCCTTAAACCAAAAACGGAAAGGGAAAAAAAAGACTGATGTGGTATATAAAATAGACTGCAAAGGTAATGAGTCTGAAAATTGTAACCTTTGCTACATAGGCACCACAAAACAATTCCTAGGTAACAGAATTGCCAACCACAAATCTGACCTGAAAATAAAAAACACGGCCAAAACAGCATTGACAAGCCATTGTGTCACCTCCAAGCACCAACCCGATTTTAAAAATGTCAAAATACTACAAACGGAAAAACATATTTCAAAACGATATACTCTGGAAACCCTTCACATTTTAGGAAATCACAATAGCATGAATAGAAAACAGGACACACAGAACATATCAGCCATATATTGCTCTCTCGTCGCTGCAAAGAAATTTTAAGTTTTGTTTTTGTTTTAATATTTTGCAGACCCCGCTTTTAGTGACTCATATTAAGACTAAACTTCAACAAAGGAAGTGTTTAAATTCTTTTTTTCTTTTTTTTCCTTTCTTTTTAAAAAAGTATAAAGTTCTTTCTTTTATATTTATTCTTGTTGTCAATTGTTAAAAATAACGTCTTTTAATTTCCTAAAAGTAAGTCTTGTTTACCTAATTTAATGTAAATTCCGAAATTTGTTCAACAAAACTATTTTATGTTCTCATAATAAAGATCCCCTGAAGAAGACAGCAAACCCTGTCGAAACGTCGGGAAAGTAAATGAAATAAGTTCCTTTTCATTGCGTTATCTAGTGACCAAAAGAAGCCGAAGAGGAATCAGATTCTTCAACTACACCTATAATTTCCAAACTTGGTCAAAACTTATCAATTCTACTTTTAATCAGATTCGTCGACTGTCTTTTGACTATGAAAATAAATTAGAAAAGCGAACTTCGGCGTCTTGGGAAGAAAATAAGATTGCTGGGGTTGATTGGATGCAGTCATTTATGAAGCGGCATCCAACACTCTCTTTGCGTAAGCCAAAGAATACTTCAATCGCAAGAAATCTAAGTTTCAATGAGAACAACGTAAAGAGCTTCTTTAAAAATCTGAAATCGAAAGTTCAAACGCAATTCAATTTAACTGCAGAAAGAATAGTAAATGTAAATGATTCTGGCATAAGCACGGTTTTACAAGAGCCAAGAATAATTGTTGCAAGAACCGGATGCAAGCAAGTCGGCCAGGCAGTAGGTGCAGAACGTGGCGAACAAGTAACATTCGTGGGAATGGTGACAGCGAATGGGAATGCTATTCCCCCTGTATTTATATTCCCGAGGGTGTTTTTCAAAGAAAGCTTTTTGATAGGCGCACTTGAGAATAGCCTAGTCATTTATCAAAGTAGCTCAGCACATCCAAAAATACACTCATGCGTCTAAGGAAAACCTGGTGCTTGTTCTTCTCGACAACCACGAGACTCACCGTTCAACAGAATTAGTGATGTACTGTCGTGAAAATGTACTCGTTTTACTTACTTTTCCACCTCACACCACGCATAGGCTACAGCCTCTAGATGTCGCAGTGTTCGGGCCCTTTAAATCACGCTTAAGAGCTTTGTTTAACATTTGATCAGCAAAACATCCGGGAAATCCTATTTCTATCTCGGACATTGCTGGACTTTCTTGTGAGCCATTTCAAGAAGCCTTTTCTTGCAAAAATACCCTATCTGGATTCAAAAAATCACCAACTCATTACCACTCATTAGGACCTTCTACCGAACATGAACAGTCAACACGAATAGATGCGCTTTTCTTGTCGTCCAGTTCAAATTATGCAAACTATGTGAAAACCAATTACACAAAGTCTAACCGAAAAAGAACCAAAAGTACTATTGTTTTAATCGGTTTTGCTAGAAAATTTGCTAACGTAAAATTCATCTGAAAGTGTTAAATAAATTTCTTTTCTTGGTGAAAATTATTTCCTTGTCTCGTTGATATACTGCATTTTGTTTGTTGCACTCTCAGAGCTTTTAAATTTAAGAGATGTGTACTGCCATTCTCCGATCAAAAACAGTAAAAAGTGCACCACCTTCTCAACTCACACAAACATGATCACCATCAGCATCAACAAAAAAATCGACTTCTTTTGATGCTCCCCTCACCGTCAAGCTATTGGAGGAGCGGCTCACCGATCAGACAAAATCTATGCGCATTAGATTTGCAGAGGAAGTTAAAAATTTGCAAAAAGAATTTCTTCTGAGGCTAGAACAAATCAATGCCAACTGGAACAAACGATTTGATGAGATGGGTTGCAACAAAAAAAAAACCATAGTTGAGCGAACTGACCGCCTGGAAGAAAAAATCAACACTACATAGCAACTTCACCATGCAGAAATTTCAGCTTTTAAGCAAAGATGTAACACCTATATACTGAAAACTGATACAATACTTTTTGGCATGCCAGAACTACCTAAAGAAAGTCTAAACAATTTGTTTAATCGGCTTTGTAACACAATCAATTGCAAGCCGTCTTTGGTACGTAATATTTTTCGTTCAAAAAAGAGAAAAAAAAGTACCAACATCTCTACATCTGCACCAACACCAATCGTCATCAAATTAAATAATGCATATGAGCGCAACACAATTCTGATGTCAGCAGCAAGCTATCGCAAACGAGAATCAACAGAACTGCGACTCATCGATCTGGGCATTGAATCAAACAACAGCTGTTATCTGAATGAGAGTCTAACAAGGCAAACACGATTTCTATAGAACAGTGCTCTTACTTTCAAACGGAAACATCAACTTTCTGCTGCTGCTGCGACGTAAGAAAGAGAATTTATATTTATCTTAGGTAAAACGTAATTAGTTTTTATATTTTGTGATTTCTATATTTTATCAATCGTTATTTGTTATTCCAATTTCCATCTCTCCTATTTAAATCGTCTCCTCTTGAAAAGCTTGATTGCATTTTTTGTTTTTTTTGTTTTTTGTTTCTTGATTTCTGATTAATGGATGATTTGTTTGAAAATCAATACAGTGTGAGTGAAGAGTCAACATCCACTATGTTAAATGCTATTTCCAAATGTTATGAGGGTCTCAAAGTTATGTTATTAAAATGCGCGTAGTCTAAATGATATTAAGCTTGATTATTTCAAATATTTGTTTTCCAGTTCCTGTATTGATGTTATCGGTGTGAGTGAAGCTTGGTTTAAGCCCAGAGTACCTGATTCAATTTACAAAATACCTTATTATGAAATTCTAGGAATGACAGAATTACTTCTACTACAGGTGGAGGTGTAGCCATTTATTATAGGTCAAACTTAAAATGTGAAGTAATTTGTCGGTCAAATGGTAGTGGAATTGAATACATTATAGCAGAAATGAGAGATTCGAACACCAAATTTGTGATAGCATGTGCTTATAGCAATAACAGACAGTGTTCCTAATAAATCTGTAGTTAAGAACGCGGGAGGAAATAAAACACCTCGTGTCTATGACTGTTCGTCGAGAAGAGAATCGAATTCATTTTATTTCTTGACATCTGTCAGTTTATTTTGATATCTTAAGGACTACAGCATACTATGTAGATAGTTCAGGTTACTAGTACATTCTATTGACTGATTCAATATACAACAGTCTTCCCCACTAATTAAGGTTGATGTTGGTATGGTCCGTCAGATCCTGTTTGATCGCCTAACTTCCATAGCCTTTTCCGCAAGGTTTGTACTGCTCCTTGATGGATCTGTTAGCTCTGGGAGTATTTTAGCAGCTACTGTTGAAGCTGATGAAGCTGTTGCTAAACCTTCTTCAAACTTAGATGGACTATTTATGGTGTCCATAGCTGTTTTGATATCATCAGCTATTTCCATTGGTTTCTCTGAAGTTTGATTAGAAATATTTGGAATTTCGTCAATTTTGTTGTTGTCATGCTGTCTATCTGTAGGGAGAGGTGATTGAATTAACTTAGGATCATTACTGTCAACATTAGTGTTTCTTATTTGATCTATATGCCTACGGTACACATAACCCTCAACATCTACCATATAATGTAAATACCCATCCCTCTTTTTAACGTTATCAAACTTCCATTTACATTCCTTATTTTGATAATATCTAACTTGAACACGATCACCCACATTAAAGCTTCTCTTGCAATCGTCTATATCCCTTGTTTGACTTGAGTAGTGTTCTCGCATGAAATCTAGTCTCGTACGTAGGTTAAATTTAAGCATCGTCTCCGCTGGGCTTTTACCGGTCGTCGAACTCTGCGTCTTACGATATTGCATAAGAAGTCTATGCAGTTTAGTATGCATGTCCCCTGAGTCATTTACAGCTGACCGTAACCTATTTTTGAGCGTCTGGACAAAGCGCTCTGCTTGTCCATTAATTGATGGGTGTGCAGGAGATGTTAGCTTGTGATGGATTTTGTTACTTTCAAGGAATTGTTGGAATTCTCTAGATGTAAAATTAGTCCCATTATCTGAGACAATTGTCTGCGGAATGCCGAATCTAGCAAATAACTCTCTCAGTGCTCTTATTGTATTGAAACTAGTTATTCGATCCATGGGAATAACCTCAAGCCATTTGGTTTTCGCATCAACCACCACGAAGAAACATTTTCCCATGAATGGCCCTGCAAAATCAATGTGCAAACGTTGCCAAGGATTTGCAGGTACTTCCCACGGATGATTTACAGCTTTTGCTGGTTCTTGTGATACCTTTGCACACTCCCTGCAACTTTTTACCAGCTCTTCGATGTCGCGATCGATCCCAGGCCAATAACAGTAGCTTCTTGCCAAAGACTTCATTTTGGTTATACCAACGTGAGCTGTATGTAGCTCATTTAAGACACGAGGTCGAAGAGAATATGGAATTATTAATCGAATACCACGATAAATACACTTTTCATTCAGCATTAGTTCATTTTCCATATTATTGTATAGTGTGCCCTTCAAACTCTCGCCTGTTTGTAATAAAAGCCACAGTGATGCGAGGTCCTTGTCACGCTTGGTTTCCTTGGCCACTACCTCGTTTGTAATGGGTAACACCTCATCCCAGATTTGATAGACTTCATGGCCTTCAACTCCACTTTTGACTAAAGGGTTCCTTGAAGGGAAATTTACGTTGATATGCTCCTTTGTGTTCTTATACTGAATTGTATAGTCAAATCCACTTAAAAATTGCGCATAATGCAGCAACCTTTGTGCTGTCAGTTGTGGTGAGCTTTTATTTGGATTGAAAATGGATATAAGAAGCTTGTTGTCCGTTATCAGTGTAAATTTCCTTTCGTAGCAATGGTTGAAAAGTTGAGGAGCCCCCAAAATATTGCGGTTGCTTCTTTATCTATCTGGCTGTAGTTTGCTTCCGCCTTGGTAAGACTTCTCGATGCGAATGCAATTGGTCTTTCACTGTGTTATATGTGATAATATAGCCGACAAACCGATTGGAGATGCATCCGTTGCCAATATGAGAGGTAGATTTGAGTCAAATGGAACCAGTACGTTGTCGCCCATCATTTCTTTCTTTATTATATCAAAGGCATGCTGACACTCGGAAGACCAACAGTATTTTACCTCTTTATTAAGGAGTCGGTAGAGAGGATGTAATTTAGTAGAGAGGACAAGTATAAATTTGTGATAATAATTAACCATTCTTAGAAATGAACGCAGTTGGTTTAAATTTATTGGTGGCTCGATTTTCGTAATTGCCTCGACCTTCTCTGTTGTTTTGTGTAAGCCATCTTTATCAATTGTATGGCCGAGATATGTAACACTTTTTTCAAATAACTTGCATTTCGATTGATTTAGATGTAGGTTAAATTTATGTAGTTTTTCTAATAAGAACCTGCATCTGTGATAAGCTTCACCTAACGTCCTCCCCATTACAATCAGGTCATCGAAGAAACATGCAGTTCCCTCAAGATCGTTAACGATGTTTTCATCCATAAATCGCTGCCAAATATTCGGTGCCGTTTTAACCCCGAACATAAGTTTTCGTACCCTATACAGTCCCTTTATAGTGCTAACCGTTTGATATATAGAGCTCTCTTCCGACATGTCGAGGTGAAGGTATGCCTGATAGATATCAAATACGCAAAAATATTCGCCGTACTTAAGCTTTTGGTACAACTCGTCTACATTTGGAATCGGGTGACCATCGTTTACAACGCAATTGTTTAGTGTCACCTTGTAGTCAGCACACAGACGAACTGACTTATCCGCTTTAATTACTAGCACAATTGGAGTTCCCCAGTCCGAATGCGCTACCCTTTCAAAAACTCCTATTTGCTCTAATCGTTCAATTTCATTTTCAACCAACGATCGAATAGCGTACGGGATAGGCCTAGGTTTCACGTAAGCTGGTTTAGTTCCTTCTCTAAGTTTGATTACTCCCTTGATGTTTGGAATACTACCTAAGCATTGTCTGAAAACTTCAGCATATTCTCCGAATATTTTTAACTTGAGGTGCCCAATCTCTGAATCTCTGTACACCTGTACTGAGTTTACTTCCAATAATTTTAACGCATGCATCCACTCGCGTCCCATTAATGAATCAAAGCTACCTTCGACTAAATATAAATCACATGCACTATATCTATTTTTATATTGAACCTGTACTTCTGATTTGCCAACAGCGGGTACGATCTCGTTGCTATAAGTCTTAAGCATAAGATTGGAAGGGTTTATATATGCATTTGGCCACTTGTTTTTTTCCATGTCCATGTTTTTCTCATTAATTTTCAAGGAGATAAAGTACTTACCCCTGTCACATTTGTCAACTGATTTTTTGTGTAACCTCACTGTGTGCACTTCACTTTCCTCCTCCACCAGGTTCAGCACATTTATCTCGTATCTCTCACCATTCATGTTGTTGTTGTCCTAGTCCACACCATTTTCATAATAACCATTTTTGTCAATCTCTAGAGTATTTGCAGCTCTCTGTGAATTCTTCGCTCTAATGCAAACAGAGGCTACGTGACCCTGGCCCTTGCCTCGGCAAAGAGAACAATGTAGATTCCTAGCTTGACACTTGTCTGCCACGTGGCCCTGCTATCCACACCTGTAACATATAGTTTTATAGGTTGTGAGAACGTTTGACCGAGACAATTTTGCATTTGGTATGAATGCATTGCTTTTTGGGATGCCCCCAATTAGCTGCACTTGGTGTAAGTTTTGCATTGCGCGGCTTTCAGATTTCGATGCCTCCATTGCCATGGCATTCTGGGCTGTTTTCTCGAGTGTAATGTCAGCAGCCTCTTGTACTAATTTTTCCTTTATATCCGAATCCCTCAGCCCACGTATAAATTGTGATCTCAAATGTGTATCCAGAGTTGACTTTTTACAAAAAGAGCATGCGAAATTACAATGAGTACTAAGTTTTTTAGCTCTGCTAGGTAATTTTCGATCGATTCTCCCTCGTACTGTAGTCTCAACAAGAATTTGTGTTGCTCCGTTACTTGGTTGGGCTTTGGATTTAAATGATCTTTTAAGGTTTTGATTAATTCATCGTACGTTTTGGTGGGTGCCGTGACATAAGGCCAAGCGACATAAGGCCAAATTTGAATGTTTGGCCTTATGTCACTTTGCGAAAGCGACATAAGGCCAAATTTTAGGAGTTGGCATTATGTCACTTTCCCAAAGCGTCATAAGGCCAATATGGCCAATATGGTTGTACCTGGATTCCAAGAACAAAGTTCATATTCCATAACTTCAAACAAAAGTCGAAAAATAGTTAAATATTCATGTGTATATTGTAAGTATTTTCATAAGTATTTAATTTTATTATTATTAAACAAGAAAGGCATATACATATACAACAAACAACAACATAAAAGCATTCCAATGAAAATAAACGCTAAGTCAAAACAAATCTACAACAATTCAAAAAAAGATTTTATACTTTCTAAAATTAACAAAAAATTTTTGTGGTATTCGTCACAATTTGTCTGCAAATTGGAAAGAGAATTGGATTATGATTTTTAATATATAAAAGTGGACAGCAAAAGAATGAAAGTGCAGTCCTCTGTTATGAATTGTATTTCTGATTAAATACATGTGATTAGAGCGAATTTTTTACTTTTACTTTACCTTAAGGTGAAAACCTAAAGATTTTATGTTTTTGCCTAGTACCGCCAAGAATGTTTTCATACAAGTAAATTCAGCTGTCAATTTTTTTTTCTCTCTCTTTTGACAGTGACACTATCGCGAATTGCTCTTCGTTCTCATTAAATTGTTCGAAGTGTAAATTTGGTGTGTGAGCAGCTACTTGTAGGTTTTGTAAAACCTCTGCTAGTGCTGCTATTAGTTCTTGAGTCGTTTGGGCCATCGTAAGATTTTCCTTAATCTTGAAATCCTCGTCGCCACTAATAAATCTGTAGTTAAGAACGCGGGAGGAAATAAAACACCTCGTGTTTTTTTTTCTTTCTCGACTGTTCGTCGAGAAGAGAATCGAATTCATTTTATTTAATTTCATTCAATCATGTCACTGTCGACGGCCGACTTTCAGAAAATTAAGGCAATTATCGACGACTCAATCCACACAGAGCTGGTCAAGGTGACCGCCAAGTTAGCCACAAAAGATGACGTCACTATGCTAAATGCCGAAATAAGCTCTTAACGTAAACAAAATGAAGAACTCTCGACGAAAGTCCAGCGGTTTGAAGAACGTTGCAATGTTTTAGAAGATGAAATTGAATTGCAAAGTAGAGAACTCAAAGGCAAAAATTTAATAGTCTCTATACCAAAGGACGGGACTGATCCACAGGAAAGAGTACGTAGTGTAACTCAACTACTTCTTGTCGGTTCGGGTGCACCCGATATGCCAGATGCAATTAAGCTTAACGAAAATAACAATGCAATTAAATTGAAAATTAACACAGGCTCGAATGAAATGGCAAACAAGATGTTGTTGAATTGCTCAAAATTAAAAGGCACAGGTGTTTACGTCCAGCGAGATCTGGCAGAACAGATGCAATTAAAACGCCGAATTTTACTTGGTTACCGCCGAGTAATAATATCACATAAACCAAATGAAAAAGTGCAATTGAAAAACAACAATCTTGTGATAGGTAATAAATTATTTTATTTAAACTATGATAACATTCCAAAAGTAAATCAGAACGATGGAGAACAAGAACTACAGCGATTGTTTGGCAAAATAAGCTTTGAAGCTGTCAAAAAAACCATACTGTCAACAACAACTTCTAGACGTCAAAGTGAATGTACTAGATTAAGCAATCCTGCGCCACCAGGGGTGTCGCCTACACCTAATTGTAGTACTCTAGTACGAAACTGAGATACAGATGCCGTCAGCACAAATAGTTTTAGTTCTAAAATATTATCATATAACATATCAGGTCTCAATAACAAAATACTTTTTCCTGATTTCTTTAATTATATCAAAACATTTGATGTATTTTTCCTATTCGAAACACATATTATTTCTGAAAATTCTTCTAAATTTAAAAGTCTCTTTGACGGATTCAAACTTTTCTGGAACGCAGCAGTTAAGACATCAACTAGAGGACGTGCAAGTGGAGGAAGCATTTTTGGAATCAAGACGGCACTACTTAGTATTTATGATTTTGTAGAACTAGAAGGCACTACCATAGTAAAACTCTTACAAAGAAATAATAAGTTTTATTGTTCCGGTCTACATCAATTGCAACAAGTGGAAAGAAGATTTTAAAAAATTAAACAACATTATGAATCACATGGCCAGTAATAGTGTTATTTTAATTGGGGATTTCAATGCCAGAATAAGTAGTATGCAAATACACACCGCACAACCAGTAAACAATACTCTTATCTCAACAACCACCCGTTGCGTCGGTCTAAAGATGATATCTATAATCAAAATGGTCTAGATCTTTTAGAAATGCTGCAGATGTATGAAAGTATCGTTTTAAATGGTTGCGCTTTTGAAGATACGGATGGACACTTCACTTTTGTTGGAGGACAAGGGAAATCTGTTATCGACTATTGCACAGCGAATAATGATTGGATTAACTTGGTTTCAAAATTAGTAGTGGAGTATAAAACCTATTCTGACCACATGCCCCTCGTATTTGAATGGAAGAGTGAAAATACATTTCAACATCAAAACCTAAAGCTACTACCAAGACTTAAATGGAAAACTGAAAACCTGTATACCTACCAAAATAATCTGGATTTACATATCTCTGAGACTTTTTCAGTTGATGAATCTGTCGAGTTGTTTTCAAAGGAAATAATATTGCTTATAAGAAAATCTTCACCAGCCCAACCTTCTGGATATTGTAACGTGCGCTTAGTTCGCAGAATAAAACTTCACTTTTATTTTTATTTCTACCACTTTATTCAGTATCTATACTTTATTCGAACTCAACTCGACTATTGGACTATCACTGGTTAACAACGTTTCACTCTTAACTTTATCACTCTATAATCAAAACTGAACTGCTCGTTGCGTCAGCGGTCCTATTTATATAGAACAACACTCATCTAGAGCGTTCCAGTTTCTTCTCCATGGTTTCCACATTTGCTGTCAAAAATCTCTACACTCACACACACTGGCTTACAAGCAATGCCTGTCATTTTATACCATTCCATTATAGTGTTGCCAGTTGTGTTTTCGGTTGAACGTTTTCGATTAGGAAATTGGTATAAATGTTGGGTGTTCATTACACTGCCCCCTCCTTAAGATTGTTCGTCCCGAATAATTCCATCTGCAGCCTCGCCACTATATCGATGCAGCCGGTCACAATGAACTACTTTTAACTTGCCTCTTAATCCTCTTTGGATGCGGTAAACCACGTCGTTAATCCTCGTGACAACAGTATAAGGACCTTCCCAGTTCTGCTGAAGTTTCGGTGACAATCCCTTTTGACGAGGATTATAAAGCCACACACGATCTCCTGCTTGGAATCCTGCCGTTGTCGCTTTTGTGTCGTACCGTGTCTTCATCCGGTCGCTGTAGGTTTTCATCCGTTCCCTTGTTCTTTTATGGATGTCAGCGAGTCTCTCCTTGAGGTCATCCACATACTCGTTCGTGTCCTGTGGCTCCTCTGTGGGGCATCCAAATTTAAGTTCGCTGGGCAGCCGCATGGTTTTCCCGAACAGGATGTCAGATGGTGTTTGTCCTGTCGAGCTATGTACTGCACTTCTATAGGCCATCAGGAATAGCGGTACGTGCCTATCCCAGTCTCTTTGGTAGTCGCCTACGACCTTGGTGAGGTGTTCTTTCAAGGTCCGGTTGAATCTTTCAACCATCCCATCAGATTGTGGATGAAGCGGTGTGGTTCTGGTCTTCTTGATGCCAAGTAGTCCGCACACTCCTTGGAAGATGTTTGACTCGAAGTTCCTCCCTTGGTCGGAATGGAGTTCCATAGGTACGCCAAACCTACTTACCCAGTTAAACACAATCTGGTCGACTACCGTTTTGGCTTCTTGATTTGGGATGGCATACGCCTCAGGCCATTTGCTAAAATAGTCCATTACAACCAGAATGTACTTGTTTCCAGCGTTGGTCTCTGGAAAAGGCCCAGCCACATCTACTGCAATCCTCTCAAAAGGCGATCCAACGTTGTACTGATGCATCTTACCTTGAATCTTCCTACCAGGTCCTTTGGTTGCAGCACACTTGTCACATGTTCGGCACCACTTCTCCACGTCGTCTCTAGCATGTAACCAGTAGAACCGATGTCGCACCTTCTCCAGTGTTTTGTTAACTCCCAGGTGACCTCCAGAAGGTCCGTCGTGCATCTCCCGAAGAACTTCACTGACTTTCGATTGCGGTACGATCAGCTGCATCACATATGATTTACCGTCAACGGACTCCCATCTTCGCCTGAGGACACCTTCTTGCACATATAGTGAGTCCCACTGTGCCCAATAGGCTTTGAGAACTGGACTCCGGTCAGAAATGTCTCCCCATTCAGGTTTCTCTTCATTTTCTTTCCATGCGAGAATGGGTTCGATATCTGGATCCTCCTGTTGAGCGGTCCTCACTTCCTCATTGCTCCATCCGCATATGGGGTCAGCTCTTAGTCGCTGAGCGGTAATATTTTCTTTGTTTTCTTGTCGCCTACAATGCTTGCAATCCTCTTTGCAAGGTCTTCGGGACAATGCGTCGGCGTTGGAGTGCAGCTTTCCTCTGCGGTGTTGAATCTGGTAGTCATAAGTCTGCAGTCTTTCTATCCACCTTGCGACTTGACCTTCTGGATTTTTGAAGTTCAACAGCCAGTTCAGAGCACCATGGTCTGTCCGCAGAAGGAATTTCTGTCCATAGATGTACTTATGGAAGTGCTTTGTTGCCAAGATAAGAGCCAGCAGTTCCCTTCTGGTCACGCAGTAGTTTCTTTCAGGCTTCGAGAGGACCTTACTATAATATGCCACCACTTTCTCTTCGCCATCATGCACTTGGGATAGTACCGCCCCGATTCCAACGTTGCTTGCATCTGCGTCGATGATGAATGTTTTGCCAGGTGTTGGATGTGCCAGCACTGGAGCGTTACAGAGGCGGTATTTGAGTTCCTGAAAAGATTTTTCACACTCACCTGACCATTTGAACTGCTTCCCTTTTTCGGTGAGCTGATGCAAACTCTTTGCAACTCCAGCAAAGTTCTTAACGAAACGTCGGTAATATGTGGCAAGACCAAGAAAGCTTCGGAGTTGATGTTTGTCCTGTGGTGTTGGCCAATTTTTGACGGAGTCAACTTTTTCAGGATCAGTCTTCACTCCTTGGGAAGAGATGATGTGTCCCAAATACTTAACTTCGGTTTTGAAAAGTGCACATTTTTCCGGATTCAGTTTAAGGTTAGCCTCTCGAAGTCTCTGAAACACGGCTTTTAGGTTCTTGCAATGTTGGTCAAATGTTTTCCCGTAAACAATGACATCGTCCAAGTAGACAAGGCACGCTTTCCACGTCAGTCCTTGAAGAACGCACTCCATCAAACGCTCGAATGTTGCCGGAGCGTTGCATAGCCCAAACGGCATAACTTTAAACTGCCAGAGCCCATTACCTGTCGAAAACGCCGTCTTTTCCCGATCATCAGGGTGGATGTCAACTTGCCAATATCCACTCTTCAAGTCCAGCGTCGAAAACCACTGGGCTCCCTCCATGGCATCCAGGGTATCACTGATTCTCGGCAGAGGATAGCTGTCCTTCTTAGTCACATCGTTCAGCCTTCGGTAGTCCACACAAAAACGAGTACTTCCGTCTTTCTTTTTCACTAGAACCACTGGTGACGCCCAAGGACTTTTGGAATTTTCGATAAGACCGTCCTTCTTCATTGTTGTTATCATTTCCTCAACCTCACCTTGTTTGGCCAGTGGAAGGCGTCTTGCGGGCTGACGAATCGGTCTTGCATCTCCTGTGTTGATGCGATGCTGCACCAACTGTGTCCTACCATATTGCCCTTTTGTCGATGCGAAGGTGTCAGTGTACTCTTGTAGGAGATTTTCAGCCATCCTTGTTTGTTGGTGATCAAGGTTGGATGAATACAGTATTTTAGCTCTGATGGTTTTGAGCTCCTCCGGAGTTAAAGTTTTTCTCGGGGCTTCGTCTGTGATCTTCGTAATTGCTGCAACCGATTCGCAACGTCCAACGACTTCTCCTTTCTTCAACCTTACATCGTACGGTCTGGTGTTTAGTAATCGTACGGGGACCATTTTGTTTTTCGGTGCTACTAGTGTTTTCCCAATGATGACGCTTTGGGAGGAACACTCTGGGTCTGGTTCCACCATTAGGTATCGAAGGCTTCCAAACTCACCTTCCAGTTTTGTCCAAACGAACACTTCAGAAGAAGGAGGCAGAATCAGATCTTCCGTGATGACAGTCCTCAGTGTCGACGTACTCTCGTTCGAATAAGTCATTGGAAGTTCCTTATTTTGGTACTTCAAAACCTGATTACCGATGTCCAAAATAACTCCGTGCTGTTTCATAAAGTCGATTCCAATGATGCACTCGTCACATATATCTGCCACCAGGAATTGATGAGTAAACACTAGATCGGCCAGTCGGATCTTAAGACACACTTCTCCATATACTCTTGCTGCTTCTCCCGTTGCGGTTCTTAGACGGTAGCTATTGGTGTTATGAAGCCACGTCGTCTTTACCAGGTCTCGACGTACTATGGAGGCTGTGGCACCGGTGTCGATGGTAGCCACATGTTTGTTCCCGTTAATAGTAGTTTCCACAGTCAGACTTTTGTTGTCTCGTTTGGTCTGAGAGACCTGGATGGTGGTTCAGGGGCCATCGATACAAGAAACCAGCCTCTGCCCCTCGAAGTTGGTTCTTACTCGTTTCCCTGATGGGAAACGGGCTGATACGTAACGCTGGTGTTGTTGTTACCTTGTTCTGGGTTGGATCTCTTGCTTCCACAATGTTGACAACCGGCTTTATTTGGTGGTAGTCGGCATTGACGCTGTAAGTGCCCGGTCTTGTTGCAGTTCCAACATCTTGCTAGTCCGCTCCGCTGGTTCTTTTGTATTTCAGCTCTATGGCAAGAGCACTCTTTGACTATGGCTTCTCTAAGTCGATGTACTCCCTGAGAAGCCTGTTCTGCTGCTTCAATTGTCAATGCGAATGCTAAAGTTTCGGAAAGAGTACGAGTTCTAGCAGTTCGCACAGACCTCTGAAGATTTATATCCGAAATGGCACGGACGAAGGACTCAACAGCAAGCTGGTTGATGATTTCTTCTCCAGCATCCGGGTATGCCAGGTGAACCAGTCTTTCGACGTCTGCTTGGAGCTGCTGTAGACTTTCACCCCTTTTCTGGACTCTGTTATTGAGTTGGACTCGGAAGACTTCTTTCAAGTGGCTATCGCCAAAGCGTTTATCTATAGCTGCCACGAGAGAACTGAAATCGCCACTCTTACCAGCTGGAACTGTTTGAAGTAATTCAGCTGCTGGTCCTCTAAGAGCAAGAGTCAGTGCAATGTACTTGTCTTCGTCATCCCAGCCATTTGTTGTCGCGGCGGCCTCAAATTGTCTCTTGTAGACTGGCCAAGAAGACTGTCCATCAAATGTTGGGGGTTTCATCTCCTTTTTCTTTGCAAACTCCCCAGCAGACTCTCGAATTTTTATTTTCCGAATCTGCTCCAATTCCTTGGTCAGAACAGAGAACTGTTTATCACATCGGGTTTCTACGATTTCGAAACGATTCTCTACAACAGAAAGCTGTTTTTCCACACCTTCAACGCGTTCGTCTAGGGCACATACATTTTTCTCAATGTTACCCAATTTACCTTCTAGAATGTTTTTCTGACCTTCCAAGACATTCTGTTGCGCCTCAAGTCTTTCGAGAATATTCTGTTGTTCCTTCTTTTGCTCATTTCGTTGCTCTTCTAGCTTCTTTTGTTGTACTTCGAGTTTTTCGAGAACATTCTGCTGTTCCTTTTTTTGTTCGCTTCGTTGTTCTTCAACCAGCTTCTTTTGCTCGTTTCGTTGTGTTTCAAGTTGTTCGAGAACATTCAGCTGTTCCTTCTTTTGATCGTTTCGTTGCTCTTCCAGACGTCCGAGAATATTCTGCTGTTGCTCTTCAATCAGCTTCTTTTGTTGTTCTAACAAAAGTTTCATCATACTAGAAAAATCTACACTTTCACTTACTTCCTCTTCTTCCACTTCTATTTCAAAAACAAAAGTGTTTACGTCTTCCCCTTGCTGTTCCAAATAGTTACGCAAGCGCAGGACGAGCTCATTTTTCGATCCCGCTCTAGAAAGATTTCGCTTACCTAACTCACTTTTAAGCTCAATGCAGTTGAGCTCTTCTAACAACTTACCCATTTTCACTGTATATAATTATTATTTTTCTTTTTACTTTTTTTTTTTTTACACTTTATTAGTCAAATAAGTTTTATTTACACTTCTGACACCAATGTAACGTGCGCTTAGTTCGCAGAATAAAACTTCACTTTTATTTTTATTTCTACCACTTTATTCAGTATCTATACTTTATTCGAACTCAACTCGACTATTGGACTATCACTGGTTAACAACGTTTCACTCTTAACTTTATCACTCTATAATCAAAACTGAACTGCTCGTTGCGTCAGCGGTCCTATTTATATAGAACAACACTCATCTAGAGCGTTCCAGTTTCTTCTCCATGGTTTCCACATTTGCTGTCAAAAATCTCTACACTCACACACACTGGCTTACAAGTAATGCCTGTCATTTTATACCATTCCATTATAGTGTTGCCAGTTGTGTTTTCGGTTGAACGTTTTCGATTAGGAAATTGGTATAAATGTTGGGTGTTCATTACAATATATTACAAAATTCAAAAAAAAGTGATTCGATAAAGAATGTATGAATGCCCGAAGAAAATCATTTGCTCTTTTAAAAGCACTACGGAAATATTATACTGAGGAACTTAGAAAATGGTACGTTGACTCAAACTCCAAGTACAAGCATTTATGTCGCACAAAAAAAGCTGAATTTGAAAAAATTCAAGCAAAATCTCTAAGTCTGGCCAGTAATTCAAAAGACCTTTGGAACCTAGCTAAGGAAATAAATGGATCCAACTTTGTAATTGGTACAAATATATCCGTAGAACATCTTTCATACCACTTCAAAAACCTGCTCTCCAATAAGTCTGGTTTGTCCTTTTCTTATGCAGAACCACTGGTTATAGAGGAATCTTTGGACTCTGAAATAGACGAAAATGAAATAAAAATGGTACTTCAAAAAGCGAAAGATGGAAAAGCACCAGGCGAAGACGGAGTTCCATATGAATACTTCAAAAATGCAACACCAGCTTTCATTAACAAGCTAAAGCAGCTTTTCAACAACATTTGTTCAACCGGTTTCATTCCCTCTTCGTTCAAAAAATCTGTTATTTTCCCTATTCATAAGAAAGGTGATATAAACAACGTCGAGAATTATAGGGGAATATCATTTATGAACGTTATGGCCAAAATATTTTGCGGTGTTCTCGTGAACAGAATAGAAATGTGGGCTGATAACAACAGCATTTTAACAGACTTCCAAGCGGGTTTCAGGAAAAACTATTGTACTGTTGATCAAATATTTGTATTAACGTCAATTGTTAAAGCATTCCAAGCCAGAAATAAGAAGATTTACGCTTTCTTTGTTGATTTTAAGGCAGCTTTCGACCTTGTGAATAGAAATGCACTTATGTATAAACTCTCTCAACTCGGAATCTCTACAAAGCTCTTAAATGTATTAAAGAACATGTATACTGGTACAGAAGCATCGGTATGGGATGGATCTACGTTCTCACAATATTTTGATACTAACGCTGGTGTCAAACAAGGATGCCCTCTGAGTTGTTTGCGTTGTATATTAACGATATTGGCAAATATCTTCCTGGTGGGATTCGGATAGCTGACACTACAATCAATGTTCTTCTGTATGCAGACGATTTAGTGATTCATTCAGAGTCACCAGAAAATTTGCAGCTTATGATAAATCGGTTGTCAACATACTGTATCACATGGGGACTTACAATAAATACTGAAAAATCTAAAACCATGGTATTCTCAAGATCTTCTCACAGTTTGGTTAGAGAAAGTTGGTTCTTCAATGATCATCGGCTTGAAATCACTAAGGATTACAACTATTTAGGCGTCAAGTTGAACAAAACGATGGATTTCAAAAATCATCTAACTGAAAAGGCGAAGTCCTCCCAAAGTTTGATAAATATGACTTGGAGGAATATTTTCTTAAACCAAAATGTATTGCTGTCAGCTAAATGCAAAATTTTTGAATGTGTTGTAAAAACATCTCTTTGCTATGCGGCACAGGTTTGGGGAACGGATGAATTTGATGTTGTAGAAAAGCTCCAAAGAAATTTCATAAAAAAACTTTTTAACTTGTCAAATGGAACACCTAACTTCGCAGTTTACTTGGAAACGGGAATTGCGAAACTGTTTACCAACACCCTTAAGCTGCAGGCAGACTACATCCATAAAGTTGCTTCACATTCAGATGCTCGTTTGACCAAGCAAATGCTCCTTTATGAAATGCGGAATAAGGACTGGTGGATTGCAAAGTGGCAAAATATTGGTGATAGCTGTGGGGAAGGTATCCAATTTGATTTGAATAACTTAGTTCAACTAAAGGAGCAGCTTTACAACGTAATTCAAAAACACGAAGACTTTGTTCGAGAAAAATTAGTAGGAGAAGCTGAGCAGTCTGAGAGCAGAATAATTTACTCACAACTCAATCATAACCTGTTGGACAATAATTACTTTCAAGACACATTCAGCTATAAGAAATATCACTATTTTTCAAATCCAGATGTGAGCTTTTAACCTTAAATAGCAGTCCATACAACGGAAATTTCCAGCAATTCTGTACCCTCTGCAATATTAAAGCAAAAGAAGACTGCTTCCATTTTATAAGCATTTGTCCAGTATTTAAACCTCAAAGACTAAATTTTTTTAAGAAAAACAGCTTTACAATGCAAGAAACAATAGAATTATTAAATGGTGTAAATTGCAAATTATTGTATTGTTTTTTAAACTCAATATATATGTATCGAAATCTATTAATGTCTGAATTCATTTAAATCAATTCATTTAAATTTTATTTATAAACTAAAAAATTGTTTTATATACTTTGCCAACTGAGCTGACGGCTATGTCAAAGCTTTAAAATTCATTATGTCTACTGAAACTGTATAGAAACATCGATAAATAAGTGAATTACTTATTTACTTACTTACTTACTCATTTTATTTCTTGACATCTGTCAGTTCATTTTGATATCTTAAGGACTACAGCATAATATGTAGATAGTTCAGGTTACTAGTACATTCTATTGACTGATTCAGTATACAACAGTTCCTCAGTTCCTTTCTTCACAGCTAATTCCAAGTACTGTGTATTAAATCAATACACAATTATATGCGGTGATTTCAACATTAATTTATTGAAAAGTGACACGCTTACTTTTCAAATCAAGGATTTAGTGTCTTTGGTCGGAATGGAGATAGTAAACACTACTTACCCTACTCGCTTCGCTAAAAATTGTTTACCTAGTCTTCTCGATTTATTTGTTGTGCCTAACTTGTCGTCTATTTTAAGAGGTTTGATCAGTTATCGTGTTATTTTTCTGATCATGACCTACTATACTGTTGCTATGATATACAATTTTCTAGATCTGTTATCTCCGACTTTTTTTATTTAAAGATTTTAGTTCTATTGATCTGAATGCACTTCACATAGCTGCTGCCTCTGCCCCTTGGTTTTAGTGTCGTTTATGTTCTGATCCATTCTGATCCAAATGATAAGGCAAACATGCTTCAATCAGTGCTTATTGATTTGGTTGATCAGTATGTACCAATAAAAACGGTACAAAACAGGGCATGTCCGTGGCTAACATCTAATGTGAATAGTTCTATAAAAAGACGAAACATTCTGTACAGCAAATGGAAGCGTAGGCCAACCAATGCAAACTGGAGCACATTCACATCAGCGCGAAACCATGCAACTTCCGTACTACGTACCTCGAAAAAAAAATTTTTATGCTTCAAAATTAAACACCTTCCTTCCAGCTAAGAAACTTTGAAGAAACCTGCGAGAAATTGGCACTCTTGACGGAAACAATACCACTGGTTGTGCTCTTGATCCTGATGTTCTGAACGAACATTTTCTGGCTGAGAACTCGAGCTCACTAAGTCTAAATTTTGAAAGATCTGTGAGTATTTATACAGCACCAAGACTGGTCGATTTCGCTGTGGCAACGGAAGATGAAGTCATCCAATGTATATCCACAATCAAATCTGCATTTGATAAAGTCAACCATCACATTCTTTGCCATAAAATTGAAAATAATTTTGGGTTTAACAAAAGGGCTGTCGATTTGATTGAGAGTTTTTTAACTGACAGATTTCAAAGGGTAGTTTTAGATAATCGCTGTTCCTCGTTAAAAGAAATAAGCCAAGGTGTACCCAAAGGTTCAAAATTAGGACCCATACTATTTTGTATGTTTATTAATGACCAGCCATCTATTTGCAAACATGCCTCTGTTCATTTGTATGCAGATGATGTGCAACTGCACCTTGCAAAACCACTATGTGAGGTAAATGAACTTGCCATTGAAATGAACAGCGACTTGAATGAGATATACAATTGGTCTGTATCTAACGGATTACTTCTGAACCCAGCAAAGTCCCAAGTAATACCTACTTCAAAAAAGAGCATTAGTCTCTCTAGTATACAAAACTTGTATCTTAACAGTAACATAATAAATCCGGTAGAATCAGCCGTTAGCCTTGGTTATACTATAAATCGTAGTTTGTCAGGGTACAACCATACTAACGACATCATAGGTCTTATACAGGGTGTCCCGTAATTCGTTTTACATACTTTGGGATATGATTCTTGGTCATATTCTAAGAAAAAAATTGTTCTACAGTAAAGTCCGTTTCTCAAGTTTGACATCACTTTTTGACAATTTAAAAAAAGGCTAACTTTGGTGTACCCTGACCTGTGTTAAATTCGATATCTCTGTCAATACTGATAATAGAAACCTAATCTTAGACTCAATTTTTTGTAGAAATAACAGCCTTTAAGACTGCATTTAAATTAGGCTTCCATAGGTTTAGGGTTGCCAGATTTTCAATTTTAAGTGGTGCTCAAATTTTCTTCCCAAAACAAAGTTTTGACTTTGAGGTCATTTTTTTGGAGAAAAGGCCTGATAAACATAGAGTTTCTTTATTTTTTACAGATGAACAAAACAATAATAAGGAAAAAACTCAGTATTAAGTTAGCTCAAAAACCCATACATTTTATGATACTAAGAAAAATACGAAATGGGAAAAATTTAAAAAAAAAAATAATAAAAAGTTCTTGCTTTGAGGTTTGTTTGAATAAAACAATAATATGGTCACTTTTAGTAGTTTTTTTATGTATTTAATACAAATACAATTATAACAAGTGCTCAAAGCCCCATCCTTCGTTTTGAATCCATGCCAGAGCCCGTTTTTGGATTTCATTGTGGGTGTTTGCTGTCGATAACTCTTGTCTTACTTGTAGTCTTGTAATCTTTGAAACTGTATTTAAATTTGACTCCTATAGGCTAAGGGTTGCTAGATTTTCAGTTAGTATAAAATTAAAAAAAAACAAAAACAATTATAACAAGTGCTCAAAGCCCCATCCTTCGTTTTGAATCCATGCCAGAGCCCGTTTTTGGATTTCATTGTGGGTGTTTGCTGTCGATAACTCTTGTCTTACTTGTAGTCTTGTAATCTTTGAAACTGTATTTAAATTTGACTCCTATAGGCTAAGGGTTGCCAGATTCTCAGTTAGTATAAAGTTCCTGGTATCCTTTGTTGTGCTTTTCTTCAATTTCCATTTAAAAACTCACATAAGAAAAAAAATGTCTGCGTATTCTTCTCTCGTAAATGAAAGCATTTCAAAAAACTCTCTGATCAAACTGCAATCGTGACTTAATTTGACAAACTAATGAACAAATTTGTTTTCTTATTCTTTTATACGACTTATTTACCTATTGAACATTCATACCCCAAATTTAAAGCAAACATCCACAATGAAATCCAAAAACGGGCTCTGGCATGGATTCAAAACGAAGGAGGGCGCTTTGAGCACTTGTTATAATTGTATTTGTATTAAATACATAAGTGATCATATTATTGTTTTATTCAAACAAACCTCAAAGCAAAAACTTTTTTTTATTTTTTTTTTAAATTTTTCCCATTTCGTATTTTTCTTAGTATCATAAAATGTATGGGTTTTTGAGCTAACTTAATTTTGAGTTTTTTCCTTATTATTGTTTTGTTCATCTGTAAAAAATAAAGAAACTCTATGTTTATCAGGCCTTTTCTCCAAAAAAATGACCTCGAAGTCAAAACTTTGTTTTGGGAAGAAAATTTGAACACCACTTAAAATTGAAAATCTGGCAACCCTAAACCTATGGAAGCCTAATTTAAATGCAGTCTTAAAGGTTGTTATTTCTACAAAAAATTGAGTCTAAGATTAGGTCTCTATTGTCAGTATTGACAGAGATATCGAATTTAACAAAGGTCAGGGTACACCAAAGTTAGCCTTTTTTTAAATTGTCAAAAAGTGATGTCAAACTTGAGAAACGGACTTTACTGTATAACAATTTTTTTCTTAGAATATGACCAAGAATCATATCCCAAAGTACGTAAAACGAATTACGGGACACCCTGTATATGGATGTCTTCGTAGATTGCAGCTAAGTTCCTATTATACCCCAAGTGAAGCTCACAAGAAGCTTGTTTTATCATTGATACTACCATTAATAACGTATGCTGAAGTGGTCTATGGTAAACTCGACTCGTTGTCTCAACGAAAGCTTCAAGTAGCTTTTAATGATTTTTTTTCTTTTTTTTTTGTTGGAGGTTTTTAAAATGCCAGCTGGAGCACTCAGACCTAAATACCGGTCCATTGTACTACCAGATAGCAACCTTCTATTTGTTATAGCTTTCCAGATGTTCGGAGAAAAGCCAAAAGACGCTGCCATGGTAAGGAGCCTAAGTTACCAGCTCTCACCATGTCTGCGCCGAGTATCTGTAACCTCATGCGAGAAAAAGCAGGACATTCACAGAGGAAGTGCTCTGCGGTGTCCTCATCTTCTCCACAAGATTCACAGAGTGTGGTATCACTTAAGCCTAACACGTTTAAATGCTTGGCAAAAGAGAAGTGCCCGCTGGCAACGCCAAAAAGCTTTCTACAGTCTTTTCTGCTACGAGCTAGCAAAAATGTTGCAGTCTTCTTACTAACGTTGGGGAGCATACGCTTGGTCTGTCTGCATCCAATGGAGGCATGCCATCTACGGTTGTGCTCTTCACAGATCCAATCGTTGATTGAAGCCCTCACTGAGGACGCTGGCAGACCAAGCGACGGTTCAGGTCCTGAGAAAGCTGTCTGAGATCCCTGCCTAGCGAGTTCATCGGCGATCTCATTTCCAGTTATGCCGTGATGGCCTGGAACCCAAATGAGACTCAAGGAATTTAATCTTCCGATCGCATTCAGAGAGCTCTTGCATTCCTGGATCACTTTCGAAGTGGTTAGAGGGTTGAGAAGGGCCTTAAGCACAGCTTGGCTGTCGCTGCAAACAAAGATACTTCTCCCCGTCCATCCATTGTTCGTTACGTGGCTCAAGGCCAATAGGATAGCATAAGCCTCCGCTTGGAAAACGGAAGCGTATGATCCCAAAGATGAGTGCAGTCGTATGTCGTCGTTCTCAACAAAGGCACCAGCACCAGAACCCTCGTCGGTTTTGGAGCCATCTGTGAAGATACGATAACAGTTCTTTCCAGGCTCAGATTCTGGAGCGAACCAGTCCTGAACCGAAGGAAAGTTGACTGAGTAATTTTGACGCAGTTTGAGCCTTGGGATCATCGTGTCAGACGGCATATCCATTAGACGTGAGTCAAAAGATATGCTGCTTGCGAGTTCCTCAAAGCTCCAGTGCGAATTTTGCCAGAGACCACATCGCTTTAAACGAGAAATGGGCTTGAGAGTACACATGATGTAGGTATCAAGGGGAGGAAGATTCAACAGTGCGTCGAGAGCAGCTTCCGGTGTGCTGGGGAAGGCCCCCGTAACACCCAGACAAATTGTTCTTTGAAGTTTGGCAAACGAGGCAATAACGTATTTACGCGAGAGCTTATTCCACCAAACAACTGACGCATAGGAGATGATTGGTCTTATCATAGCCGTATAGATCCAAAGGACCCTTTTCGGTGAAAGACCCCATGTCTTGCCAAAGGCTCTTTTACATTGCCAGAAAACTGACAGTGCTTTAGTAGTTTTAGACTCGACATGTTTCGACCAAAGAAGTTTGTTATCCAGGATTACTCCAAGATGCTTGACTTCTTTTGAAAAGGGGATGTTGACGCCTTTAAGCGTAAGTTGGGTCAGACCAGTCAAATTTCTACGTCTCGTGAAGAGGACAACCTCGGTTTTAAGAGGATTGACGGAGAGACCGTTTCTAACACACCAGGTGTCAATCATACAAAGCGCAGCCTGTGCTCGGGAACAGACAGCTTGGAGACTGGAACCAACCGAGAGCATGGCGACGTCGTCTGCATATGCTTGGGCATGAACGTTAGAACCATTGAGCATTACAAGTAGAGAGTCGATCAACATGCACCACAGAAGAGGAGATAAAACGCCACCTTGTGGACAGCCCTTATTTACTCCCGTTGCAACATATTGTCCACACTCCGCCTCAGCGATTACGGTTCTCTTCATTAGCATTGCTTTAATCCACAACACTAATGACTCGTCCACACCGTGTTCTTTGGCAGCATTGCACATACCATCGAAGCTAGCATTGTCAAAAGCACCTTGAATGTCGATGAAAATGCCTACCGCAAATTCTTTCCTGTCAAGCGCGCATTCAATCCTGCTAACAAGATTTTGAAGTGCGGTCTCGCAAGATTTTCCTCTTTGGTAAACATGTTGCATCTGAGACAGAGGGTGTAATTGGAGTGAGGTTTTACGAATGTAAATCTCAACCATTCTTTCCAGCGTCTTAAGCAGAAAGGAGGTAAGACTAATAAGTCTAAAGCTCTTGGCGAGTGAGTAGTCTTGTTTACCAATTTTTGGTATGAAGGCGACTCTAACACTCTGCCATGGAGTTGGTATATACGCTAGGGCTAAACTACCAGTGAAAATATTTTTCAAAGTAGGAAGCAAAAGGTTTATACTTTCCTGCAACATAGCTGGGTAAACACCGTCAGTGCCAGGTGACTTGAAACTGTCAAAAGATGCCACGGCATATTTGATGGCTTCGTCGGTAACAACTAACGATGACGTGTAGCAGCTAAGTCGAGTGGATTTATCGGATTCACCTGATCTAAGGGAAATAGATTGCTGTGGTCCGATTGATATCTGGTTTTATGGAAAATTAGTTTCCAGCATAAGACTGAGTGTCTCTGCTTTGGACTCGGTATAGGAACCGTGTGATTTCCTGAGCGTTTCTAGTTTTTTTACATTGCTCCTTTTAAGGGCTTTAGTAAGTCGACTAGTTTCACTGAGTGTTTCTATACTTTCACAGAATTCTTTGTAAGAGGCATTCTTTGATTTTAATGATGCTACGATATATATATATATATATGGTATTCGTAGATATGATCACATCTCTGAATATGCGACAAGCTTACTAGGCTGTACTCTTCAAGAGCACATCAGTATCAGGAATTGCCTTTTTCTTCAAAAGATCATTCATACCCAATGTCAAAGAACTTGTTCTGTTTACGAGGAAGCGTAACATTCCAGATATACTTCCACCCTCTATTAATGGTATACCAATAAACTTATCTGGTACGGCAAAATATTTCGGAATTGTCCTTGACCGTAAACTTAACAGGAAAGAAAATTTAAAAGAAAGAGAAAGGACAGCTCAAATCGCTTTCTACACTTGTAGTAGAATTTTTGGTAAAAAATGGGGACCTGGTCCCAAAACTATTCACTGGATGTATACATTCATAATAAGACCAATCCTCACATATGCCTGTCTAGTCTGGTGGCCATCATTAGAGAAGGCTTCAAACCTCAAGACCATGACCAAAATCCAAAGGTTTGCATGATCAATAAAGCTTCCCGACTTCTGCAGTGTCTTTTAAGCAGAAGTACTCGCAGTGTGCGAAGCCGCGAAGCACCTTGCTACGCAAAACTTGATCAAAAAAAATATTGACTTTTTTATAGACAGTCAGGCAGCCACTAAAGCTATCTCATCCGTTATCACAAAATCCAGGCTAGTAGACAGCTGCCGCAGTAACCTAAGACTGCTCAGCGAGACAAACACAGTTAGCATGAAAAAATTTAATAATAAAAGATTTTTATTATTGTTAGTTGGAGTACTGTGATTTTAAAATCAAAATAGAAAGTTCATTGTGTTTGCACTGTAAACCTTATATAGGTGTCGGTAAACATCGACCAAAACATTGCGTATTTGAAGGGTCATTGTTGCACCCTTCTAATACGCAATGTTTTGGTCGATGTTTACCAACACCTATATAAAGTTTACAGTGCAAGCACACTGTAAACTTTATATTTCTAGGGACCCTAGAACCCTAGAAATATAAAATATATATAAAAAAAAACTTTCTATTTCAAACACAGTTTGTTTAACCTGGGTTCCAGGACATCGTGACATAATCGGCAATGAAATGGCGGATAGGCTGGCTAAAATCCCGTCAGCACTCGAATCCGGCGAAACGAACACCTCAGTTCTAAAGCCACTAGAGCAAGAAAAAAGCAGAATCAAACACAATTTTCTAAAAATCACCAATGACAGGTGGTCATCTTTAGAAACATGCCTAGTCTCCAGAAACCTTTGGCCAGATATTTCCAAGAAAAAACAGAATCTCTACTCCAGCTAAGCAGACCTCGGCTCTCTCTGTTGATTCTGATTGTTACTCTCACGGGCCACAACTCGTTGGGTACCCACATGATGAGAATGGGCATTGGCACATCCGACTTATGTAGAGGATGCCATGATGAGGAGGCAGAGGAGGGATCATTCCACTTCCTCTGTGAGTGTCCTAGCTTGGCCCATACTAGGAAAAAGGCTCTCGGAGAATACTTCTTCGACAAACTGGGCGACATCTCTAATCTCCCATTGAGCAACGTTCTGAAATTTACTCAGGGCTCCAAATGGTTCAATGGGGGTTCCCTACCTCAATAAGCCAATCACCAACCCAACCCTCTACCTCTTCCACCCTCCCATTTCCTCATCCTCTGTTTTCCCGGGGAACAACAGCACCTCACAATGGATCCTTGAGATCCGAGTGAGGTGCTGCCACTTGTGGCTTGTGACTTAATTTTACCCGTTCCAAAAGAACTACAAACCTTATTCCTTAGCGCGCAAACTACCTCAATTCCTCTCGTTTATTCTTCATTCATGCAGTTAGCTTAAGGAATTCTCTTCCTTCTAACGTTATATGTATAACAAATTTTAATCTTTTCAAAAGTGCAGTCTTTCTCTTCTTCTCCTCTTTGAGACACCAAACTTAAACCTTTCAACTCCAAATATCCATCCTTCCTTTTTAACTATTAACTATGTAATTATTATTATTATTAATTGATAAAAGGAAACTATGAATGTTTTTCATCTGCTCTTTTGGTCGTAATGTTAAAATGAATAGAAAAACTCTATTTCATTCTTTCCCCAACGTTTCGATGGAAGTTGCCATCTTCTTCAGAGGAGACTTTATTAACAAAAAGATATTAATATACATACATGTTGTACAAATAAGGCTTGTTGTTTGACTTACATTTAATTTAACAAATACAGAAATTTAAACTGAAATGTTCTGTATGTCCTGTTTTCGGTTACCAGGACACACAGAACATTTCAGCACTGGTTTTCAACAACAAAACCCAGAGGAACAGTTGACACTAAGCTGTCGAATTACAAAACCTCTCTGGAAGTGGTTTCTTCATCAACCAATTTTTTTTTTTAATATTAAAATCTTTCATTTTAACGTATGTCAGTCAACTTGAGTTTAAATTTCTGTATTTGTTAAATTAAATGTAAGTCAAACAACAAGCCTTATTTGTACAACATTTATGTATATTAATATCTACCTACTTTCGTTTTGTTAATAAAGACTCCCCTGAAGAAGATGGCAACTACCATCGAAACGTTGGGAAAAGAATGAAATAGAGTTTTTCTATTCATTATAACATTACGACCAAAAGAGCCGATGAAAAACATTCATAGTTTCATAGTTTGCCGATGAAAAACATTCATAGTTTTCTTTTATCAATTACAATTCAACTTGGTCATTAAACATCATTCAATTATTATTATTATTTTTACATTTCTTTTTTGTATAATATCGTCGCTGTTAAAGAAAACCGGCATAACTCCAAAATCTCGATTTTTAAGTTAATGGTGATAATCAACTAAAAAAAAAATTCTCTATCTTTCTGTCAAACTGGCATAACTGTATCACTTTACAATTCCGCTAGATGGAGTTTGTTCCAATTGTCACATGTTTCCTTTTCATTGTTTGTTAATGATCAATAACGACACAATTTAGTTTATCTCTGTTGTTCGCGGTGACCGCACGTGTTTTTTATGTGGAAAAGTGTACTATAATCGTGTTGTGCTCGGAATTTATGGTTTAATTTTATTGAAAAAAGAACTAACTTGTGCTGAACCAGTTTTCACGATAAAGTAAGTACAGTTTTATAATTTTTTTTTGTTTTTACACAAAATGTGTCACTTTTCCCGATAAATTAAAAAATAATGTGTTTTTGCAATGACACTTTTCTTACTTATGCCATTTTTCTCTATAATATTTTTGACTTATCGTATCAAATAAATTTTATCTAAATTTGTTTTCTCAAATAGTGTCATTTTACCATATATTTTTTTTCTTATTATCTATAATTTTTAATTTCATTTTTGAAATAAAACTTAATTTGCCACTATTCATTCTAATTTTTTTTAAATTTGGTACCAGATATATTCGGGTTTTATTCCAAAATGTATGACTAATTTAAGTTATTCGTGTTTTCAGTAGTACCTTACCTACCTACTCAGAAGAACATCAAAAACATGCTCCAGCGTACTCAGCTTCT
Organism: Melanostoma scalare; assembly: GCA_949752695.1. Taxonomy (NCBI): domain Eukaryota; kingdom Metazoa; phylum Arthropoda; class Insecta; order Diptera; family Syrphidae; genus Melanostoma; species Melanostoma scalare. The sequence goes on along the minus strand of OX456986.1, from coordinate 81,473,744 downwards.
TCTGAAATTGGCTAGAGCCAAGAAAAATAATGAACCTGAACATAAAAGTGCTCCAACGGATAATTGGTTTACCGTTCTTAATGCAAACGAGCCCACCGTGTCTTCAAGAGGTATGTGTGTCTTAATTTTTTGGTACTGCATTTGAAAATAATTAACTGAAGTCTTAGAAACAGATTTAAATTTGACTCCTAATATTGAAATGCTTCATGCTGTGAATTCATCACGAGCTACATCAATCCCGATCGAAAACCCACCTGTTGCATCCACTTCGCGAGCTACGTCCTCCAGTGAATCTGGCGATTTTTCAGATGACGATATTGATGCTGACCCCAACTTCGATGACTCGGATAACTCAAGTCCCAACTCTAGCATCAGCAGTTTTCACTCAAGCATAAGAAATGGTGAGGTAGGGGAAGGGGTAGCTAAAGATCGAAGTCAGGAAAGAGCTGAAGATCGGACGGAAGATCGAGGTGAAGGTCTAGTCACAGAAGTTTCATCTCAACAAACACCAAAGCGCAAAACTAATCCAAGGTACTGGAAAAAGAATACCGCAAAAAGATTGAGAAACTCAGGTAAGTCGTATCAATCAGTTTCGAAATCAGAAAGATTTATACGCGGAAAAGAAATGGGACCACCATGTAACGAAAAATGCAGGCTAGAATGTTCGAAAAAATTCACCGAGAATGACAGAAAACTTTTTTTTTCAACTTATTGGGAAATGGGAGATCTTCAAAGGCAAAGAGAATTCCTCGCTCGCAGTATTGAACCATTAAATCCTAAGTACAGGTACATAAGAGAGGAACCAAAACGGGCGCCCCGCAAAAAAAACAGCTGCTTTTCCTTCCAACTGGAGAATACAAAAATTCGAGTTTGTAAATTATTCTTTATGAACACATTGGCAGTGACTTCACGTACGGTTCGAACAGTAGTAGAAAAGGTGAACGCCAACGCAAGTAAAACTGGCGGTATGACGACACTTGTCGAAAAACGAGGTAAACATGGAAAGCATTCTCATTTAAATGAAGATATCAAACAAAGTGTGCGAGATCATATTTCTTCCATCCCTCGAATTGAGAGCCATTACTGCCGTCAGAACTCAACACGTGAGTATATAGATGGTTCAAAAAGCATTGCAGATCTACATCGCGACTACGTTTCTGTTTGTAGAAATAAAAACTGTTCGTATGGAAATTACCAACTGTTTAGAAATATCTTCAAAAGTGAATACAATATTTCGTTTTTCCGTCCCAAAAAGGATCAATGCGAAGATTGTATGGCATTCGTAAATGCAGACGCCCAAACTAAAGAAACTCTTCGTGAGAAATACGATGCTCATCTTATTGAAAAAGATTTGTCAAGGAAAGAAAAAGATGCTGACAAGAAAAACGATGTTGATAATATCTTCGTTGGAACTTATGATCTGCAGGCTGTTTTACCATGTCCTAGAGGAGATGTTTCAGGTTACTACTACACTTCAAAGCTGTCAGTATACGATTTTACAATTTGTAACCTTAAGGACACTGATGATGTACGGTGCTTCGTTTGGTTCGAAGGTGATGGACAGCGTGGTGCGAACGAAATCGGTACTTGCGTTTTGAAAAAAATAGAAGAATTGGAAGAAATGTCTCAAAGGATTGGCAAACCTATTGATGTTATTTTCTATACTGATAACTGCTGTGGACAAAATAAAAACCAATTTATATTCGCATTGTATCGATACGCCGTCAGTCATTTCGAATTTATAAACAGCATAACGCATAAGTTTTTGGTCAAGGGTCATACTCAAAATGAAGGCGATTCTATCCACTCCGTAATAGAAAGACACATCACTCGTTCACTTCGAGGAGGGCCAATTTACATACCAGATCACTACTATGCACTTATTCGAAGTGCAAAGAAATCTGGTCGGCCTTATAAAGTCACTGAAATGGCTTTCAGCAGTTTTTTGAACATCAAAAACCTAGAGTCAGAAATAAATTTCGGCAAAAACTCAGTTAAGGTCACCGACATACGCATTATTAAATTCGATAAGGCACACCCAAAAACTGTGTACTTTAAAAAATCATTTGCTGAAGAATCTTTTCAAGAAATTGAAATAAGATCGGCCAGACAAGTTAAGAAAAGCACACAAAATCTTGTTCCTCTGTATAAAAATAAAATACCTATTACCGAGAAAAAAAAGAAAGGTCTAATTTTTCTTTTAGAAAAAAACCTTATTCCGCGATACTATAGCGATTTTTATAAAAACTTGTAACTGCAAGACGTTGTATGTATTAATTTATTTCTATTAATTAATTTTTATTTATTTATTTAAATATTAATTTATCATTAAATAATAAGGATTATTATTATATCAAGACTGAAAGAATGAAACAAAAAGGCTTTATGAATTTTTAATGTGTACCTTAGCCTCTAAAGTAAAAAATATATTTTAAGTCAATTAATCTTTAAGGTATAACGAACTATAATCTGTGAATTAACTTAATTTTTACTATTAAATAATAAACATTATCTCTATGTAAAGGCTGCAACAATGTATCAAAAAGGCTTAATGAATTTTATATGTGTACCTTAGCCTTTGAAGTAAGTAAATTCTAAGTCAATTAAACTGTAAGATCTTACGAACAATAATCTGTGAACTAATTTTACTTTTATTATTAAATAATTTAGGTATTACCTATATTTTTTGTATTAAAAATAGCAATTTGAGGCACTATGACTCAAAGATTTCTCAAAAAAAGCTCTTACAACAATATATAAATAAATATTATTTTCTAATTATTTTTATAAAATGGATTTAAATAAAGTTCCTTCTAACAAATCGAGTTTTATTTCTTAATTATTATCTTAAGACACTATTTCTTATGAATGACCAATGAATTAACTCCAAAAGAAAAAAAAAAGATAGAGTGAATATCATAACTTTTTTCTGGAAAAATGACTTAATTCGGAGAGGGTTTGGGAAATCTTTTAATTTGGCTCCTAAGTCATAATTTTTTTGAGTTATTTTGTTGAATTTCAATAGATTAAATATAGAAGTAGCTATTCCAATGTATAAAAAAGGAAAACAAAAAATTCTAGGTATAAAAAAAATAGTGTTATGAAAAATTTTTTCACTCAAAAACTTCAAACTCATTTTCTGTAGAATCAAGTTTTTTGAGTTATGCCGGTTTTCTTAAACAGCGACGATATGTTCTTATTTTTGTGTAACCAATTTGTATAAACCAATCAGCTCTAAAGGTCAATACTTCATATTTAATTATTAACTAATTATTATTTTATTAGAATTCTTAAAAGCTATCCGAGTTTGTAGAAGCTATTCTCTAAGTACTACAAAAGAAATTTTATCTTCATGTACATCCCAAATGTTATTAATAAATGAAATGAAATAAATGAAATGTTTTCCATTAAATGAAAGTGTTTTCAACGCTGAAGAATTTCAACCAGCATCTTTAACTGACGTTCCGATTCCGACAGCACCCATATTGCCGAAGAAGCAACACCTACAACCGAAAACAAGGTTCCTGAATCGGATGATTCCAATTGTCCTGTAAATGATGAAATATTGGTGAAAAATATGTCACATCGAATAACCCCAGAACAAGTGCGCCCGTTTCCAAATGCATTGAAGAGGGGTCTAACAAAAAAGGGTAGAAAGAAAAAGTGTTCATCAATTTTAACCAGCACTCCAGAAAAGAACATAATTTTTGAATAACGAGCGGACAAGGACCGAAAACGGCTGTTAAAGGAAAAAAAGCAGCCAAAACCAAATATGTAAAGAGAGTGAAATTTCAGATTGAGCCATCTTCTTCAGAGGATGACGAACAGCAAGTAGTTTATATGGACTCGGACCAAGATCGGGACATGTCAATAGAAGAAATTGATCCATTGGACATGGGTCCACCGGAAGATGTTGAAGAAGGTGAACATATTCTTGTCAAAATTTATGGCTAAAAGGTTCCTAAGTTCTTTGTTGGAGTAGTCGTGAAAAAAAATATCGAATCTGAAGAGTTCTTAATCAGATTCCTGAAAAAATGTGCTCAAACGGGAGATAATTTTGTATTTCCGGAGGACCCAGATGAAAGCTTTATTGACAGAAACCAGATAACAAAAAAATTGCCAAAAGCTACCAATATGCCCGGAACCTCGTGTTAAGAATCCTTTTTTAAATTTTCCGTTGGTTCCAAAAACTACCATTTGGGTTGAAAAGATATTTATGAAATAATTCCTTTATTTAATGAAGTAAATTATATATGTATGTATAATACTTTTGTGGAATAATTAAATGTTTTTCAGACTTTAAAACATACTTTAAGTTTGTTTTAAATTATTCATCGGCTGTTTTCCAAGCTGTACACTTCCACCCCTTTATTTTGGTCTGCGTCCTAATCCACCCCTTGGTAGAGCGGATGTGGACAGAAAAGGTTTGTTGATGTAATTGTAAAAAATTTTATAACGTGAGGTCATATCGAGTTTATATTAAGAGACAAATGAGAGGAAGCCTTAACTTATCAGATGATAAAAAAAGTTTTGATGTTATAACCATATTGAAGACACAAATTTACGGTTTAAAAAAAACCGGCATGAAGCAGTTATCTCAGCGATATTGCTGGTGGCCCAGCATTGATGATGACGTATACGACATCAGCAAGGAGAAAAGAAGGGAGGAACACCGAATTATCAAATTGAAAAAAAGCAGCATGAGAAGCGCTCGCTTGAGGAAATTGAGAGGTGCCATGATAGGAACGAGATTCGGAAGTTTTACCAAAAGGTATAAAGATCCTGCCAGGGAGGTATAAAGACCAGCAGGGAAACATAGTTGTAGAGTCACAGTCGCTACTGAGGATGTGAGGATCTGGGAAGATCACTTCTGCACATTGCTTAACGGCGATGAAGACACAAATTCCGCTGTCAGGCGGATTGCCCCATTCAGCTTGGGCGATGATCAAGAATACCGTCCTCCCGACCTAGAAGAAGTATAGCTTCCCATATGCAAACTTAAATCAAATAAGACTGCAGGTGCAGATGGCCTTGATGCCAAACTTTTCAAAGCAGCTGGAGACCAGTTGGAAAGGAGCATGCACCAGCTGATCTGCATGATATGGTCGGAAGAAAGCATGCCCGATGAACGGAACCTCAGTATCGTATGCCCGATCCTAAAGAAGGGAGACCCTCACAATTGCGCCGAATATAGAGGAATAAGCCTCCTTAATGTCACCTATATATTTTTTTTTACTTTACTTTATTTTATTGGACATGTTTTTAGATGACATGATTAAGAAATTAACAATAAAATAGTTAGGTGCATCCGGTTGTCCTAAGGACAAGAGTTGGATTTACCGCATAAAAAGTTACAATATACTTTGAGCAATATAATGGGGATCATATCAAAAAAGTTACTGGGATTTAATTACAAATGTGTATACCAGTAAAACCCGCTTAAGAGAAAAAGCGAATTGTCACAGTCTTTCGGGTTTTTCACTTAAACGAACCCCGGATAAGTGAAAAACAGTTCACTTAAGTGGATTTAAAAGTTCCATTAGGCGGAGGTTTAATGCTTCATATACATATTATAAAACGATTGGATGTATTTATCTTTGGAGTTGCCTGGAAAAAAATTAAATAAAAGTGTTATGTTAATAGTGTTTTCTGGGACGTCTAACATACGGTTTGCCATCATTTCCATAATGTTGACCTTCACCTCACACAATATTTGTTGATGAGAAATGCTGAGCTAAACCCAAAATACACCAAAAAGACCTTAAAGCATGGCGGCGATTCTATAATGATTTGGGCGTGTTTCACAAGCCATGGTGTCGACACACCGCTGTGTCAAATCTGTGTCCGCTGTGTCAAATAAACGGTAAAATGACAGGTATTGACTACCGGGACATACTGGACACAAATCTTCTCTGCGACTGCCAGAACCAACTTCCCCAATGATGGATCTTTCAGCCCGACAATGACCCCAAACACAAGTAAAGATTTGTGAAATCTTTCCTTGAAGAGCGTAAAGTGAATGTTTTGGGGTGGCCAGCAATGTCACCGGACTTTAACCCTATTGGAAATTTAGGGACATTCTAAAAAAAAAAGTTGCAAAAAAAAAACCAACCAGCAAGACTACTCTCTGGAGTATTTTGCAGAAAGAGTGGAAAAATAGTAGAGCAATGGAAAGGTTTGTTGGACTACATGCCAAGGAGAATATCCGCCGTATCGAAACAGAAAGGCTATCCTACGAAATATCAACTGTGCGGTTAAAAAAACCAAGTTTTTTATCATATTTTACTTATTTTTTTCATGTGACTTAATTATATGGCCACACTTATTTCATATATTATTGATTTTTTGTTAAAGAAAAAAACTATTGTTATAGTGGAATTTATTTTCTTTGGTTTTTTTTTAATGATTGTGATTGTAAAAATTTAGAATTTGAACAAATTTTGCTTTCGTTGTAATTTGTACTTAATATATGGATATGTAAACCTAATTTTATAAAAATGACTTAATTGTGTGACCATGAGTGTATATTAATATTTTTGACAATTGGGTACGTTTTATGAAGACAAAAATAATCTTCCTTTTTTTAAAAACGCATCAATTTTCGTTTGTGACATAGTCTATGGCAGTTCATAATTGTATATTCAATTTCAACAAAGATTAGATCTAGTTCACTACAACCATCAGAAAACTGCATTAAAACATTGAGAGATGTAAAGGCTCCTTTTATTGTTGGTTTCTGAATTCCCAGAACTTCCACATCAAAATCATTGTCTGATAAAGATCTGTTAGCATCAAACTCTTCGAATTGTAGTGCTGCTTCACTGATTATTTAACAGGGATTGGACGTTTTTTAAAGCATCACGGATTATGAGATCTACCTATGTAGTATGTACATATTTAAAAGAAAAGTTATTAGCAAAAGAAGAACAAAATGTTTTTAATCTTAGACTACACAGGTACACACCAATACAAAAAATTATTTTGTCTGTTCCAGTCGAATTGGAAATGAAAAGGACAGTGATACTTAAACATTAACCCGGATTCATCAGCATCATATACACGTCATCTAGGTTGTAGCTTTGACGAATGTTTGGGCAAGCAGCATTTTCTAGCCAATGGTTAGCAGCAACTGTGCCAGCAGAATTCTTTTCACAACAAATCTTCTTAAAATGAATATTTTGACGTTTTTTCCACATTGTTTTGTCCGACAAAACTTTTTTTCCACTTAAGGGTGTTTTTTTCAATCAAAAATATTTATTTATTTATTTAACTAAAAAAATATTTTAGGTATTCGGGTTTTTCACTTAAGCGAGTTTCACTTAGGCATAGTGTTTAATAGGTAATTGGTCTACAAATACTCGGGGATGAAAAAATTCTTTTAGATAAGCGGATTTTTCTCTTAAGCGGGTCTCTCTTAAGCGGATTTCTCTTAAGTGCGTTTCTCTTAAGCGGGTTTCTCTTAAGCGGGTTTTACTGTACAAATAATTGTACAAGAAAAATTGCGAAATTTTTTAAAATCGTATCATGTATTAAAAATTCTTAAGTTAGAGTATTCAGTAAGCTACCAATTACATCAAAGTTCAGTGAAAACAATAGACTCTTAATCTTTCTTAAATATGAAGATTTGATTGCATCATATCGGATTCTTTTTGGCAGGCTACTAAATATTCGAGGTGCAGTTACTTCGTAGAAGTGAGAAAAGAGTGATTTTTTACAGCAGGTATAAAAAGAAGGTGTCTAATGTTGACTCGCAAACTATGAAATTCAAACGTCCTTGCAGTCAGATAGCCAGACTTTTCAAAGAATATTTTTAAAACTTTATAACAATACAAATACTGTAGCGGCAGAGTTTTAAGGTTTATGAATAGATCAAAGCTTGGAGTTCGGCGGGTAGCTCTGCAAATAATTCTTACGGCATGTTTTTGCTTGACTTATAAAAGTTCCGTATTGCAGTTTGGATTTAAAAAGGCCATTGTAAACTAAACTCAGAATAGGTTGTCTGCAATAGAGACTCAAATATTATATTTGCCTCACAACCTTATTCAGATAATCCTTTAAGTATGGTTCTTCCAACTCATCCGAAAATCTAAAAACAAACCCAACTACTTAAAGCTTTTGACGCGCTCAATATCAAAACAACTGTTAGAACATAGCAAATTTTCATGAAAAGTTAAAGAAACATGTTTGCAATCATATAATGAAAATTTAAACAACTAGGAGAATGGTATGAAAATGTTATATCATCACAGACATTTCCCATTAAATTAAAAATCATAAATTTTGTTTTGTCGCTAATAACAAGACGATGCGGATAAAACCATTTACGAAGAATCTCTAAATCAGTATTTACATCAATAACTAACTGAAAATAGTCTTTCGATGAGTAGGACAGAGTGGTATCATCTGCAAAGACTGTAATTTTACCTTTAAATGGTTGAATAAAAAGAGAGTTGAGAATTAGACCCAAAACTGATCCTTGAGGGACGCCCATGTATATAAGCTTTTCCGAAATAAGTTTGCCTTGAATTCTTACTTTTTGTTTTCTGTTCATTAGATAAGAAGCAATGATGTTTAAATGATAGACACGTGCAACCAAGAGGACCCTAGCGTTCATCTTTCCCGACGATCAGTTACTTTGTCGCGGTGGGGGGCTTGAGTAGTTTATTTGAGCCGAGCTCGATGCCGAAAGGTGGTCGAAGGATGGGGAAAATGAATGAAAACCAAGAATTGATCAAAAAAACAGTATGGAAGATAACCCAAAGGATTTTTGGTCTCCAGGTGGCAGTCGTAAAAGCGAAAATCCACCCGTAGTCTTCACTACGGCAGGGGCACGGATTCTGGAGGCCCCATCTGACATAGAAACGCACACCTTTACTGGTGGATACACGCGAGTCGAAGGTACCGTAACCGATGACTCCTGCTGTTGTTTCCATGAAGCTTTTCTTGGTCTGAGCTGGAAAGATGAAGAAGGCAGCTCGGAGGTATTACCTCCAAAGCTAATTTCTCATCCGGGCTTAGCTGTTGGCCAGAGCGGTGCTATCACCGGACTAAGTGAAACTGAACAAGTTGATCCCACTCCGACGATGGCATCCTCTGGAGAGCAGCTTTTCAAGCGCCAACAGAAGCTGGAGAGAAGGCGAGCGGCAAAGGCTCAGTGCAAAGAGGACTCCAGGGTGGCCGAAGGCACTGAATTAAGTTGCAAACCTTTGGTGACGGCGGCGAAAAGGGACAGGTCGGAAGAAGTCTCACCCACCAATTCAGGACGGTCTCCTGTATCCGAAGTCACCCCAACCTCTACAAACACGAACAGGGTCAAAAGGAAGAAGGTTTCCGGAAGCTCTGCAAATCTTCCTGTTGGTCTGACTGGAAAGTCGGTGAATGAAACTGAAGGAACAGGTCGCAAGGCTTGCGAATTTAGTCCACGGATGCTGGCTGGAAGGGACGAAGCCGGCATGGTTAAAGCTCTTGGAGGTCCAACCGAAACGTTGGTGTATGAAACCGTGACTGCTAGTCAGTCTGGTCCACGGACACTGACCGGACGGAATAAAGCCTCGAAAGGAGCAATGATAATAAATCAAATTAACCTTCAACATTCTTAGGCTGCTACTGCACTCCTATGCAGCAGGCTTTCCGTGTTGAATACAAAAACTCATCTCGTAGCAATCCAAGAGCCATGGGCCTGTAAGAGCCGAGTTCTTGGTCTTGGAGGGCTACGAGGGTTCAATATTCTCTATGACGAACGGTCTGATTTACCCCGGACCTATCTCATCATACCGAGCTCTTTTGCAGCAACTAAACTTGATCACTTCTGTGGTCAGGACCTGGTTGCGGCTATGATAAACTACGAAACAAACGGTGAGTGGAAAATTTTCGTCGTTGCGTCAGTTTACTTTCCTGGAACTCCATTCTACCCCCTGCCTCAAGACAGGTTGTGGATTTGGTGGAGTTTTGTGAAAACCGGAAGTTGGGGCTTATCATGTGCTGTGATGCTAACGCTCAAAACATAGTTTGGGGCAGCGTCAAATGCAACATGAGAGGCAACCATATTCTTAGTTACATTCTGTCTTCTGACTTAGACATTAACAATGTTGGTAATAGGCCAACTTTTGTTACGGCTATACGACAGGACGTAATTGACTTGACACTATCTAACAGATATGCCAAGGAGATTACCAACTGGAAAGTGTTGCTGGACGTGTCACTCTCAGACCACAGATACATTCAATTCCATGTAGCAAATGTTGTTCCCACTCTTTTAGTTACAAAAAAACTAACTGGAAACTTTTTAGCGATGAGCTCGGTAATTTCGTCAAAACTCTACCTAAGCTCTCAACATCACAAAAAGTGGAAGATGCAGTCCTAGAAGTGAATTGTGCCCTTACAAGTAGCTTCTAGCTTGCATGTCCAGCTAGATAATTACCTAGTAGATCTATGGTTCTGTGGTGGAACAGTGAACTACAGAAACTTCGCTGTGAAACCAGAAGTATTCTGAATAGGTCCCTCAAGACCAAATCAGATGTCGACTGGAACCTGTATCGATCTAAACAGAAGGACTTTAAAAGGTTAATTCGAAGATCAAAGAATGCCTCTTACAAAGAATTCTGTGAAAGTATAGAAACACTCAGTGAAACTAGTCGACTTACTAAAGCCCTTAAAAGGAGCAAGGTAAACAAACTAAAAACGCTCAGGAAATCAGACGGTTCCTATACCGAGTCCAGAGCAGAGACACTCAGTCTTATGCTGGAAACTCATTTTCCAGGAAACCTGACATCAATCGGACCACAACAATCTATTTCCCTTATATCAGGTGAATCCGATAAATCCATTCGACTTAGCTGGTACACGCCATCGTAAGTTGTTACCGACGAAGCCATCAAATATGCCGTGGCATCTTTTGACAGTTTCAAGTCACCTGGCACTGACGGTGTTTACCCAGCTATGTTGCAGAAAAGTCTTGCTTCCTACTTTGAAAAATATTTTCACTGGTAGTTTAACCCAAGCGTATATACCAACTTCATGGCAGAGTGTTAGAGTCGCCTTCATACCAAAAATTGGTAAACAAGACTCACTCGCCAAGAGCTTTAGACCCATTAGTCTTACCTCCTTCCTGCTTAAGACGCTGGAAAGAATGGTTGAGACTTACATTCGCAAAACCTCACTCCAATTACACCCTCTGTCTCAGATGCAACATGCTTACCAGAGAAGAAAATCTTGCGAAACCGCACTTCAAAACCTTGTTAGCAGGATTGAATGCGCGCTCGACAGAAAAGAATTTGCGGTAGGCATTTTCATCGACATTCAAGGTGCTTTTGACAATGCTAGCTTCGATGGTATGTGCAATGCTGCCAGAGAACACGGTGTGGACGAGTCATTAGTGTTGTGGATTAAAGCAATACTAGTGAAGAGAACCGTAATCGCTGAGGCGGAGTGTGGACAATATGTTGCAACGGGAGTGAATAAGGGCTGTCCACAAAGTGGCGTTTTATCTCATCTACTGTGGTGCATGTTGATCGACTCTCTACTTGTAATGCTCAATGGTTCTAACGTTCATGACCAGGAATATGCAGACGACGCACGTCGCCGTGCTCTCGGTTGGCTCCAGTCTCCAAGCTGTCTGTTCCCGAGCACAGGCTGCGCTTTATATGATTGAAACCTGATGTGTTAGATACGGTCTCTCCGTCAATCCTCTTAAAACCGAGGTTGTCCTCTTCACGAGACGTAGAAATTTGACTGGTCTGACCCAACTTACGCTTAAAGGCGTCAACATCCCCTTTTCAAATGAAGTCAAACATCTTGGAGTAGTCCAGGATAACAAACTTCTTTGGTCGAAACATGTCGAGTCTAAAACTACTAAAGCACTGTCAGTTTTCTGTCAATGTAAAGGATCCTTTGGCAAGACATGGGGTCTTTCACCGAAAAGGGTCCTTTTGATCAATACGGCTATGATAAGACCAATCATCTCCTATGCTTACTTACTTACTTAGGTGGGCATTACAGTTCGGGGTGAACCTGGGCCTCAACCAACATCCTCCTATAACGATTTCGATCTCGGGCGAGCTCTCTCCAGTTTCGCACTCCAAGTCGGTTGAGGTCTTCATCCACTTGATTGCGCCACCTAAGACGAGGTCTTCCCCTTCCGCGATTTCCCTGCAATGTGCTTTTGAACACCTGACGAGCCGGAGCGTTTGGGTCCATCCGCTCTACATGGCCCAACCATCGTAGCCTCGCGATGCGTACTCTTCTGGCTATGCCCATGTCGCGGTACAGCTCATACAGCTCATTGTTGTATCTTCTTCTCCACACATTGTCTTCGCATACGGGACCAAAGATCATTCGGAGAATTTTTCTTTCGAAACGACCAAGAGTTTCCTCATCCGCTGTCGATAAGGTCCATGCTTCCGCGCCGTACAGCAGGACTGGGATGATTAAGGTTTTGTTTCTCAATTGCCTTCTTAACCCAAAGAAGCAACGGTTGGCAAGACTTATATTCCGTGGTTGTCCGTGTCTACAGCGGATCCTAGGTAGACGAAGTCCTGTACTACCTCGAAGTTATGTCTGTCTATTGTGACGTTTTGTCCAATTCGTCGATGTTCTGTGTCCTTGTTTGATGACAGCATATACTTCGTTTTGCCCTCATTAACCATCAAACCCATTTTTGCCGCTTCTGTTTCAATACTCGCAAAAGCACATATGACATCACGCTTTTTTCTTCCCATTACGTCAATATCGTCTGCATAGGCGAGTAATTGTACAGACTCTTGAAAGATTGTTCCTCTGGTGTTGACGTTTGAGTTTCTTACAATCTGTTCAAGTATGATGTTGAAGAAATCGCATGACAGTTTGTCGCCTTGCCTAAAGCCTTTTTCGACATCAAAGGTCTCGGTGAGTTCTTTTCCGACCTTGACGGAGCAGCGTGAATTCTCCAAAGTCATCCTGCATAGTCGTACGAGCTTTGCAGGGATGCCAAAACTAGACATGGCTCTGTACAGCTCGTCTCTGTAAATACTGTCATACGCGGCCTTGAAATCGATAAAGAGGTGGTGAATATCGATATTATGTTCTCGGGTTTTTTCCAAGATCTGCCGTAATGTGAAAATTTGGTCTGTTGTGTACTTCTCTGGTCTAAAACCACATTGATAAGGACCTATCAAGTTGTTGACGTGGGGTTTCAGACGTTCACATATTACAGCAGACAAGATCTTATAAGCGACGTTAAGGAGGCTTATCACTCTGTAATTGGCGCAATTGTGAGGGTCTCCCTTCTTTAGGATCGGGCATACGATACTGAGGTTCCATTCATCGGACATGCTTTCTACCGACCAAATCATGCAGATCAGCTGGTGCAGGCTCCTTTCCAACTGATCTCCAGCTGCCTTGAAAAGTTCGGCATCAAGGCCATCTGCACCTGCAGTCTTATTTGATTTAAGTTTGCATATGGCAAGCTTAACCTCTTCTAGGTCGGGAGGACGGCATTCTTGATCATCGTCCAAGCTGAATGGGGCAATCTGCCTGACAGCGGAATTTGTGTCTTCATCGCCGTTAAGCAGTCTGCAGAAATGATCTTTCCAGATCCTCAGTAGCGACTGTGACTCTATAACTATGTTTCCCTGCTGGTCTTTACAGGCTTGAGTTCGGGGTTTGCCACCCTGGCAGGATCTTTTTACCTTTTGGTAAAACTTCCGAATCTCGTTCCTGTCATGGCACCTCTCTATTTCCTCAAACGAGCGCTTCTCATGCTGCTTCTTTTTCTTTTTGAGAAGTCGGTGTTCTTCCCTTCTTCTCTCCTTGTAAATCTCGTTATACTGATCGTAAGCAGCCCTTGTTCGTGTTTGCATAAGCATTTGTCGTGCTCTTTGTTTGTCTGCATTTGCCTGCCTGCATTCTTCATCGAACCATGGGTTTCGTTTTGGTGGCCGAGTGAAACCCAGAACCTCAGAGGCAGCGGTTCTGATGGCTTCTTGGCATTGCTGCCACTGGTCTACAATGTTTAATGCTAGCGGCATGGGATTCAAGGATAATTGAAGGGACACTCGATTGGAAAAGGCATTGGCGATCTCTTGCGATTGTAGCTTTCCGACGTCATATCTCTTCACAGCGTTAGTTCGTGCTGGTCGTGAACAAGATATCCTCATTCGTACCTTGGCTACAACAAGGTAGTGGTCCGAGTCAAAGTTGGCCCCTCGGAAAGTTCGGACATCTAGCACACTGGAAGAGTGCCTTGCGTCGATCACAACATGGTTAATTTGGTTGACGGTTAATTGATCAGGGGATCGCCATGTACCTTTATGAATTTTGAGATGCGGGAAGCGCGTACTACTTACAACAAGATTCAGCCCCGCAGCAAAATCGATTAGCCTCAGTCCATTTTCGGAGGTTTTGTCATGGAGGCTATGCTTACCGATTGTGTTTCCAAAGATGTCCTCCTTCCCTAGCTTTGCGTTTGTAACGTTGTAGAGGTATTCTTTTTTTTTTTTTTAACATGGTTATAGTATAAACAAGGATTCCCATATTTCCCCCTAACAACTTTCCCCCCTACCTTTAAGACGAATGGGTACAGAACCACTGGCCTGTCCAGGCAGGTGTCGATAGGGTTGTCTGAGTGTGTTTGTAACTGAAGGTCTGATAATTGCCACGCTTAGCTCGTCGATGGGGGGGGATCTTGTTACTCACATTCGGACCGTGTTACCTGATCAGACCTAAGTCTCTGGTGGAATTCGACCAAAAATTATTTTTTTTTTTCCATCTTCAAATGGTAGGACCCGAAATTGTCAACACCTTTTTTTTTATTTCTTATACATACCGAAGGGGGAGGGCATAGTTAGTCGTGCCCTCGGAGCCGTCTTTACCCGCCCTTTATTTAAAAACTCCCAAACAGAAAAAAAAACAAATTTCCCATTCGGATGGTTTTCCAAAGCCGTTGCTTCAGCTCCCCAAAATAAAACCTGTCGTTGCAACAGCCCTCTACGGAAGAGGAGAAAGTAAATAACTTTCCCCTAAGGCTCTATTAAGACCCCAGTACTCACTTCACCATCCTCCCTTCACTTCCCTATACTACTCCTTAAAACTCCATGGTTAGATAGTTCCTTAAAGCAAAAAATTTCATTTAGCCCTTCGAAACCTGAGCAGCGAATTCCTCTGACGCTAAAATTTGATCTTCTTAACTTATTCCCGTATATGCATCATTACTTCAAACCAAACTTGAGAGCAACGGTGACCCACAACTTCAAAACAATTAAATATCTATCCAAAGTCGGAAACGATCCTTTTCGTTTCAAACAAAAAAATTGAAAAGTCTCCTAAAGTTATCACGGGTAATTTAGAATTTACCATATTCATCCGTTCTACTTTATGTCTCCATCCACATTCCTTTCTTCAAAGTAACTTGATTTCCTTTGCGACCACGGATCCAAAAAGACCAAGTATTTATTCAATGGCTGAACTGATTCTTTTTATTTCGGATCAAAAATCAAAAATTCACATTTAAATTATCTTAGAATCATTTAGCAATTACAATGTTCATACATTTCTACCTTACGTCTCCATCCCATTCATCGACCCAACAAAAAAAATCCAGACACTTATCTTTTCCCTTTTTCTCTTCTTTTTTTTTTTTTTTTTTACGATATCATATCCTTTAACTTTCTTAAGACTCGACTAATGCCTCTCTTCACCATCTTCCAATCAAAAAAAAACCAACTATCAAACGAGGTGTCGACGCACCATCACTCACGAGAATATGGATCTTCCTGTGTTTTTGCTTATTTATTCACCCCTTTTCGGTCCATGACCTTAGTTACGATATTTCCTTTTAATATACAATCTTCTACCCCCCAAATTTGGATACAGATAAAAAGAAATTTTAAATCGACTTACCCGTCATCCATGGTGTGCACAGCATTGATGAGGTGGTGAATCTATGAGGTGTAAGGTTAATTGGATGAAATTTTTCTATCTAAAACACTCCCCGTATTTGATACTCCGTTTTTTCTTTCTTAGTTCATGCGAGTAGCGACCGAACTCGACGAACGCGGCTATCTAACTTTTAAACTGATAAGGTCAACCTTCTTTCCTGGCCTCAATGAATGGAATGTTACACTTTTTTTTCTATATCAACAAAAACTTAACCCTTATCTTTCGATAATCTCCTTAACCTAGTAGTTCTTCCTTTTTTTTTCTTTGTAGTTATAGGTAGCTACTACCTTTCTTTCTTCTTTTTCTTTACTCTATATTTTTTTTCCTTTTTTTTTTTTTTTTGAAAATAAATTTAATCGGCCTGTCCGATTCCCGAGACACAGCCACTCGAAGTGTCTTTATTGACTTCTATCCCTCCTTCTTTCGTTTCTCCAATTCTATCTGTCTTTCACTATTTCCTATACTTCTTCGGAAACAAATCTACTCTTCCAATCTGATTCAGGGGACGTCACTGTCCAAGTCTTCACAATGATTTTTATTTCCCCTTTCAAATCCTTCTTGATTACTGACTTTCTCACAATCACCCAAGGCAATAATGCCCTTCACGAAAAAAGATCCTTCTTCTCTCCCTTCTTTAAGATATATGAACTATCTTTATTTCTTTAAACCAATAATTTTTTTTTTTTTTGCAATAATTTTCCTTCTGTTTCCCTATACTACACTTTCCTTTTCTTTCTCTTTTGCCTCTAAACCCGTCCCCTCGATAGAATATTCCTATCCTCACTCACAAGAAATCTATTCCCTACTTGATTCCACGATCCTTTTTTTTTCTTCTTCTTCTGCCGCCCAGCCTCGCTTTCTCCGTCCGATGTAATGTAATTGAGACTTCGGAACTATTCCAATGCTGCAACATGTGAACCTATACACGTTCAACAACAATTTTTATTGCAACAAAAAACTGTACGGCACCATATCCCAAAATCTTACCTTTCGTAAAACCTAGGCTACGTTCGTTGCCTACTTTTCTTTTCGTTATTTTCTTTCTAGAGAGGGAGGATAACATGAGTTGGACATCTACTGAAGGGAGTCGTCAAGGGGACTCTTTTTGACTTCCCTAGCTCGGGAGGGCGAGGGAGTCCAAACCGACGCTGACAGCTAGCAGCGCACCTCTTTGGAACTATCCTTGCTCTGCTTTAAAGATCACAAATAATACAACAACGCTACTTCTTTTTCCTTCAACTAAAAATTGTATTTCCACATACCTTTGGCGCCACTAATGCGGTCCCAATATCTCTTTCTGATTTATCCTTTATTTTAGGGGTTGGTCACGGCCGCAACTCCAAAACAAAAAAAGAAGCAAGTAAAAATGCTTATTTTTTGTGGACAGACAATGTCCGACGGTTAATTTACTCTAAATTACTTGGTTGGAGTAATAAATTTTTATTTTCGCATCGTGCCAAAAAAAATGTATCTTATCTCGATGGTAGTGCGATGACGAAAGAAAGAGAACTCGTGCACGGCGATGTCAATTCTTTTTCGAATGGAATGGCCGGGAATGGAATAAAAGAGGAAATGCGCAAAATATCAACGTGTTCGTTTCGAAACCCAGGGGTGTTGGCTTTTATGAAATTTACTCACAGAACCTTTAGGCTTAATGCAGAATGTCACTATGAAGTACAGCGGTGTACTTCGGCTGTTTTTATTCGAGTTAGTTTTTAACTTTTACTTTATTTTCTTTCTTGTTTTTGAAGGCTAGTCGGTCGTTTCCCTACACATCATGTTCCTTTTATCTAAGGTCTCCTTTTTACAAAGAACATGAAAAGAGAAACGCTTTTTGTTAATAAATTTCATTCTTCCCGCAGAGTCTCATGCACAGCTGATTCAGCCGGGCACTGGATTTAGGGAGTTACTAAAACATTTTTTTTTTTTTTTTTTATTTCTTCAGGTCTTTGGAATGCGTTACGGACTTGTGGCCTTTGCCGTCTACAACTTCATACAAGTTGTTACCTATTTTTTTGCTAACTGTTACTTTAAGGAATTTTGGACAAAGTTTTGCGTTAAAATGTTTGGCAGTGTTGATCAAAACGAAGTTTCTTTTGTACAAGACGTCACCTACCTCGTATGAAACCAACCTACTTCTCAAATTATATCCCTGTCTGTACGATTCATGAGCCTGTTCTAGGGCCGTTTTTAGATAGTTGTGCAGCACATTCATTTTAGCACTTTTAGGGAGCCAATCAATCTCTGCGTGATTCAACCCTCCTAAACCGCGAAGTAATTTATAATCTGCGGCATGTTCGATGATACGATGGCCGAACAGAGCTTCGAAAGGTGACATTCCGATAGCGGAATGTACTGTCGAACGCAGTGCACTTCCTATCGCGGGTAAGTGAAGGTCCCAATTGGATTGCTTCGGATCTATATAAGCTCGTATAGCCGCGAGAATTGAACGGTTTACTCGTTCGCTTGCATTAGCTTGTGGGGAGTATACTGCAGTCCTGTAGTGACTAATGCCGAAGTTTTTTGTCATTTTAGCAAATTCTTGACTCACAAATTGACTGCCATTATCAGATAAAATGCTTTCAGGCACTCCAAAAATGAAAAAGATATCTTCTTCTAAAAATTGTATTACCGTTTGAGCCGTAGCTTTACGAAGAGGTTTAATCAAGACGAATTTGGTCAATTGATCGAGCGCTATAACAATCTGGGTGTTTCCTTTTTTTGAAGTTGGGTAAGGCCCCAAAAAATCAATGTATATATGTTGGAACGGTCTTTCAACGGAAAAAGGTTTTCCCATCTCGGCTCTGAGTATACTATTCGAGGGTTTTGTCGTTTTGCAAATTTCACATTTTCCGATAAAGGTTTTCACGTGGGTCGCCATATTTGGCCAAAAGAATTGTTGTTGCAATTTGTAGAGAGTTTTAGCAATTCCTCCATGTGAAGCTCTGGGTGGGCAATGAGCTAATGAGACCAAACGATCAGTCAGCGCTGCTGGAACCCACAACTTCCAGACTAAATCGTCTTGGAGCGGATTTCCCCTACAATGTCTGACTTTCTTGTATACATAGCCTTCAGAGATTTGCAGATAAGGAAGTTGGTCTTCATTTTGTCTGATGTGCTCAATAATTTGGAAATATTCCTCCGAGTTAAAACTCCGATCCTCCCAATCGATGTGAAGTACGTCCGGATTCGTTGACATCGTCTTCGGTGGACATACCGTTGAATGTAGTCCCTCCACCTCATAAACGCGGGATAGAGCATCTGGTACTACATTCAAGGTACCCTTCCGATGTTCGATGCCAAAATCGAAGCCTTGTAGTTTGAGACTCCAGCGAGCTAATCTTCCCGTTGGGTCTCGTAGACTCATTAGCCACTTCAGGCTTGAGTGGTCTGTTATTATAGTGAACCTATACCCTTCGATGTAAGGTCGAAATTTTTGTATCCCTTTTACTGCGGCTAAGCATTCGCGTTCTGTAACTGAATAGTTACGCTGGTCTGCATTCAATTTCTGAGAAAAATAATAAATGGGGCGCTCCGCGCCATTTTCGTCTCTTTGACACAATACACACCCAATGCCCGATGCCGATGCATCGCACAAAATGACAAATTCTTTGCTAAAATCTGGATTGACAAGAACTAAATCCGAAGTCAAAGCCGATTTAATCGCCTCGAAAGCTTCTTTGGCTTCTTTACCGAACTCAAACTTCTTTCATTAACGAATCAATAACATAACCACCTTATGGACTTCACTTTATTTAATTTTGCCCGCTTCTTCTTTATTCTTTTCTCATAGATAAGAAACAAAAACAAACGTCGTTTTTCTTTAAAGTGTCTGTCATTGGACTAGCAAGGGTGGAAAAATTACCTATGAATCTGCGATACCACCCCGCCATACCGAGAAATCTTCTTACTTGTTTAGGGGTCTTAGGAACAGGGAACTCGAGAATGGCAGCGACTTTCGCTGAGTCGGGCATTAAACACCCTTGCCCTACCACATAACCGAGGTACTGGAGTTCCTCGAAACAGAACTTCGATTTTTCAACGTTTATCGTCAAGCCTGCGTCAAGTAACCTCTTACCTATAATATCAAGAACTCGCATATGCTCCTCGAAATTTCGGGATATAATCAGTAAGTCGTCTAAGTAGACGAAAACCTGTTCTCGTAGTTCAGAAGGTACTACTAAGTTCATCAGGTACGTTAGACTTTGGGCAGCATTAGATAAACCAAAAGGCATCACTTTGAACTGGTAAAGTGGCCTACCCGGGACCGTGAAAGCCGTCTTCTCCCTCGAGCTTTTCTCCAGCGGTATCTGCCAGTACGCATCTTTCAGATCCACACTTGAAATAAAGTGTGTTTCTGAAAGTCGTGCTAACAGTCCCTCTATATGAGCAATTGGGCTCGCGTTCTTCTTTGTTACTTGGTTCACCTTTCGAAAGTCCAAGCACAGGCGATTCTTCCCAGGTTTCCGTACGAGTACGACTGGAGAGGACCATGCGCTAGAACTTTCTTCGATGACCCCCAAAGCAAGCATGCGATCCAATTCCTCATACACCAAGGCTTGTTGTCGCGGTAAAATTTACCGCTACAAAAAGTATCCTTCGGATCCTTTTCCGTATCCCTTACTCTTCTTTGTTTTTGGGTGTGGCTGCAGAATTCTGAGAGAGTTAGGGGCAACCAAGGTTCCATCAGCCTATGGTTTACTCACTCAGCATTCTGCAAAAACATCCAACGTAGGTTGCGGTGGCAAAATCGGTCAAGCTAGACCAGAAAAGGGACAGGCGGTCCCCAACGAACATTGATGAACGTGCAGACGGGCGGTCTCACGAAAAACACAAAAACTGCCTAATGGAACCTGGCAAAACACCCAAGGCAACACAACCACACTCAATACAAACATCAATGGTAGATGATCAATTCCTACCCAACGTTTTACGTCACTTTGACACAATTAGTATGGCCTTCTGCCCAACCTAAACTTACAATCAACTTTTAACAAAAATTTAATCGTTACTGACATAAAAGAAGAATCACTTATAGACGTGTTTCCGATGTTATTCTAACTTTCTTTTCTTACGATCTGGACGAAGGTCTACGGACAGTACTTCGAACTTTCGAACTTAGCTTCTTCTGTCTAGTGTTCTCCGAGAAAGTATCTTCTTCGTATTTTAGTTTGGGCCGGTTTGGGGCTGGGGACTTTGCGCGAGTAAATAATTTTTCGGAGTAAGTCTTTCGTCAGGGGTTGAACTCGTCCACTAGGCTACTGGTGATCACATCACCTGAACGCAAAGGACCGCGGGTAGTTGATTCGTGACATCTCACTCGCACATCCTAGCCTAATGGCGGGATGCTGCAGTAAAAGTGAGACCGAACAACACCACGCTTAAAGGTCTGACGAGGATGGCCGGAAGGCCGATGCCGCATGGATGAGAAAAACCGGCCATCTTGATGGTCTCTTAATTCTTGAGATTGGAAGAAGAAAGACCTAAAAGAAAGCGTTCGAGGACTTATATCGATTATTATTTTTGAGATTCGAGATTTTTCGTTAGACTTGGAGTTGGGAGAAAATTTGGCTAAGCCGAGGTGGCCAGGGTCAATAGACCCAGGAATTGGTGAAGCGCAATAAAAGTCTGGTATTCCACGAAACTCTAGCCTCTCCCTCTTCAAGACCGTTATGCGTTAGCAAATAACATCCTGCTCGAGGTGCCACTGCAAATTGCTTACGCAATAACCGAACATAACGGATCTAGACCAGTAAAGGTCGATAAACAATCCTCAAGCCAGTGGTTGAACAGCAACGCCGAGGGCTGAATGGCTAAGGAGATCTTAGTCGCTAGTTGCGAACTCTGGACACCTAGGCAAATCCAGTTTTAATTATAAGTCCTTTACGTTGGCATAGGGCTCTGCCAATGGTGACCTCCTTTCCCTATTACTCGTGGGTACAAAATTGAAAATAAAAATATAAACTTTAAAGAGAGTGATGCTGCTCTAAGTGCATCCACTCCAATGGAGACAGGTCTTGACGACCTTCCACCTATTGGTTCTTTGGAGGAGGCGAAACTTCTTGACGAAGCTGCCCCTTCAACACACAATGATCAAACGATCAAAACAACACAAAAAGCGCGCGTCAAGCTTAGTGGAGCTGCTCGCAAACGCTTTAAATTCCTTCTTGCTAGCGGCTTTAACGAAGCCGAAGCCAGAGAAAGAGCCAGAACGGCTGTTCCAAAGGGAGAAAAAAGGAATCGCTCTGAATCCTTCCCTAGGGACACAAATCCTGCCAAAATATCTAAACCCAACATTGCTCACAAGCAGAGGTCTGTTGATGTGCCTTCCACATCAATTCCGCCTCCAACTCGACAAAAAATAGAGCAACAAAATTTTAAGCAAGCGCTGGAGAGTTACAAAATAGGTATCCTTGCCTCAGACTTCCCGGAAACGCTACTTAACACTGACCAAATGACAGTAGTGCAAGACTCCATCTTTGGTTTGATTTGCAGCCAAAAGACAGGGGATATCAGCCCCAAATTCTTTGGCACCAATTTCAGACCAGGGTGGCTTGTCTTCAACTGCAAAAATAGGGTCCCGGCTGATTGGCTAAGAGGCGAAATACCAAAAATAAAGCCTTGAGAGAATGCCTCACTGAAGGCGGTTGAAGAGGAAGAAATTCCCAAAAACCAAATTCTGGTAGGCCATTTCCCCGCTGGTCCCACCTGCACGAACGAGCAGATCCTCACGGCAATCAAGGTCCAGAATGAGGGTCTCCCCGTTCCTGAATGGAGGATCATAAGAAGAGAAGCCAAAGGTGCCGCCTCTGTTCTCACCTTTTCGGTGGACCACAAATCTGCGGCTCTACTAAAAACAAGAAAAAACATCATAGACTTTAGGTTTGGCGATGTTCAACTCCGCCATCCTAAAGCCCCTCAAAAAACTGGTGCCCCCAAACCCCCACCTAACTCCCCTGTCAAGACAGCCTGTACGACTCTGACGACAGGTAAAAGCGCTCCACAGCCTTCACCAACGTCAGATCTACAAAACAGGCTGACAGCTCCATTAAACCTAGTTCCTCCCCCCTCAGTTGCTAATGCCACACATACCTCACCAGAAGAGTCAGCCGTTAGGCCCTCCTCACCAAAAGGTACTTCTGGCAACGCAACAACAACTCCCCCCCCTCCCTGCTCAACAACCGTCGCCAAAACAACACCAAAAGGCGTAAATGCTACACCAGCTGCAAGAAGCAGCTCAGCCAAATTTTGGGCTCCAAAACGGGACCCCAGGCCCAAAGGTAAAGCTCGGCAGAGGCTATTAAGCACCAGCGAGCTTTACCTCAACCCCAAAAACAAAATGAGTTACACCACCCTAAAATTCCTGCAGATAAATCTTATGCACGCCAAAGCTGCCTCAGCTGCGGCTAGCAGAGAATTTGTCAAGCAGGATCTGGACTGCTTACTAGTCCAGGAACCATGGGTGGTAAGAGGCCAAATAAAAGGCCTTCCAACACAATCGTGTAAGTTAATATACGACAACACGCAACTCCAACCACGAGCTGCGCTTCTTATCCATAAAAGAACTAACTTTCTTCCCATTCCAGAATTCATCACTAAAGATCTCGTTGCGGTACTAGCTGAGATCCCCACGGCAAGAGGCTTACAAAATATTGTAATAGCCTCAGCCTACTACCCGGGGGATACTACCTCCGCACCACCTGAAGAGGCAAGAAAACTCGTTAGATACTGCAACGCAAGGGGAAGACAACTACTACTTGGTTGTGATGCCAACTCCCATCACACCATATGGGGTAGCACAGACATCAACAAAAGAGGTGAGTCACTTTTAGATTTTCTTATGCACTCAAACTTAGATATTCTAAATAAGGGAAATGAACCTACTTTTGTCACCTCCACTAGGAAAGAAGTGTTGGATATGACAGTGGCAAGTTTTGCCATAGCCACCAACATTCTCAATTGGCATGTCTCGAAAGAGATATCATTCTCGGACCACCGGCACATCAGATTTGATCTGTCAAGGCCGAATCCCAACAATATAGAAAACAATAGGGTACCAAGACACACGGACTGGAATCTCTACACAGAAACACTCCGTTGTGAATTTGAACCGTCCTATCCAAACATTGACTCTCCTTATCAACTTGAAAGGGAAGCAACACGCTTTAGCTCACAAATCACAAGCGCATACGAGTCCAGCTGTCACATTAGACAGATCAACTCAAATCGCGATGTTCCCTGGTGGAACAGTGAGTTGGAGAAGTTAAAAAGAAAGCTTCGAAAGTTGTTCAACAAAGCTAAACGAACCAATTCGTGGAGCGAATATCGAACAACTCTAACGACTTACAACTCGATGATAAGAAGGCAAAAACGACTTACATGGAAAAACTTCTGTGAAAGTATCGATAACTTGCCTTCTTCAATTAGAGTTCAAAAAGCCTTAGCTAAAGATCATTACAATGGTATTGGTCTCTTAAAAAAATCGGATGGTAGTTTTACCCAAAGTTACAGTGAAACTCTGAGCCTACTTTTGGCCACTCATTTTCCTGACTGTATACATACCACTGATCAATCACTAACCACAAATGTGAGTTACACTACACCTAACAGCACAACAAGAAGTCTAGCTAGAAAAATTTTTAACGAAGACTCCATTAAATGGGCAATATCCTCCCAACAGCCTTTCAAGGCGCCCGGGGAAGATGGTATCTTTCCTGCTCTCTTGCAGTATGGAATTGATACCATAATCTGCTCACTTATACTTATCTATAGGTCCAGTTTTGAATTAAGCTACATCCCTCAAACTTGGAGAAAGGTGAGAGTTGTATTCATACCAAAAGCTGGCAATAGATCAAACTCAGACCCAAAATCCTTCAGACCAATCAGTCTCACATCTTTCTTTCTAAAGGTCATGGAAAAAGTGATTGATTTACACATTCGCAGTACGGCCTTAATAGCAAATCCTCTCAATGCTAACCAATTCGCTTACCAAACGGGTAAATCTACTGTTACAGCTCTCCATCAGCTTGTAAGCAAAATTGAGACTGCGTTTGCTAAGAAAGACATCATACTCTGCTCGTTTCTTGATATTTCTGGCGCCTTTGACAATACTACGTATTTGTCAATTCAAACCGCTGCAACTGTCAAAGGAATTGACACACCAACCATTGAATGGATTGACTCTATGTTAAGTGGCAGAATCATCTCCACCACACTAGGTCAAACATCAATAACAGTTAATGCTGTTAAAGGCTGTCCCCAAGGGGGTGTTTTATCTCCCCTGCTCTGGTCAATAGTAATAGATCAGCTCTTGGATGACCTCAATAAGCTGGGCCTTGATACACAAGGCTACGCTGATGACTTAGTCATCTCTATTCAAGGCAATCAAGAAGCACAGGTCACAAACCGTATGCAAAGGGCCCTGAACAAAGTTAATGACTGGTGCAACAAAGAAGGGCTTAAGGTCAACCCCACCAAAACAGTCATCATCCCATTCACCAGGAGACGAAAAATCGATCTCCAAACACTATCCCTAAATAGTGTTCAAATTAATTTTTCCAAAGAGGTCAAATATCTAGGAGTAACCCTGGATAATAAACTCAATTGGAAACCACATCTAGACAAAACCATAGCAAAAGCAACAAATGCTTTCTGGGCCTGTTCTAGACTTTTTGGTAAAAAGTGGGGGCTTAGGCCAAAAATGATTTACTGGACTTACCTCACTATTATCACACCCATCATAACCTATGCTTCGCTGGTCTGGTGGCAAAAAACAGAACAAGTTTATGCCCGCAAATCATTGCAAGAGTTACAAAGACTAACCTGTGTAGATATCACAGGTGCAATGCGCACCTGCCCAACTTTAGCGTTAGAAAGTTTATTAAATTTTCCTCCGCTACATCTAAGAGTAAAGAAGACTGCTGCACTGAGCGGACTAAAGCTTCATCTCACTAACTACTCAAGAAAGGAAAACTTACAAGGCCATATGAGTATTCTGCAGGTGCTCCCAATACTGAAATCGCCTGCAGCACACTCCTCGGACTTTATGCCTAAACGCATAATGTTACACCACCCCTTTGAAGTAATCTTTCCAAACCGCTCAGCATGGAAGAACCCTGTAATTCTTACAAATAACTTCCAATACATCTGGTATACTGACGGTTCAAAAACAAACAACGGTGTAGGTGCAGGGATTTACGGTCCCAACTTTAAATCATCTACATCCCTTGGTAACACAACTACTATCTTTCAGGCAGAGGTAATGGCTATAGAATTCTGTATTAGAGAATGCATTAGAAGAAACCTCCGAAGATCAAGCATCCTAATCTGCTCTGACAGTCAGGCAGCACTAAAGGCGCTGTCCTCGAACAAAATCGAATCCAAACTAGTTTGGAACTGCCTGACTTGTTTACTTCAATTAGCTACTCACAATAAAATAACTCTTTCATGGGTGCCTGGTCATGAAGGCGTACCGGGTAACGAAGAGGCTGACCGACTTGCTAGACTTGGCTCTCAGTCTCAATTCAAAGGCCCTGAACCCTACTGTGGTCTCCCAATAAGTAGCCTAAAAAACGAATTAGCTACCTGGGAACGACAGAACATGATCAGCACCTGGAACAATTCAAATGGCCATCGTCAGTCAAAACTATTCATTGACTTATCCCACAAACGTATGAAAGAAATTCTTGACATGAGCAAACGTGACGCAAAGTTACTTACGGACTTCTTCACTGGACACTGCTCTCTCAAGTATCATCTTAAAAACATGGGCATCAGCCAAGACGACACCTGTCGTCTCTGTCTTGAAGACATAGAAACAGCTGAACACATTTTATGCGAATGCCCTGCCTTAGCTAGATCCAGGCTTAAAATATTCAATAAAGGGTTCCCCTGTCCCCTTGATATCAGAAACACCTCTTCCTCGAAGATTCTTAGGTTCTTACATGACCTCAGCTTCGAATGAACAAACCTATACACTACGTGTAATTAAACCTAAGGGAACAGCACAAAAGATCTTTCAGGTCGACGTGCTTGTAAAGGTAATTTTTCACCTTCACCCTATAAATTAAAAAAAAAAAAAAAAAAAAAAAAGCCGATTGAGCGAAAAAGGAAAAATTCCAGTTATGGATTTTTAGAAAAAGGAAATTTGAGAGTTTTAATCGGAGAGGATATTTACTCGAGGAGTCCAGGATAGTGTGCTAGAAGAGCTAAGTATTTGATTTTATTACGTTTTAATAGTGTTCATTTTTATCATCTCGGAAAGTCCTTCTTTTTCAAGGATTTTTCGAGTATCCATAGAGTCGCCTTATTTGGGGTAAAGACTCAGACCCGCTAGACCTTCGTCGTCTTACCGTTCTCTTTCCCGAGATTGCGGGACTCGCGACCGTTCTCCTCTATTTCTACCTTTACTTTTTTTTACTTTCGGAAACTTTCCATAAGCTATTCTTCTTTGTGTACCAAGCGACACACTAATTTGTTTGCTATTTAACTTTCTACAACTTTTCTTTATTTCGAGAATTGGCCTCCTGCCAACCTCGGAAAAATTCTGTATTTTTTTTTTAAGCTTGAAAAGATTCTGGTTTTAGTCCAGGTTTCGACCAAGGTTTTATCCAGACACCCCTTTCTATTCCAATAAAATTAATTAAACTTCCCTTTGGGAATTCCAACATATCTTCTTTTTATTTATTTTTCGTCGTCAAGGTTTGGAAATTTACCTCATCAAAAATTTTCTGGCGCCCACAATTTTGAGTGACATTTTGACACCCTGTCCTTCAAATTAAATATCTTACCTATTTTATTAAGAAACTATAAATCCTCAATTAAATTAATTTCCACTTGATCAACCTATCGAGCACACCCAGCTGAGCTAACCGCGGTGGCAGCATATACTTGTTGCTGGATGCACCTTTTTTTCCCTTGCCGGCATTTCATCTCATCTGTCATTCTCATTTTACTATTTACTTCCTTGCTGCACGCCAGCGGGCTGTGTATAATTTTAGATTAAATTTTTACTTGTTTTGTACGCGGTTTTCAAAGTCTCGTCATCATCATAAAATTAATTTGTTAAATAGATAATAGAGTATAAAATAATACAAATAATACCCTCAAGAAGGAAGTGCCGGTGAAACAAAAATTGGTGTAACATTGTATCGCCGGAGAAATGGGATAGTGACGTTGCTTTATGGGTTGCGCCTCTCCCGTATCAATTATGTGTTCTATCAGATGAGTTTTCCCTAAACCTTTCTTTGTGAACGATGGGAATTGGTCGATTATTTTTAACAGTGTCTCTCGTTGTTGATCGTTTAGATCGCATTCAATCGCTCTCTTTATTTGGTTAGATGATTCGTTAATTGGCGATATCTCGGATATTATATGTGGAGCTAACTGGAAGATCCTCCCGAAATCTACACCTAAATACAATTGTTGGGTCAGGGATGGTACTATGAACAAATTCAACTCATTGACTTTGTCCTTGTACTTAATTTGGGCAGTAATCATCCCGACAATAGATTGTTTCTGACCGTCCGCGGTTGTAACTGAAGATGAAAAATGTTTATATTGTATTTTACTTTCCTCTAGGAATTCCAGAGCTCCAGTTCCCAAGCAACTTATACTTGCTCCCGAATCAAGTAATCCCCGAATCTTTCTACCAAAAACTTCGACTGTGAAATAAGGTCGCGGATCGTCCTCTGAACAATTTAATGTCGTGGATGCTACTGATTTATATAAAACTTTCTTTTCCTTCATCCTTCCTCGTAACTTTAAAACTTTTTCTGATATCGACGGATGTGTCAAAATTCTTTTTCTTGCTTCATAATACTCTTTAATGCGTTGGTGAATTGGCTTATTCGAAATGTTAGGTTTGTCTTTGTCTATATTCTTAGGTTGGTTTTGCAGATCTTGCCTGCATTTTATCTCCTCAGGAGATGGTTGTAGTATGGTTACTTTATGTGGACTTGGCTTTGGATCGCTTAATTTTCCGGGTTCGTTACCCTCGGACGAATCTCCCCGGTCGAAGGATTGCCCGCTGACCGGTTTCCCGAGCATCTTTCACACCGCGGTGTTATGACGTTCTCACGACCACATCTGTAGCAAAACAGGTTCCGTTTAGGACTATCGCACTCCCGGAATGTATGCCCCTCTGCCTTGCAATTCCAACATTTTAGTATATTGGCTTCCCTTTGGTAGGCCTCAACCATCGCGGGAATTACATGGTCAGAGTCTTCCAAAGAATTTTCGATTTCACTTACTTGGCGTCGAGCCGGTTGGGGCATGTTATTAGTAAATTGGTACTTGGGTTTAGGTGGTTCATTCCCGTTTAAGAATTTTTCGATGGTACGGCAAACGTATACCATCTCAGGTAAACTGTGGGTACTGAAAGTTACTAATAATTCACCCATCCTTCGCCGCACATTCTGTTTGATTAGCTCCATTATCTCTTTTACCGGTTTCGGTACTCTTAATCTTGAATTGAACTTTATAAGATCGTCATAAGAATCGTCGAAACTTTCATTTGGCAGATGTTTCCGATCGATCATTTTCCGCGACAGTTCGCTATCTGTCTCTAAACTGCGGTATTGCTCAATAAGAGCTATACGTAACGTTGACCACTTAGCACGAGGATTGTTCTTCAAGAACATCCAGTACCACGTTTCCACACGACCAGTTACGAAATGGTGAAAATTTTGTACCACCTCGACCCATGTTACATTGTAACTGTCTTTAACTCTTTCCAGACGAAATAGGAAGTCGTCGATAGACATATTTTTGTGATCAAACTTGATACCCCATTTGTGATAATGTGGGAAACGCAATACTGAACTAGATGGAGAAGGTGCCGATACCGGTGGCGGATTGGTTTGGTTTGACTCAAGAGGCGAAACGTTCAAATTTAGATTGCTCAATTGAGCCAAAAAGTTGTCGACATTCGAGCCGCGAGCCATATTTACTGGATGAACTTCTAGCTCATCTCTTAAATAAGCTGGGTTGGAAGCCGGATTATTTGTATTTTGTTGTCCGGACTGACCTCTAAGAGGTTGTCCTATGGGCGTGGTCGCCTCACACAAATTCCTAGAGTTTAGCGTGTTAGGCGGAGGAGCGGGACCAATATTACCCAAAGTTTCCCTTACTACCGCCTGTATTAACTCCCTATTGGCTCTGTTCAACTCTTCTCGTATAAAACGTAGGTCCTCAGTACGATTCAGACATACCGTAGCTGTAACTACTTCCTGTATGTATGCCTCAAAATGCTCGCCATCCTTAGAGGTATTACCGTTTTTGGGACTAGATGCTGTCCTGTTATTAGTCGTATCCTGGTTAAGAGACCGGTTTTGAACCCCTGTAGCATTAGTGCCTGACCCTGTCGGCAACTCTTCCTCAACTGCTAAGTTTCCTCTCTCCCCGTTGTTCGAGGGTGATCTCCCCCTCGCTCCTTTCTCGCGAACGTTCTTGCGACGTCCTCTACCCTCCATGATACCCCGAAAAAAACTTTTAAAACACCTTAAAGGATTTCAACCCAACCTCCTATGTAATTAACTTATTTATAAATGTTTACTTCTAAGAATGCTTGTTAACCACGTATTTCTTCTCGTGCCCTCAACAAGACTCTCGTATCCTGTACTACTTTTAGCTTTTGAAGATATAACTGAATTCAAAAAAAAATTATCCTTTATCGGGACTGCTCCCAAAAAAGATTTTCTACAAAACAAAAATGTACTTAACCAAAAAAAACTTAGCCTCAAAAACTTTCTATCTTCTACCTTTGCCTAAACAACTAAAAGATTATATCACTGATAATCCAAAATCGTTTCTAACTTTATTTCATTAACTCATTTGGGGAGTGAAGTTAGGGAGTGAAGTGAGTCTCAATCAAAAAAACTTTCATTAATATTCTTCCTTAAAAAAAAATGTTAAGATTAAAACCGAAAATCATATCTGATCACGATTCTCTCCTTATAACCTTCAGTATGTATCCTTATCACAATCAAATCACCGTCTCAAAAATCATAGACTCTATCTTAACGATACAACTAGTCACAGCCAGAATCTCGTTAAGTCCTTAGCTCACTGGATAACGAAAAGATTTCGACTTAGTCTTTGAACGGGATTTAATTACAAAAATGTTAGAGCTTAGTAAAAGAAAATGTCAATACTTGGAATGAAATTGAGAAAGTATAGTTCCCATTTGATAAGTTTCAAGTTCTTGCAACAGTCACAGATCAGATAACTCCTCACACTTAATCTGCCGGACAAAAATCTTGATCCTCATCAAAAAAAGAACGAGATACTTTTTCTCAAAAATCGCGTTCCTAAAATCTTGCTATTCTTCACTGCTATCAGCTACTCAAAAATTCTATCAATCTAAGCACGGACACTGACGAACGCAAGATCGAGGTGTACGACATAACCGCTCACCGTGTTGCAACTGACAAGCATCTGAAAATACTACTCCTAATACCTCGGACAACACTGGCTACTTGCTATGTCTAGATGACAATAACACCCGGAAACACAATTTCTAACTTCCATTCAAAAAAAAATTTTTAAAAAAAAATTAAATTCAAAAAAAAATTTGTTTTTATTTTTTTTATTTTATAACCTTTCTCTAACAAGCAAAAAGGTTGGTCGACAACTCGGGCCCCACGTTGGGCGCCATCTGTAACGTTGTAGAGGTATTCTTTCTTTTTTTTTTACATGGTTATAGTATAAACAAGGATTCCCATATTTCCCCCTAACAACTTTCCCCCCTACCTTTAAGACCAATGGGTACAGAACCACTGGCCTATCCAGGCAGGTGTCGATAGGGTTGTCTGAGTGTGTTTGTAACTGAAGGTCTGATAATTGCCACGCTTAGCTCGTCGATGGGGGGGGGATCTTGTTACTCACATTCGGACCGTGTTACCTGATCAGACCTAAGTCTCTTGTGGAATTCGACCAAAAACTATTTTTTTTTTCCATCTTCAAATGGTAGGACCCGAAATTGTCAACACCTTTTTTTTTATTTCTTATACATACCGAAGGGGGAGGGCATAGTTAGTCGTGCCCTCGGAGCCGTCTTTACCCGCCCTTTATTTAAAAACTCCCAAACAGAAAAAAAAACAAATTTCCCATTCGGATGGTTTTCCAAAGCCGTTGCTTCAGCTCCCCAAAATAAAACCTGTCGTTGCAACAGCACTCTACGGAGGAGGAGAAAGTAAATAACTTTCCCCTAAGGCTCTATTAAGACCCCAGTACTCACTTCACTTCCCTATACTACTCCTTAAAACTATATGGTTAGATAGTTCCTTAAAGCAAAAAATTTCATTTAGCCCTTCGAAACCTGAGCAGCGAATTCCTCTGACGCTAAAATTTGATCTTCTTAACTTATTCCCGTATATGCATCATTACTTCAAACCAAACTTGAGAGCAACGGTGACCCACAACTTCAAAACAATTAAATATCTATCCAAAGTCGGAAACGATCCTTTTCGTTTCAAACAACAAAATTGAAAAGTCTCCTAAAGTTATCACGGGTAGTTTAGAATTTACCATATTCATCCGTTCTACTTTATGTCTCCATCCACATTCCTTTCTTCAAAGTAACTTGATTTCCTTTGCGACCACGGATCCAAAAAGACCAAGTATTTATTCAATGGCTGAACTGATTCTTTTTATTTCGGATCAAAAATCAAAAATTCACATTTAAATTATCTTAGAATCATTTAGCAATTACAATGTTCATACATTTCTACCTTACGTCTCCATCCCATTCATCGACCCAACAAAAAAAATCCAGACACTTATCTTTTCCTTTTTTTTTTTTTTTTTTTTTTTTTTTTTTTTTTTTTTACGATATCATAGCCTTTAACTTTCTTAAGACTCGACTAATGCCTCTCTTCACCATCTTCCAATCAAAAAAAAACCAACTATCAAACGAGGTGTGGATCTTCCTGTGTTTTTGCTTATTTATTCACCCCTTTTCGGTCCATGACCTTGGTTACGTTATTTCCTTTTAATATACAATCTTCTACCCCCCAAATTTGGATACAGATAAAAAGAAATTTTAAATCGACTTACCCGTCATCCATGGTGTGCACAGCATTGATGAGGTGGTGAATCTATGAGGTGTAAGGTTAATTGGATGAAATTTTTCTATCTACCCCTAAGCATCTAAAACACTCCCCGTATTTGATACTCCGTTTTTTCTTTCTTAGTTCAAGCGAGTAGCGACCGAACTCGACGAACGCGGCTATCTAACTTTTAAACTGATGAGGTCAACCTTCTTTCCTGGCCTCAATGAATGGAATGTTACACTTTTTTTCTATATCAACAAAAACTTAACCCTTATCTTTCGATAATCTCCTTAACCTAGTAGTTCTTCCTTTTTTTTTCTTTGTAGTTATAGGTAGCTACTACCTTTCTTTCTTCTTTTTCTTTACTCTATATTTTTTTTCCTTTTTTTTTTTTTTTGAAAATAAATTTAATCGGCCTGTCCGATTCCCGAGACACAGCCACTCGAAGTGTCTTTATTGACTTCTATCCCTCCTTCTTTCGTTTCTCCAATTCTATCTGTCTTTCACTATTTCCTATACTTCTTCGGAAACAAATCTACTCTTCCAATCTGATTCAGGGGACGTCACTGTCCAAGTCTTCACAATGATTTTTATTTCCCCTTTCAAATCCTTCTTGATTACTGACTTTCTCACAATCACCCAAGGCAATAATGCCCTTCACGAAAAAAGATCCTTCTTCTCTCCCTTCTTTTAGATATATGAACTATCTTTATTTCTTTAAACCAATAATTTTTTTTTTTTTTGCAATAATTTTCCTTCTGTTTCCCTATACTACACTTTCCTTTTCTTTCTCTTTTGCCTCTAAACCCGTCCCCTCGATCGAATATTCCTATCCTCACTCACAAGAAATCTATTCCCTACTTGATTCCACGATCCTTTTTTTTTCTTCTTCTTCTGCCGCCCAGCCTCGCTTTCTCCGTCCGATGTAATGTAATTGAGACTTCGGAACTATTCCAATGCTGCAACATGTGAACCTATACACGTTCAACAACAATTTTTATTGCAACAAAAAACTGTACGGCACCATATCCCAAAATCTTACCTTTCGTAAAACCTAGGCTACGTTCGTTGCCTACTTTTCTTTAGTTTAATTTTTTTTTTTTTTTTTTTTTTTTTTTTTTTTTTTTTTTTTTTTTTTTATTTCATCAAGTAGAGCACATAGACTCTTATAGACTACTTAATAACAATAATTGGATAGTGATTATTATTAATACCTAGCCACCATTGTTCAATAAAAACAATAATTTTTTCTTAAAACAGTCTCTACTTAAATACATGTTAAAATCAAGAACTGCACATACCGAATTTGCCTGTCTTAAACAGCGAGTTATAGGCTCATTAAAGCCATAGTTTACTCTATGAAAGGACACTTGAAACATTCTACTTTGCCGTAGTTCACTGTTGGGAACGAATAAACTCAACTTGGAGAGCAAATAGGGGCAATTGATTTTATAATTTATAACATCTCTCACGAACATTATCTCGAAATATTTACGTCGAGTTTCCAAAGTTTGGATGCCTTAATAAACACCTTGAATTATAAGAGGGCATATCGATATTCCAACGTAAGATTCTAATAGCCATTCTCGTAAAACGTCTTTGTAT
The DNA here is from genome assembly GCA_949752695.1 of Melanostoma scalare. Taxonomy (NCBI): domain Eukaryota; kingdom Metazoa; phylum Arthropoda; class Insecta; order Diptera; family Syrphidae; genus Melanostoma; species Melanostoma scalare. Next base: position 81,439,176 of record OX456986.1, on the reverse strand, counting down.
TCTTTCGATTCTCACTGAATAAACCGCATATATTGGGTTCCAAATAGTGCAACAATATTCTAATACAGATCTGACATATGAGAAGTAAAGTGATCTAAGCGTAAACGGATCTGAAAAGTCCTTGGCATTTCTGTAAATAAACCCTAGCATTGAGCTCGCCTTAGACACAATATAGTCGACATGACTAGAAAAACTGAACTTAACATCAAATATAACACCAAGATCTTTTTTTACATTTAATTTAGATAGGGAAGTTCCACTCATTTTATACTCAAAAGCAATTGGTGAAGCACTTCTGGAGAAAGTAATACTGTTACACTTTGAAACATTTAGGTGAAGATCGTTGTTACTACACCAAACAGATAAATTCGATAAATCTTTCTGTAGATTAATGCAATCTTGGATAGATTTTATGCTTAAAAACAATTTTAGATCGTCGGCGTACATCAAACAACGACAATTCTTTAAAAATCTTGGAAAGTCATTTACAAAAATTAAAAAGAGAAGAGGTCCTAAGTGACTACCTTGGGGGACGCCGGAGGTCACATTTATGGGATTCGAAAGAACGTTATTTATTCGAACGTACTGAACTCTGTCAGTAAGGTACGATTTAAGCCAATCTAACAAATTAGAGTGAAAACCTAACTTACTCAACTTAGAAACTAAAATTTTATGATCAACTCTGTCAAATGCCTTTGAGAAATCGGTATAGATAGCATCACATTGGAAACCTTGCTCCAGGGAACACAGCACGTAATTGCTAAATATAGTTAAGTTAGTTGTCGTTGATCTTCCACTAATGAAACCATGTTGCAATGGGGAAATAACCTCTTTCAAAAGAAAAACTAGTTTGTTATATACAATTTTTTCAAAAAGTTTTGGAATCGCAGATATCTTGCAAATAGGACGGTAGTTTGTAACCTGGTTTTTTGACCCCGACTTAAAAATAGGGGTTACAAACGAATTTTTCCATAAGGTCAGAAAAACACCTTCTTGGAGAGAACGATTAAAAATCACTTCAAGTGGAACAGATAAGGCACAAGCACATTTTTTTAATACTATTGGAGCAAGGCAATCAAACCCTGCCTGTGTGTCTTCCTTCAAATTTTTCAATTCTTCCTCGATTTCACTTTTATTGATTCGCAGGTCCCCAATGTTGACTAGCTCAGGTGAATCATCCATAACTGATGTGGTCTCAGTACATAAAGGCTTAAATACTGATCGAAAAAAATTTGCAAAGAAATTACACATTTTTAACGGTTCACTAGAAGTTTCACCCATATAATGAACCGAATTTGGAATACCAGAAGATCGTTTTTTATTCTTTATAAACATCCAAAAACATTTACTATTAGTTTTAAGTTTTGTTTCCATACTTAAAACATATTGCTTGTAAAGAAATTTGTTTAGAAAATCGAATTCCCTTTGTAATCGAAGGTATCTATTATAGAGAATAGTATCGTTTTTTGATTCCCGAACTAATTTATAAGATTTGTTTTTTTTATTATTTATATTTATTAGTCTCTGGTTAAACCAATGGGGTTTTGAAGATAATTTCTGGATAAGCTTCGGAGTATATAAATCAATTGCCTCATTTACTGAGCTGGTAAAAAACCCATAAGCAACTTCAATTCTTAAACTATTCAAAGCAGGCATCAATTCAGATGTATTTATAAAATTTGAAATTTCATTAAATTTGCATTTTTTAAAGTTATATTTATATTTTTGGTCAGAGGTTTCTTTCAGATATTTGTAGAATTTGAAAACCAAACAAAGCACTACATGATTATCAGTGTTGGGCAAAGGAGGCGGAATAGGACTGTCAATACCTACACTAATCTCTTTATCTACGTAAACTAAGTCTAGATAACGATTTAATTTATTAGGATAATTATTTATCTGACTAAGACCAAATTCGGAAAAAGTGTCAACAACAATACTTTCGCACTCACTATTAATATCAAAAGGAATCAAACAATTACTGTCATCTGGATCTTGTAACCATTTTATGTACGGCAGATTAAAATCTCCTAAAATAATAATATGCTGGTTCTCTTTAAGATTCTTCAAAACTGGTATACAATTATCTACATGAATTTTATACAATTCAAATGAACTTTTAGGTGGAATATAACTTAATATTAAATAAACATCATGAACCTTATCTATGCTGACACGTACTATCAGCTGGTCGATATCAAATTGCGTTTGCAAAGCGGTGGACGATGACAGCAAATCCAATTGATAACACACAAATGATGAACAAATGGCTAGCATTACACCTCCGCCTTTTAACTTACCAGTTGTTAGTGGACATCGATCATTACGGAAAACATTAAACAGCTGGTTATTGAACATTTCTGCATTAAATTGATTCTCAGAGAGCCATGTTTCAGTGAGTGCATATATGTCAAACTGTTGTGAAGAGGAGAAGAGAAGAATATTTTGCATTTTTGATCTTAATCCACCAACATTGTGATAGAATATTTGATATTCGGAAATGTTACTCTTGTTAGTTGAAGAGTAATGTAGTTGAGTATGCGAAAGAGAATTTGTATTTATTATGTTATTATCGGCTGGTGGAGTAGGAGTTGGTTGTCAATTGCTTTGTGGTGGCGGTGGTAGTGGCAGTGGTTGTGGCGGAGCTGGAGTTGGTGAGGGTGTGGTTGTGGGTGTGGGTGGTATTTTTGGTTTTCGTTATTTTCTTTCTAGAGAGGGAGGATAACATGAGTTGGACATCTACTGAAGGGAGTCGTCAAGGGGATTCTTTTTGACTTCCCTAGCTCGGGAGGGCGAGGGAGTCCAAACCGACGCAGACAGCTAGCAGCGCACCTCTTTGGAACTATCCTTGCTCTGCTTTAAAGATCACAAATAATACATCAACGCTACTTCTTTTTCCTTCAACTAAAAATTGTATTTCCACATACCTTTGGCGCCACTAGTGCGGTCCCAATATCTCTTTCTGATTTATCCTTTATTTTAGGGGTTGGTCACGGCCGCAACTCCAAAACAAAAAAAGAAGCAAGTAAAAATGCTTATTTTTTGTGGACAGACAATGTCCGACGGTTAATTTACTCTAAATTACTTGGTTGGAGTAATAAATTTTTATTTTCGCACCGTGCCAAAAAAAATGTATCTTATCTCGATGGTAGTGCTATGACGAAAGGAAGAGAACACGTACACGGCGATGTCAATTCTTTTTCGAATGGAATGGCCGGGAAAGGAATAAAAGAGGAAATGCGCAAAATTTCAACGTGTTCGTTTCGAAACCCAGGGGTGTTGGTTTTTATGAAATTTACTCTCAGAACCTTTAGGCTTAATGCAGAATGTCACTATGAAGTACAGCGGTGTACTTCGGCTGTTTTTATTCGAGTTAGTTTTTAACTTTTACTTTATTTTCTTTCTTGTGTTTGAAGGCTAGTCGGTCGTTTCCCTACACGTTAAAATCGCCAAGAACGATTTTCACGTCATGTCTAGGGCACTGCTCATACGTTTCTTCGAGGAGCTCGTTGAAACAGTCTTTGGAATCGTCGTCTTTCTCTTCTGTGGGGGCGTGGGCGCATATAAGGCTAATGTTGGCGAATTTAGCCCTGATGCGGATGGTCATTATACGCTCATTTACTGGATTTTGGCTAATCACCTTATCCCTGAGTCTTCCTCTAACGACAAATCCGCACCCAAATAAGCGTTGTTTCTTTTGTCTGCAGCAGTCGCCATAGTAGATGTCACAGTTTTTCATCTTCTTTATGCCCGGTCCACTCCATCGCACTTCTTGGATGGCGGTTATGTCTGCTTTGCAGCAGTCCTGGGCGTCCGCTAATTCTCCAGCTGCACCTAGTCCGTTAAGAGACCTTACGTTCCACGTGCAGATCCAGAGGTCATTGTCCTTTTTTCGTTTGCTTGGGTCATCAACTTTGAAATCATTATCGTTATCCGAGGCTTTTGGTTGTTTCGAAACCATATTTTTTTTCCGTGGCTGGGTAGTTAACCCTACGCACAACCCCCAAACTGGAGGGCCAGGTCCTTTTGGATCCCTTCGGACACAAAGGGCTGGAATATCCAGTGTCAGTACCCTGCTGCAGGGGTGTGAGTGCTGCCGTTGGCTCACCAGGAGCTCATCCGCCACCATCTCTACTTCAATACCCTGTCCTAGTATTGAAAGACCCCGAAAGACCTTTAAACCAAATATGTTGGAGTAGCTCCTTCAGGGGTTTCTGCTTTTATGGCTGCTGAAGTCCACCGTTGATTCTGTCCTTCGAATTCATCCGCTGGAACATTTACACGATTAGAGTGTTGACCGATCACAATTCTTTTGTTCCGGATTCCCTTGTCAACACTCGCACTTACTAGTTTAGCAGGTCAGCTCTGGACGGAGCATCCCAGGTCCCAGTGGATACCGCTTGGAGGTATAGTAAGCACAATTGACGTGTACTATAAGTTACAGCATCTGGGCGCCGCCAAGTTGGCACCAGTCAGAGCCTACCCGAATAGTACAACGCCCATCCACAATCATCTCCTATGCGTCAGTTTTTTTTTTTTTTTTTTTTTTTTTTTTTTTTTTTTTTTTTTTTTTTTTTTTTTATAATTAACGCGCACATCAAGGGATAATGACTACCCTTATAATGTTATTAAACACAGTGCGAGCATTTAGGAAAATAGGACAGGATTTGAAAGGAGACACCGATGCACGTTGCTTTCAAACTTTTGTGAATCGTAATGCAGTGGAAATACCACATTCGGGTGGTGCGACTGAAATACGAATCTCTATACTTGACTGTACGTCCGAAGCTGGGCTCAAGGTAAAACTGATGAGCATTCCTAGCGAGGCGGGTGTTGCGGCTAAATTGTTTCAGGGGAAGAATGCAACTGGCTATTTCACTAGAGCACTGTTTGTAAAAAAAAGCGATAAAAGAAGCTGAGACAGGTAACGTTTCGACGATGTTCAAGAGAATCAATCCAATCTACGATTGAATTATCACCTATCAATTTAAACGATCTATTTTGTACCCTATCAAATAGGCGCAAAGATGTTTGAGAAGCACCTGACCAGATGTGGGAGTTATACTCCAGTTTTGGGCGGATGAATGCCTTATAAATTGTAGCCGGATCAGAAGGGGTGAAGAACTTCCTGCATCGTCTTAAGAAACCTAAGCATTTAGCAGCGTTTTTGGCGACTTCAAATATGTGGTTGTTCCAACGAAGATCATCGTTTACACACATACCAAGCACTGACAGCTTTTCGGTTTCTTCGATGCAGGTACCATTCATGGATAATGGCAATGGGGGAATGTTAAGTTTCAACGACAATAGACAGCATTGAGTTTTAGAAGCATTGAATTCTACTCGGTTCATAAGACCTCATGAAACAATGCTGTCAAGGTCAGAATTCAATGAGCTTATCATACGCAACCGTTCCAGTTCCACATCCGAAGAGCAGGGACGTGAATTTAGAAACGAATATGAAAAGCTGAGGGTCGAGTCGTCAGCAAAACAGTTAAGCGGATAAGAAGTTTCAGACAAGAGATCATTAACGAAAATGAGGAAGAGAGTTAGAGACAAAACGGAGCCCTGGGGCACACCAGCATTTATGAAGTGGGTATCAGACTTGAAACCATCCAATACAACTTGTATTGAACGGTCGGAAAGGTAATTTATAATCCAATGAAGAAGAGACTCATCGATACCAAAAGCTCGCATTTTCGATAAAAGAGCCTGATGCCAACCTCTATCAAATGCTTTAGAAATATCAAACGCAATAATCTTACTTTCTCCAAAACAATGTAAAGATTGGTTCCACTTTTCGTTGAGATAAGCCATCAAATCACTAGTGGACCGTTTGCTACGAAAGCCGTACTGACGGTCATTAAGAAGCTTTCGTTCTTCAAGATATTTCATAAGTTGACGGTTTATCAACGTTTCCATGACCTTGGAAAGAAGGGACGTTAGTGCAATTGGACGGTAATTGGAAGGGAAGAAAGATTCGCCTTTTTTAGGGACCGGCTGGACAAATGCAGTTTTCCATCTGCTCGGAAAAATCCCAGCAGAATAGGAAAGATGGAAAAGTTTACGCAGTAGTTTTGCCAGCGAAGAAGAACACCTCTTCAGAATAACGGCGGGGATACCATCTGAACCAGCGGATTTATGTATGTTGAGATCTTTGAGGTCTCTCGCAACCGAACGAGTTCGAAAAAATATCTGCTTCATCAAAGAATTTGCAGACTCGAGCTCGGGTGGAGCCAATATGCTATGTGGAAGTATTTTTACAAATTGGCTTCGTCGATGCAGCTAACATATGGAGAGTCATGGAAGACGAGCGTTGGAACCGATGACGTGGTCGAGTTCTTAATTTTTTTGACAAAAGACCAAAAGTTTTTACTTCCTTTTGGACACAATAGTATTTTTTGCCTTACTTTTTGGTCATGTAAAAACTAAGCCCTTTGTATTTGAGCTTTACAGATATTTCTGGCCCGTGTGCACAAATTTCAGTTTTCTATAGTAGGGCTATCTTTAAATTTTCGAAAACTACTTTCACGATCCCTAATCGCCTCTTTACAGCTTGAATCAAACCACGAATTCTCTTTGGGGATGATACTTTTTGTTCTGTGAAGAACAAAATTTCTCATGCCGTTGAGAATTACGTTAGATATCATATCAGCTGATGCATCAACGTTTCCGTCGAGAAAGCACAATGACCAACTAGAATTTCGAAAGAAATTATTCAGGCCGTCCCAATTGGCTTTCTCGTATTGCCACACAGTTCTTTTGGGGACTTTATCTTTTTTTACCGTGACGGTTTGGTGCAATAAGCTCTTGCGTAAATACGTTATTGCCTCGTTTCCCAAACTTCAAAGAACAATTTGTCTGGGTGTTACGGGGGCCTTCCCCAGCACACCGGGAGCTGCTCTCGACGCACTGTTGAATCTTCCACTCCTTGATACCTACATCATGGGGTGTACTCTCAAGACCATTTCTCGCTTAAAGCGATGTGGTCTCTGGCACAATTTTACTTTGAGGAACTCGCAAGCAGCATATCTTTTGACTCACGTCTGATGGATATGCCGTCTGACACGATGATCCCAAGGCTCAAACTGCGTCAAAATTACTCAGTCAACTTTCCTACGGTTCAGGACTGGTTCGGTCCAGAGTCTGAGCCTGGAAAGAACTGTTATCGTATCTTCGAAGATGGCTCTAAAACCGACGAGGGTTCTGGTGCTGGTGCCTTTGTTGAGAACGATGACATACGACTACACTCATCTTTGGGATCATACGCATCAGTTTTCCAAGCGGAGGCTTATGGTATTTTAATGGCCTTGAGCCACTCAACGAACAATGGATGGACGGGGAGAAGTATCTTTGTTTGCAGCGACAGCCAAGCTGTGCTTAAGGCCCTTCTCAACCCTCTAACCACTTCGAAAGTGATCCAGAAATGCAAAAGCTCTCTGAATGCGATCGGAAGGTTTAATTCCTTCAGTCTTATTTGGGTTCCAGGCCATCACGGCATAACTGGAAATGAGATCGCCGATGAATTCGCTAGGCAGGGATCTCAGACAGCTTTCTCTGGACCTTAACCGTCGCTAGGTCTGCCAGTGTCCTCAGTGAGGGCTTCAATCAACGATTGGATCTGTGAAGAGCACAACCGTAGATGGCATGCCTCCATTGGATGCAGACAAACCAAGCGTATGCTCCCCAACGTTAATAAGAAGACTGCCACATTTTTGCTAGCTCGTTGCAGAAAAGACTGTAGAAAGCTTATTGGCGTTGCCAGCGGGCACTTCTCTTTTGCCAAGCATTTAAAGGTGTTAGGCTTAAGTGATACCACACTCTGTGAATCTTAAGGAGAAGATGAGGACACCGCAGAGCACTTCCTCTGTGAATGTCCTGCTTTTTCTCGCATGAGGTTACAGATACTCGGCGCAGACATGGTGAGAGCTGGTAACTTAGGCTCCTTACCATGGCAGCGTCTTTTGGCTTTTCTCCGAACATCTGGAAAGCTTTAACAAATAGAAGGTTGCTATCTGGTAGTACAATGGACCGGTATTTAGGTCTGAGTGCGCCAGCTGGTATTTTAAAAACCTCCAACAAAAAAAAAATAAAACCCTAGTGTTCATAGGTTTTTCTTAAAACCCACCTCTGTCTATCAACTCCTACTCTCACCTCCACGTGATGAACATTGGGTGCCTAGTACCTCAACTGGAGATTGGGTCTCAACCCTAGTGGAAGGTTGTTGGTGGCAGCAAACGAGAGAGGAGGGGAAGAGGTGTTCCCACTAAGGCACCTCTTCTTTCATCTAGACGGCTGCGGAGGAATTCCCTAGATGGGATCAACGGTGGCGTCTACAGTTCCAGTCAGGTTGAACTACTTAGTGAACACCTTATAGGGCTACTACAACATATTTGGAGCTCAGGACTATAAGGAACTGTTTATCCGGCTCCCCATCTTTGGAGTTATAAAAGGATCTGGCCCTCTAGGTTGGGGGTCGTGCTGTCGGGGTGACTTCCCGGCCACGTAAAGAAATCGTTAGTTGCGAAGCACCAACAAGCCTCGGATGCGGACGGATTTACTGATGACGAACCTAGCAAACGAAAAACGGACAACGAACTTCGGATCTGTACGTGGAATGTTAGGTCCCTTAATAGACCACGTGCAGCCGAACAATAAGCGGAAGCCCTAAGCTGCTGCAAAGCCGATAGTACCGCTATCCAAGAAATGCGATGGGATGGACCAGGTAGACGCAAATTAAAAGACTGCGATATCTACTACGGCGATTGCTACCGAGAACAAAAGCAGCGACTGTTTGGATGTGGATTCGTTGTTGGAACTAGACTCTGGCAAAAAGTCTTGAGTTTCAACTGTGTGAACGAGCGCATAGCAACAGTCCGCATCAAGGCTAAGTTCGTCAACATAAGCCTCATTTGCGCACACGCCCAAACAGAGGAAATGGATGAAGACACCAAAGACGTATTCTGCAAGCTCCTGGACAAAACATATTAGTCCAAGATCCCAGAGCGATAAGACCTAACTTATTTTCACACGAATAAAACCTTAAGTTTTCAGTAGCGTATCGTGTGCCTTGAATACCTACGCGCTTGTGGAACTTGAACAAGTGACACCTGGGCAGGTACCAGGTGAGAAAGGTAAGTAAAAATGAGAGTTATCTTACTTATTTTCACATGGCTGATTTTTATATATATCATGTAGAATATTATTTTAAAGTAATATTATAAGTGTCAGACACTTTTGCTTGACCAGAGCTTTTGTCAGACACTTTAAAGCTACCCAAAAAATTATTGAACCTTACTTATTTTCACATGACTGGTTTTTGAATATGTTATTGACGTATTTGTTTAAACGTTATACTCAATCAGTCAGACAAATCAGAGTGACCAAACATCCCGTAAGACAAAAGTTATTCAGCCAGAAGTATGAGGGCGAGATCACTATGTAGTCTATTGATTATGCCATTTCTTAAGGAACTCGCAATTGATTGGACTTTTTTCTGCATGAATCGATTAATGGGTTAATTTTAGAGAAAAAACAGAAAGTGCTATTAAATTAGAGGGTGCGATTCGGAGATATGGGTTCTAAACCATCTTCATTCGTTTTTTCAATATATCTCGAGAACGAAGCAAAATTTTGATGCAATTCCAAGAATGTTTTTTGTAGAAATCAAATTTTCCCATCGAATTGTATCTTTTGAAAAATTATACAAAAATATTTCTTATCCAAAATAATAAAATTCCCGACAAAAAAAGTCAATTTTTTCCAATTTTTGAGTTTTGTCAGTTTTTTTAATGGCATTTCTTTCTGGCTGCAGATAGGTATAAGCAATGCCAAATAAAAAAGAAAGTAAATAAAGTTTTCTTTAAAATGCCATATCAGAGAACTTTCTACGTTTGAAATTCACCGAAATATTGTTACTTGAACATAGACATTTATCGTTGTCGTTTATATTTATATTATGTATTTGTATTTGTTTAAAAGTTATATTCAATCAGTCAGACAATTCAGAGTGACCAAACATCCCGTAAGACAAAAATTATTCAGCCAGAAGTATGAGGGAGATATTACTAAGCGCATGCACCTCAAAGTAAAAAAATTAAATGTTCTAAGAATACTCACTGTTTTCAATCTGAGATTTTTGCATCTTTAACAAAATGAACTTAAACATTAAGAAAATTATTAATACATATTTAAGTAAATAAGTTTATTTCATATAAGACAATCATTTGAATTTTCATCGTTCATCCAATTACGGTACTGTCCGTCCAAGACATCATCCTCATCGTCGTCAGATATGTTGTTGCTGGCAGCTTCATCTGCAAAAAATAATTTTAAGTATAACAACCTAAAACTACAAATATATTAAATTTTAAACTTGAAGTTAAAGTAAAGTACCTACCTGATCTTTGAAGAGATTCACTAACTTCTCCTGGTAATTGGTTACCATCAAACCAATGAAAGTTAAACTGGTTTTCTTCTAATCTCCAACCATTGTGCTCAGGAGTAAAAATGGTTGGTTTTTTTTCATTAGCATGATTCCATATGCTTGAGATGTAATTAGCTCGCAGAAATTGTTGAAATAACTCAGTTTTACATGGTGGTAAATTACTTGCATCAAAATTTTTCAAAGATTTGGGATCAAAATCTTCATTGACATTTGATACGCTATAGTTATTTAAAAACAATTGAAGCCGGGCAGTATCAACGTCGAGTATTCCAGAATCACTATAAATTTCAAAGATAAATTTTTTGTATGTTTTTGAAAATATCTTGTTGTGTGTGCTCATCGGTAAACAATTCTGGATCACAAGCCGACACACCATGGCTTGTGAAACACGCCCAAATCATTATAGAATCGCCGCCATGCTTTAAGGTCTTTTTGGTGTATTTTGGGTTAAGCTCAGCTTTTCTGGGACGTCTAACATACGGTTTGCCATCATTTCCATAATGTTGACCTTCACCTCACACAATATTTGTTGATGAGAAATGCTGAGCTAAACCCAAAATACACCAAAAAGACCTTAAAGCATGGCGGCGATTCTATAATGATTTGGGCGTGTTTCACAAGCCATGGTGTGTCGGTCCGCTGTGTCAAATAAACGGTAAAATGACAGGTATTGACTACCGGGACATACTGGACACAAATCTTCTCTGCGACTGCCAGAACCAACTACCCCAATGATGGATCTTTCAGCCCGACAATGACCCCAAACACAAGTAAAGATTTGTGAAATCTTTCCTTGAAGAGCGTAAAGTGAATGTTTTGGGGTGGCCAGCAATGTCACCGGACTTTAACCCTATTGGAAATTTAGGAACATTCTAAAAAAAAAAAGTTGCGGAAAAAAAACCAACCAGCTAGACTACTCTCTGGAGTATTTTGCAGAAAGAGTGGAAAAATAGTAGCGTAGAGCAATGGAAAGGTTTGGTGGACTACATGCCAAGGAGAATATCCGCCGTATCGAAACAGAAAGGCTATCCTACGAAATATCAACTGTGCGGTTAAAAAAACTAAGTTTTTTATCATATTTTGCTTATTTTTTTCATGTGACTTAATTATATGGCCACATTTATTTCATATATTATTGATTTTTTGTTAAAGAAAAAAACTATTGTTATAGTGGAATTTATTTTCTTTGGTTTTTTTAATGATTGTGATTGTAAAAATTTAGAATTTGAACAAATTTTGCTTTCGTTGTAATTTGTACTTAATATATGGATATGTAAACCTAATTTTATAAAAATGACTTAATTGTGTGACCATGAGTGTATATTAATATTTTTGACAATTGGGTACGTTTTATGAAGACAAAAATAATCTTCCTTTTTTTAAAAACGCATCAATTTTCGTTTGTGACAAAGTCTATGGCAGTTCATAATTGTATATTCAATTTCAACTAAGATTAGATCTAGTTCATTACAACCATCAGAAAACTGCATTAAGACATTGAGAGATGTAAAGGCTCCTTTTATTGTTGGTTTCTGAATTCCCAGAACTTCCACATCAAAGTCATTGTCTGATAAAGATCTGTTAGCATCAAACTCTTCGAATTGTAGTGCTGCTTCACTGATTATTTAACAGGGATTGGACGTTTTTTAAAGCATCACGGGTTATGAGATCTACCTATGTAGTATGTACATATTTAAAAGAAAAGTTATTAGCAAAAGAAAAACAAAATGTTTTTAATCTTAGACTACACAAGTACACACCAATACAAAAAATTATTTTGTCTGTTCCAGTCGAATTGGAAATGAAAAGGACAGTGATACTTAAACATTAACCCGGATTCATCAGCATCATATACACGTCATCTAGGTTGTAGCTTTGACGAATGTTTGGGCAAGCAGCATTTTCTAGCCAATGGTTAGCAGCAACTGTGCCAGCAGAATTCTTTTCACAACAAATCTTCTTAAAATGAATATTTTGACGTTTTTTCCACATTGTTTTGTCCGACAAAACTTTTTTTCCACTTAAGGGTGTTTTTTTCAATCAAAAATATTTATTTATTTATTTAACTAAAAAAATATTTTAGGTATTCGGGTTTTTCACTTAAGCGAGTTTCACTTAGGCATAGTGTTTAATAGGTAATTGGTCTACAAATACTCGGGGATGAAAAAATTCTTTTAGATAAGCGGATTTTTCTCTTAAGCGGGTCTCTCTTAAGCGGATTTTTCTTAAGTGGGTTTCTCTAAAGCGGGTTTTACTGTACAAATAATTGTACAAGAAAAATTGCGAAATTTTTTAAAATCGTATCATGTATTAAAAATTCTTAAGTTAGAGTATTCAGTAAGCTACCAATTACATCAAAGTTCAGTGAAAACAATAGACTCTTAATCTTTCTTAAATATGAAGATTTGATTGCATCATATCGGATTCTTTTTGGCAGGCTACTAAATATTCGAGGTGCAGTTACTTCGTAGAAGTGAGAAAAGAGTGATTTTTTACAGCAGGTATAAAAAGAAGGTGTCTATTGTTGACTCGCAAACTATGAAATTCAAACGTCCTTGCAGTCAGATAGCCAGACTTTTCAAAGAATATTTTTAAAACTTTATAACAATACAAATACTGTAGTGGCAGAGTTTTAAGGTTTATGAATAGATCAAAGCTTGGAGTTCGGCGGGTAGCTCTGCAAATAATTCTTACGGCATGTTTCTGCTTGACTAATAAAAGTTCCGTATTGCAGTTTGGATTTAAAAAGGCCATTGTAAACTAAACTCAGAATAGGTTGTCTGCAATAGAGACTCAAATGGTATATTTGCCTCACAACCTTATTCAGATAATCCTTTAAGTATGGTTCTTCCAACTCATCCGAAAATCTAAAAACAAACCCAACTACTTAAAGCTTTTGACGCGCTCAATATCAAAACAACTGTTAGAACATAGCAAATTTTCATGAAAAGTTAAAGAAACATGTTTGCAATCATATAATGAAAATTTAAACAACTAGGAGAATGGTATGAAAATGTTATATCATCACAGACATTTCCCATTAAATTAAAAATCATAAATTTTGTTTTGTCGCTAATAACAAGACGATGTGGATAAAACCATTTACGAAGAATCTCTAAATCAGTATTTACATCAATAACTAACTGAAAATAGTCTTTCGATGAGTAGGACAGAGTGGTATCATCTGCAAAGACTGTAATTTTACCTTTAAATGGTTGAATAAAAAGAGAGTTGAGAATTAGACCCAAAACTGATCCTTGAGGGACGCCCATGTATATAAGCTTTTCCGAAATAAGTTTGCCTTGAATTCTTACTTTTTGTTTTCTGTTCATTAGATAAGAAGCAATGATGTTTAAATGATAGACACGTGCAACCAAGAGGACCCTAGCGTTCATCTTTCCCGACGATCAGTTACTTTGTCGCGGTGGGGGGCTTAAGTAGTTTATTTGAGCCGAGCTCGATGCCGAAAGGTGGTCGAAGGATGGGGAAAATGAATGAAAACCAAGAATTGATCAAAAAAACAGTATGGAAGATAACCCAAAGGATTTTTAGTCTCCAGGTGGCAGTCGTAAAAGCGAAAATCCACCCGTAGTCTTCACTACGGCAGGGGCACGGATTCTGGAGGCCCCATCTGACATAGAAACGCACACCTTTACTGGTGGATACACGCGAGTCGAAGGTACCGTAACCGATGACTCCTGCAGTTGTTTCCATGAAGCTTTTCTTGGTCTGAGCTGGAAAGATGAAGAAGGCAGCTCGGACGTATTACCTCCAAAGCTAATTTCTCATCCGGGCTTAGCTGTTGGCCAGAGCGGTGCTATCACCGGACTAAGTGAAACTGAACAAGTTGATCCCACTCCGAAGATGGCATCCTCTGGAGAACAGCTTTTCAAGCGCCAACAGAAGCTGGAGAGAAGGCGAGCGGCAAAGGCTCAGTGCAAAGAGGACTCCAGGGTGGCCGAAGGCACTGAATTAAGTTGCAAACCTTTGGTGACGGCGGCGAAAAGGGACAGGTCGGAAGAAGTCTCACCCACCAATTCAGGACGGTCTCCTGTATCCGAAGTCACCCCAACCTCTACAAACACGAACAGGGTCAAAAGGAAGAAGGTTTCCGGAAGCTCTGCAAATTTTCCTGTTGGTCTAACTGGAAAGTCGGTGAATGAAACTGAAGGAACAGGTCGCAAGGCTTGCGAATTTAGTCCACGGATCTTGGAGGTCCAACCGAAACGTTGGTGTATGAAACCGTGACTGCTAGTCAGTCTGGTCCACGGACACTGACCGGACGGAATAAAGCCTCGAAAGGAGCAATGATAATAAATCAAATTAACCTTCAACATTCTTAGGCTGCTACTGCACTCCTATGCAGCAGGCTTTCCGTGTTGAATACAAAAACTCATCTCGTAGCAATCCAAGAGCCATGGGCCTGTAAGAGCCGAGTTCTTGGTCTTGGAGGGCTACGAGGGTTCAATATTCTCTATGACGAACGGTCTGATTTACCCCGGACCTGTCTCATCATACCGAGCTCTTTTGCAGCAACTAAACTTGATCACTTCTGTGGTCAGGAGCTGGTTGCGGCTATGATAAACTACGAAACGAACGGTGAGTGGAAAATTTTCGTCGTTGCGTCAGTTTACTTTCCTGGAACTCCATTCTACCCCCTGCCTCAAGACAGGTTGTGGATTTGGTGGAGTTTTGTGAAAACCGGAAGTTGGGGCTTATCATGTGCTGTGATGCTATCGCTCAAAACATAGTTTGTTGCAGCGTCAAATGCAACATGAGAGGCAACCATATTCTTAGTTACATTCTGTCTTCTGACTTAGACATTAACAATAGCCGCGTTTTATTATCACAATGATCCAATCCGGATCAGATCTTGATAATAAAACAGCTTTAGATCATCATATTTCCAGTTGGAAGCTGTGAGAGACTCGCTCTCTCAACTGACATTTCAAAAGAGTTGCAGAGTTGCCCTACGAACTTTTTTTTCAATGGTTAATTTTTTGTTCTTTTTTTTAGGGAAAAATGATATTCATCTACTTTGTCAAATATATATTTTTTTGCACTAATTCTTATTAATTTCACGAATATATGTTTTGTTTTGTAAAACTTTTTCATTATGTCATGTATTATACAAAAATGAATAAATGTGAAGTTTCTCGGTATCTATCTAAAATATATTTCATATCACACAGATAAAAATGTTCATGTGGCAATACTGTTGTTATTGGAAATATTGGAAATGATACCAACGTTTCAATGGAAAGTCTCCTCTTGTGTGAAATAGAAGAACTAATTTTTAGATCACAAAAATAGATCCAACTGAAAAGCAGGATTTCGCTTTGTTGTTGTAACGCTAATAAACCCATGATCTGATCCGGATCAGATCAATAATAAAACGCGGCTAATGTTGGTAATAGGCCAACTTTTGTTACGGCTATACGACAGGACGTAATTGACTTGACACTATCTAACAGATATGCCAAGGAGATTACCAACTGGAAAGTGTTGCTGGACGTGTCACTCTCAGACCAAAGATACATTCAATTCCATGTAGCAAATGTTGTTCCCACTGTTTTAGTTACAAAAAAACTAACTGGAAACTTTTTAGCGATGAGCTCGGTAATTTCGTCAAAACTCTACCTAAGCTCTCAACATCACAAAAAGTGGAAGATGCAGTCCTAGAAGTGAATTGTGCCCTTACAAGTAGCTTCTAGCTTGCATGTCCAGCTAGATAATTACCTAGTAGATCTATGGTTCTGTGGTGGAACAGTGAACTACAGAAACTTCGCTGGGAAACCAGAAGTATTCTGAATAGTTCCCTCAAGACCAAATCAGATGTCGACTGGAACCTGTATCGATCTAAACAGAAGGACTTTAAAAGGTTAATTCGAAGATCAAAGAATGCCTCTTACAAAGAATTCTGTGAAAGTATAGAAACACTCAGTGAAACTAGTCGACTTACTAAAGCCCTTAAAAGGAGCAAGGTAAACAAACTAAAAACACTCAGGAAATCAGACGGTTCCTATACCGAGTCCAGAGCAGAGACACTCAGTCTTATGCTGGAAACTCATTTTCCAGGAAACCTGACATCAATCGGACCACAGCAATCTATTTCCCTTATATCAGGTGAATCCGATAAATCCATTCGACTTAGCTGGTACACGCCATCGTAAGTTGTTACCGACGAAGCCATCAAATATGCCGTGGCATCTTTTGACAGTTTCAAGTCACCTGGCACTGACGGTGTTTACCCAGCTATGTTGCAGGAAAGTTTTGCTTCCTACTTTGAAAAATATTTTCACTGGTAGTTTAACCCAAGGGTATATACCAACTTCATGGCAGAGTGTTAGAGTCGCCTTCATACCAAAAATTGGTAAACAAGACTCACTCGCCAAGAGCTTTAGACCCATTAGTCTTACCTCCTTCCTGCTTAAGACGCTGGAAAGAATGGTTGAGACTTACATTCGCAAAACCTCACTCCAATTACACCCTCTGTCTCAGATGCAACATGCCTACCAGAGAAGAAAATCTTGCGAAACCGCACTTCAAAACCTTGTTAGCAGGATTGAATGCGCGCTCGACAGAAAAGAATTTGCGGTAGGCGTTTTCATCGACATTCAAGGTGCTTTTGACAATGCTAGCTTCGATGGTATGTGCAATGCTGCCAGAGAACACGGTGTGGACGAGTCATTAGTGTAGTGGATTAAAGCAATGCTAGTGAAGAGAACCGTAATCGCTGAGGCGGAGTGTGGACAATATGTTGCAACGCGAGTGAATAAGGGCTGTCCAGAAGGTGGCGTTTTATCTCCTCTTCTGTGGTGCATGTTGATCGACTCTCTACTTGTAATGCTCAATGGTTCTAACGTTCATGCCCAGGCATATGCAGACGACGCACGTCGCCGTGCTCTCGGTTGGCTCCAGTCTCCAAGCTGTCTGTTCCCGAGGACAGGCTGCGCTTTATATGATTGAAACCTGATGTGTTAGATACGGTCTCTCCGTCAATCCTCTTAAAACCGAGGTTGTCCTCTTCACGAGACGTAGAAATTTGACTGGTCTGACCCAACTTACGCTTAAAGGCGTCAACATTCGCTTTTCAAATGAAGTCAAACATCTTGGAATAATCCAGGATAACAAACTTCTTTGGTCGAAACATGTCGAGTCTAAAACTAATAAAGT
This sequence comes from Melanostoma scalare, assembly GCA_949752695.1. Classification (NCBI taxonomy): domain Eukaryota; kingdom Metazoa; phylum Arthropoda; class Insecta; order Diptera; family Syrphidae; genus Melanostoma; species Melanostoma scalare. The sequence goes on along the minus strand of OX456986.1, from coordinate 81,421,553 downwards.
ACTGTCAGTTTTTTGTCAATGTAAAGGAGCCTTTGGCAAGACATGGGGTCTTTCACCGAAAAGGGTCCTTTGGATCTATACGGCTATGATAAGACCAATCATCTCCTATGCTTACTTACTTACTTAGGTGGGCATTACAGTTCGGGGTGAACCTGGGCCTCAACCAACATCCTCCTATAACGATTTCGATCTCGGGCGAGCTCTCTCCAGTTTCGCACTCCAAGTCGGTTGAGGTCTTCATCCACTTGATTGCGCCACCTAAGACGAGGTCTTCCCCTTCCGTGATTTCCCTGCAATGTGCTTTCGAACACCCGACGAGCCGGAGCGTTTGGGTCCATCCGCTCTACATGGCCCAACCATCGTAGCCTCGCGATGCGTACTCTTCTGGCTATGCCCATGTCGCGGTACAGCTCATACAGCTCGTTGTTGTATCTTCTTCTCCACACATTGTCTTCGCATACGGGACCAAAGATCATTCGGAGAATTTTTCTTTCGAAACGACCAAGAGTTTCCTCATCCGCTTTCGATAAGGTCCATGCTTCCGCGCCGTAAAGCATGACTGGGATGATCAAGGTCTTATACAAGGTCACCTTGGTTTTTCTAGAGAAGGTTTTGTTTCTCAATTGCCTTCTTAACCCAAAGAAGCAACGGTTGGCAAGACTTTTTCTCCGTTTGATCTCCGCACTGATGTTGTTGTCCGTGTCTACAGCGGATCCTAGGTAGACGAAGTCCTGTACTACCTCGAAGTTATGTCTGTCTATTGTGACGTTTTGTCCAATTCGTCGATGTTCTGTGTCCTTGTTTGATGACAGCATGTCGCGGTAAAATTTACCGCTACAAAAAGTATCCTTAGGATCCTTTCTCGTATCCCTTCCTCTTCTTCGTTTTTGGGTGTGGCTGCATAATTCTGGGAGAGTTAGGGGCAACCAAGGTTCCATCAGCCTATGGTTTACTCACCCAGCATTATGCAAAAACATCCCACGTAGGTTGATGTGGCAAAATCGGTCAAAGCTAGACCAGAAAAGGGACAGGCGGTCCCCAACGAACATTGATGAACGTGCAGACGGGCGGTCTCACGAAAAACACAAAAACTGCCTAATGGAACCTGGCAAAACACCCAAGGCAACACAACAACACTTAATACAAACATCCATGGTAGATGATCAATTCCTACCCAACGTCTTACGTCACTTTGACAAAAAAAAAATATGGCCTTCTGCCCAACCTAAACTTACTATCAACTTTTAATTGAAATCTAAATGATATTGACATAAAAGAAGAATCACTTAGAGACGCGTTTCCGACTTTAGTCTCATTTCCCTTTACTAACGATCTGGACGAAGGTCTACGGACAGTACTTCGAACTTTCAAACTTAGCTTCTCCTGTTCTGTGTTCTCCGAGAAAATATCTTCTTCGTATTTTAGTTTGGGCCGGTTTGGGCTGGGGACTTTGCGCGAGTTAAATAATTTTTCGGAGTAAGTCTTTCTTTAGGGGTTGAACTCGTCCACTAGGCTACTGGTGATCACATCACCTGAACGCAAAGGACCGCGGGTAGTTGATTCGTGACATCTCACTCGCACATTCTAGCCTAATGGCGGAATGCTGCAGTAAAAGTGAGACCGAACAACACCACGCTTAAAGGTCTGACGAGGATGGCCGGATGGCCGATGCCGCATGGATGAGAAAAACCCGCCATCTTGATGGCCTCTTGATTCTTGCTGGTGAAAGAAGAAAGATCGAAAAGAAAGCGTCTGAAGAATTATAGCGAAATTATAGCGATTTTTGGAAATAACGATTTTAGAGATTGGCAGATTTAGCGAGGAGATTTTTAGTCTTACTGAGAGACGATATTCCGGTTGGGAAATTTTGAGGAAAAGACAGAGGTGTACTTAGAAGATATTTCCTCACGGAGTGCAGGATAGTGGTAACCAAAGGAAGAGCTAAGTATTTTATTTTCCATTTAATATTTTTTTCTTCGCAAAATCCTCCTTTTTGCAAGGATTTCTCGAGTAGTTTAGAGACGCCTTATTTGAGGCAAAATTAAGATCCGCTAGGCCTTCGTTGTCCTAACGTTGTTTTCTTTCCCGAGATTGCGGGACTCGCGACCGTTTTACCTGTATTTCTGCTATTACTTTTTCTTTCGGAAACTTTCCATAAGTTATTCTTCTTTGTGTTCAAACAACACACTAATCTGTTTACTCTTTTAATTTTCAACTTTCTAAAACTTTTCTTGATTTCGAGAATTGGCCTCCTGCCAACCTCGAAATAAACTCTGTACTTTTCTTTTAACTTGAAAAGATTCTGGTTTTAGTCCAGGCTTCGGCCACGGTTTTACCCAGACACCTTAGTACTTCAATAAAATAATTTAAACTTCCCTTTGGGAATTCAAACATATATCTTTTTTTTTAATTATTTTCTGTCATCAAGGTTTGGAAATTTATCCCTACAAAAATTTTCTGGCGCCCACAATTTTTAGGACACCCTATCCTATAAATTGATTACCTCTATAAATTTTGGCGCAGGGACATAACTCCTCGGGTCATAAGTCCATTATGGACTTGTATCCCACTTCAGTGGGACATAAGTCCAAAACTGGATAAAAAGTAGATTATGGACTTATATCCCACCAATATGGGACATAAGTCCACACTTTTTTTTATTTTAGGTGAGACATAAGTTCACAATTTGCATAGAATCTCAATTTTTCGATAAATAATAGTAAATAAAAAGCCTTATGAAATACAACTATAAAACCAAAGGTTGTTAGAATACCGCCGCTCTTCAAGTTTATAAGCCAAAAACTATTTAAAAATTTTAGTATTTTAAAAAAAATATTATAAGATTGAATTGATATGTAAAAAGGTAACTTTTTATATAAAATTTCTTTATTTTATTAAAACTTATTTAACCCCCTGAAAAATCAAATTTTCGTTCAGTAAAATTTCTAAAAAAAAACTCCTTGCATGGTATTCCTGATATTGCATTATTATAATTGAATACAATGACTTGTGTAATTTTGCAACAAAGTTATTTATTGTTTTTCTCTTGAAGTGAAACAAAATCATTCTGCTTTCTTTTGTTTTCCTCAAACAGAAAAACATTGAATAAAATTAGAAAAAAACAATAGAAAGCGGAATAAGATTTTGTTTCTGAGAACTAAGAAAAATAAAAGTTAAAATTCGCAAAGTAGAGATATGGTTTTCCGGAATTTGAAGATAATACATATTTTATTTTTAGAAGTTAGTAGAGTTCCTTTGTTTAAAAAAGAAATTTAAAAAATTTTAATTTTTGAGAATTTGAGAAGTTAAAATTAAAAAATCGCGCGATTTTTTAATTTTAATTTCTCAAATTCTCAAAAATTAAAATTTTTTAAATTTCTTTTTTAAACAAAGGAACTCTACTAACTTCTAAAAATAAAATATGTATTATCTTCAAATTCCGGAAAACCATATCTCTACTTTGCGAATTTTAGCTTTTATTTTTCTTAGTTCTCAGAAACAAAATCTTATTCCGCTTTCTATTGTTTTTTTCTAATTTTATTCAATGTTTTTCTGTTTGAGGAAAACAAAAGAAAGCAGAATGATTTTGTTTCACTTTTTTCTTTTTCCTTTCCCTGTTACATTTTATTTTTTCTTCAGTTCTTAGCTTATAAATTCGAAGAGCGAGCGGCGGTATTCTAACAACCTTTGGTTTTCTAACTATAAGACATTACGCTGACTTCTTGACATAATGGTAGCCCTGCCTAGTAACTAGCAAAGAAAAAGCCCGTTAAACACGTTTTTAATGTAGTCCAAATATCTTTTGATTGCCAATTTTTTGGAAAAGGTTCATCTCGCCAAAGGTTTTGTATTTCCCTCAAACACAACATGTAAAATGGGACATAAGTCCAAACATTTCTTTTATGGACTTATGCCCCACCGCGGTGGGACATAGATCCATAATCCAGTTTTGGACTAATGTCCCACTAAAGTGGGACACAAGTCCATAATGGACTTATGTCCCGTGGAGTTATGTCCCTGCGCCATAAATTTTATTAGCATCCCCTTAATTCACTTTCAATTAATTTAATTTTCCTCTGATCAACCTATCGAACACACCCAGCTGAGCTAGCCACGGTGACAGCAAATTTTCACTGCTGGATGCACTTTTGTTTTTCTTGCCAACACTTCCTACCTAAGAAAAACCATCTGACATTTGACATTCCTTTTGAACGCCAGTCGGCTGTGCCAATTAATTCTAACTTCCTTTTATTATTTATTTGTTAATACGCGGTATTTAAGTTTTCGTTTGCATCGTAAATTTAGTTCGTTTACTAAAAAAATTACATAGTTGATATCCTCAAGAAGGAATTGCTGGTGAGGAAAAAGGTGCAACAAATTGGCGCCCAACGTGGGGCTTGTGGAGTTGTCCATTGCAATCTGTGTTAAAGTGTATCGTTCGGTGGATTTATTTGTGATATTTGTTTTTTCTTGAACCATTTACTGCTGTGTTTTTTTTCTACCCCTAGATAAATTTCGTCTTCATCTACATTCTACAAAGAATAGACAAACATCAATCAAGATCATACAAAAAGTGTTTTTTTTTTTCTTCTGGAAAAGTGGAAAGTGCGTTTGGGATAAGTATACATACCTACACACAGTTGTATACTTCCAAGTAAGACCTTTTTCAATTACTTTTGATTTCTTTTGTTGTTTTTTTTCTTATACCTATACTGAATCTGAATCGCATAGAGTAATTATACTTATCATCGACATATATTTTTTCATCATATATTTATCTATTTGCAAGTGTCATATTTCTCTTGATTTACATATTATCTCGTAAAACCAATTTTTGTTTACATAGAGTTTAATTTTTGGTGCGCATACATTTTTACATAGGTATCTACATACATTTTAATTGTGCCGGTTACTTGGCCTTGGTTTTGTTTTTTCTTTCTGCCTTGCATTAAGCACTATTAGTTGTTGTGCTAGTGAAACCCAGTGGTTGTCAACCTTTTTTTTTCTGTTGTTGAATTTTTTTTTTTGGAAATAATTTTGGTGGTGCAGTATATTTCAATATTATTTAATTTGAGAAATCAGAGATTGTGTGAAATTGAGATTGTGAGTTGTGTTGTGAATTTTTTTTTTGGAAAAGTTTTAAACAGGGTGTTTTTTTTTCCAATTTTGGTTTTGCAATCGAGCAGTTGGGTTTTGGAATTGAGATCGTGAGTTGTGGTAATTTATTTTTTTTTTTTTCTTTTTTTCTTTGTAAAAGATCTGTGCAAAATTGTTTTCTTTTCTAACTGATATTCTTGGTAGTTGAGTTAACTTTTTAGGATACCTATTGATTTCGGTTGCAGTAGTTTTCTTGTGTTGTTTCTTTTGCTTTGATAAAGTGTGTTTGATCTCTTTGGTATTTCGTGCAAATACACACTGTTTGTTTTATATTTTTGTTTGTTTGTGAGATTTTGGTCTGGAAGTTTTTGAAGGTGTTATTTTGGTTGTTTCTGATATTAACATTAGTTAAATCGTGTTGAGGGTTTGAAAGTTTGTGAGTGGAAGTTGAGTTGTTTTTTTTAATTGAAAAGTGTAGTTTGCGAATAGTAAATATGAATATTGGTCGTTTGGCTCAAGATGAGCTTGCATATGAGATGCAAATTCGGGGGTTAAAGGTCAGTACGGTTGAGGTGATGAGGAAAGCCCTCAGATCCTCAAGAGTACTAGAATCGCGTGGGTCGTTGGAAAACTCAAAGAGTTATCCTTTTAGTTTTGAGGAAGATAGTGAGGCTGTTAAGATGAAAATAGAAGATATTAGGATGTTACTGAAGGATCCCCCGAAAGATCCAAAATCTTCTGAATGTGTGAAGATTTTGACAAAGATTGAGTGGGCGTTAGGTCGTATTGGCAGGGCAGTGTGTGAGAATGATGATCATGAGGAAGTGCAGAGTGAATTGAAAAATGAGTTGTTGTTGTTATTAGGAGTGCTATTAGGTGATAGTGGAGAGAGTGATGTGGAGGATGAATCTCCAAAGAAGAATGCAAGACCAGGAGTTTCAGGTGGCCGCTCGGTGAGCGTAAGTCCATTGCAAGTTGCCGGTTGCTCTAGTTTGAGAAATTCAAGAGCAAGGGAACACGACGGTGATAATAATGTGGTTGTTGAGGGATTGGCTGCTAGAGGTATGAATGAGCAAAGAAGTGTTGAAAGTGCGAGTGAGTTAAGGATTAGGGAATTGGAAAGAGCGCTAGAGCGAGAACAAAGAGTGAGTGAAGAGAGAATGGCCAGAGGAAACAGAATGGATCAAGAACATAGAATGGATAGGGAAAAAAAATTTGAAAGGGAAAATAGAATGGATAGGGAAAATAGATTTGAAAGTGAGGATAGGATGGCAGAGAATCATGGTGCGTACGAAAGGTATGAGAGAAGAGTGGAACGTGTGGGAAAGTGGGGTGTGAAATTTACTGGAGAGTCTGATCGTTCGTCTGTGAATTCATTTTTAGAACGGGTTGAAGAATTACGTGTAGCGAACGATGTGTCTGAGGCACATTTGTTTAAGTCGGCGACGGAGTTGTTGAGTGGAAGAGCCCTCTTATGGTTTAGGACCGTAAGGAGTGAGCTGAGGAACTGGCAGGAGCTAGTTCAGGAAATTAAGGCGGAGTTCCTTCCTGCGAAGTACGATGATCTTCTCTTGGAGGAGATTAATCGTAGATCCCTAGGGAAGGACGAAACCTTCGGCGCATACCTCGCCGTGATGAGGACGTTGTTTAGGAGGTTAGGTGAGCCGTTGAGTGAGAGTAGAATGCTTGGTATTTTGAAGAAAAATGTGGATCCATTCTTCCAGACGCAAATAGCTAGCGCTAAGCCGACTACGGTGAAGGAGCTTGCGGTGCTTGGAAGAGAGATGGACACATTGAAGGTGAATGTGGACTCTTTTATCCCTCCCCCTCGTTTGAAAAATTTGTTGGAACCAGAGTGTGGTTATCAACCGAGTGCGGCAGGTCAACACCGAGTGGCGGTTGTTGAGTCAGCACCAGATAACCCATTCCGAAGGGTCGTTAGGTTTTTCAACTGCAATAGAGATGGTCATTTTTCGAATGCGTGTCCTGTTGCTAAAAAGTGTTTTGGTTGTGGTGCGTTGAATGTTTATCGGAGGGACTGCAAGAAATGTTCGGGTTCAGGTTCGGGAAATGGGCAACGGACTCTCGGGTCAGCAGGACGAGAGCTCCGTCGCAATTAGTTAGGTCGTCTGCTGACGATCAGCTGGGGGACAGGGTTGAGTTAGGGTTTACACTCGCGGCAAATGGTAAGGATAGTCGACCTTATTTGAAGGTCAACATTTTTGGCATTAGGTTTTTAGGGCTTTTAGATTCTGGTGCTTCTCGCACAATAGTAGGTAGGGATGGGTGGAGAATTTTGAAGGGTTTAGGCTTAACATTAGGGAAAAGCAGTATAGGTTCGGTTGCGCTAGCGGATGGGGCGGGAGTAGGAGTAGTTGGATCATTGTCGCTTCCAATGGAGGTGGAGGGCAAATCCATACTACTAGAATGTTTAGTTATACCAAACCTCCCACATTTATTGATCCTTGGCGCAGACTTTTGGGCGCTATCGGGAATAGTCCCGGATTTGAGATCAGGTGTGTGGAGTTTTTCTGAGCAGGAAGCAGTTGCCTCAATAACAGATGTAGGGTCCATTAGGGAAAAGTCAGATTTAGGTAGTGAGGATAGGAAAAAGTTAGATAGGTGTTTAGAACAGTTATTTCAGGAAATGACTGAGGGGTTAGGCTGTACCAATTTAGTTGAGCATAGGATTAGGACGACTGCAGAACCGATCAAGCAGCGGTATTACCCTGTGTCCCCCGCAATCCAAAAGAGTATTGACAAAGAGCTTCAGGAGATGTTAGATGCTGGAGTTATCCAGAAGTCTACGAGCCCTTGGGCATCTCCGATTTTGTTCGTCAAGAAAAAGGATGGAAGCTTTCGGTTTTGCGTCGATTATAGGAAGCTTAACGCTGTTACTGATAGGGACGCTTATCCACTTCCGTTTATCTCAGCGATTTTGGATAAGCTTAGGAATGCAAAATTTTTGTCATCACAGACGCGTCTGATTACGGGATCGGAGCCGTGCTTTCTCAAGAGTTTGAGGAAGGAGAGAAGGCAGTCTGCTACATTAGTAGGTCTCTCAATAGAAGTGAGAGAAATTATTCAACAACTGAAAAAGAATGTTTGGCAGTTTTGTGGGCAGTTGAGAAGTTGCGGCCATATATCGAAGGTGTTCGGTTTACGGTCGTAACGGATCATTACTCGCTCGTGTGGCTGAACAATCTGAAAGTTACGCAAGGTAGATTGGCTAGATGGGCCATCCGCCTACAGCAATTCGACTTCAAGATCATCCACAGGAAGGGGAAGGAACATGTTGTCGCGGGGAGTTCCAGTAGTGGCTGGTATCTCGGATGCGGATACTGACCCTTGGGTGGAGAAAATGATCTTGTTAGTCGAAAAGCAACCGTTAGTTTATCCATCTTGGAGAGTAGAGAATAGGAGACTATATAAACATGTGAAACCGAAACATGTTGTAGTCTGTGAGAGTAGTGAAGAATGGAAGTTAGTAGTAGGGAAAAAGGAAAGGTTAGATATTTTGAAACAGTGTCACGATAGTCCACTAGCGGGACACATGGGGGTTAGGAAAACTTATGCTAGGGTTTTAGAAAAATATTACTGGCCAAAAATGAGGGTAGATATAACGCGTTATGTGAAGAATTGTAAAATTTGCCAAATAGTGAAACCAGTCAACGAGAAACCAGCTGGTCTTATGTCTGAAAGGGAAGGCACCTCCAAACCGTGGGAAATGGTATGTGTGGACTTAGTGGGTCCTCTACCAAAATCATCTAGGGGTTTCATTTACATCCTTACCGTTGTAGGCTATTTCACCAAATTCCCCCTCTTATTCTGTCTTCGTTCTGCAACTGCGAAAGCAGTGTGCAAAGAGCTGGAAGATAATGTCTTCCTACTCTTCGGCGTACCCAAGTGGATCGTATGTGACAACGGTCCCCAGTTCCGTAGCAAGGAACTGAAAGCGCTTACCGCAACCTACGGGTCACAACTCCGTTTTACAGCGCATTACCACCCGCAAGCAAACCCCGCGGAGCGCATAAATCAAATTATCAAAACTACTCTTCGAGCCTATGTATCTGAGAATCATCGAACCTGGGATTCGCAATTGGCAAAGGTAGGCTGTGCGATTAGGACATCCCAGCATGAAGTTTTAGGAGTTTCGCCATATTTCGCTAACTTCGGCAGGAACATGGTCACATGTGGTCGTGACATAGGATATAGGGATAGCGATAGGGACCACACAGGAGTGATAGATAGAGAGAATCAATTTAGGAAGCTACGGGAAGAGAAAGCTGAGAAGATAGGTGCGGCTTCCAAGAAGTCTGCGCAAACATATAACCTTCGCAGGCGTGATGTTCAATATCAGCATGGCGATTTGGTTTGGCGAAGAAATTTCGCACTTTCGGATGCCGCAAACTACATTGCAGCTAAATTAGCTCCTAAATTTGTTGGGCCCTACCGCATATCGAAGCGGACGTCACCTTGGACGTATATCCTTATAGATGAGAATGGCAAAGATCGCGGAACTTGGCACGCAAAGGATTTAAAACCTTATGGCGATGATCCTGACACTAAGTCTATAATCAAGACCCCCGATTACATATAAGTATCTTTACTTCCCGTTATTATTTTTCTTGTAACTTTTATTTGTCGAACAAGACCATATCTCATTTTCCTTTTGAACATCATTTCTTTAACTTTTTTTTTACTCTTAACTTCTTAACTCTTTTAACTTTTTCTTTTAAACTTTTGATTTTAACTTTAACTTTAATTTTAACTTTTTTAATGTCAAATTGATGGAAAATCGTTAGTGTTGTGTTGTCTTCCTATTCTTCGTTCCTTTTTCCTAGTTTCACCTTAGGAAATATTTTACATTTCTTTGAGATGTAAGCACATTTCCTGGGAGGTAAGGGTGGGATTTGTCGCGGTAAAATTTACCGCTACAAAAAGTATCCTTAGGATCCTTTCTCGTATCCCTTCCTCTTCTTCGTTTTTGGGTGTGGCTGCATAATTCTGGGAGGGTTAGGGGCAACCAAGGTTCCATCAGCCTATGGTTTACTCACCCAGCATTATGCAAAAACATCCCACGTAGGTTGATGTGGCAAAATCGGTCAAAGCTAGACCAGAAAAGGGACAGGCGGTCCCCAACGAACATTGATGAACGTGCAGACGGGCGGTCTAACGAAAAACACAAAAACTGCCTAATGGAACCGGGCAAAACACTCAAGGCAACACAACAACACTTAATTCAAACATCCATGGTAGATGATCAATTCCTACCCAACGTCTTACGTCACTTTGACAAAAAAAAAATATGGCCTTCTGCCCAACCTAAACTTACTATCAACTTTTAATTGAAATCTAAATGATATTGACATAAAAGAAGAATCACTTAGAGACGCGTTTCCGACTTTAGTCTCATTTCCCTTTACTAACGATCTGGACGAAGGTCTACGGACAGTACTTCGAACTTTCAAACTAAGCTTCTCCTGTTCTGTGTTCTCCGAGAAAATATCTTCTTCGTATTTTAGTTTGGGCCGGTTTGGGCTGGGGACTTTGCGCGAGTTAAATAATTTTTCGGAGTAAGTCTTTCTTTAGGGGTTGAACTCGTCCACTAGGCTACTGGTGATCACATCACCTGAACGCAAAGGACCGCGGGTAGTTGATTCGTGACATCTCACTCGCACATTCTAGCCTAATGGCGGAATGCTGCAGTAAAAGTGAGACCGAACAACACCACGCTTAAAGGTCTGACGAGGATGGCCGGATGGCCGATGCCGCATGGATGAGAAAAACCCGCCATCTTGATGGCCTCTTGATTCTTGCTGGTGAAAGAAGAAAGATCGAAAAGAAAGCGTCTGAAGAATTATAGCGAAATTATAGCGATTTTTGGAAATAACGATTTTAGAGATTGGCAGATTTAGCGAGGAGATTTTTAGTCTTACTGAGAGACGATATTCCGGTTGGGAAATTTTGAGGAAAAGACAGAGGTGTACTTAGAAGATATTTCCTCACGGAGTGCAGGATAGTGGTAACCAAAGGAAGAGCTAAGTATTTTATTTTCCATTTAATATTTTTTTCTTCGCAAAATCCTCCTTTTTGCAAGGATTTCTCGAGTAGTTTAGAGACGCCTTATTTGAGGCAAAATTAAGATCCGCTAGGCCTTCGTTGTCCTAACGTTGTTTTCTTTCCCGAGATTGCGGGACTCGCGACCGTTTTACCTGTATTTCTACTATTACTTTTTCTTTCGGAAACTTTCCATAAGTTATTCTTCTTTGTGTTCAAACAACACACTAATCTGTTTACTCTTTTAATTTTCAACTTTCTAAAACTTTTCTTGATTTCGAGAATTGGCCCCCTGCCAACCTCGAAATAAACTCTGTACTTTTCTTTTAACTTGAAAAGATTCTGGTTTTAGTCCAGGCTTCGGCCACGGTTTTACCCAGACACCTTAGTACTGCAATAAAATAATTAAAACTTCCGTTTGGGAATTCAAACATATATCTTTTTTTTTAATTATTTTCTGTAATCAAGGTTTGGAAATTTATCCCTACAAAAATTTTCTGGCGCCCACAATTTTTAGGACACCCTATCCTATAAATTGATTACCTCTATAAATTTTATTAGCATCCCCTTAATTCACTTTCAATTAATTTAATTTTCCTCTGATCAACCTATCGAACACACCCAGCTGAGCTAGCCGCGGTGACAGCAAATTTTCACTGCTGGATGCACTTTTGTTTTTCTTGCCAACACTTCCTACCTAAGAAAAACCATCTGACATTTGACATTCCTTTTGAACGCCAGTCGGCTGTGCCAATTAATTCTTATTTTCTTTTATTATTTATTTGTTAATACGCGGTATTTAAGTTTTCGTTTGCATCGTAAATTTAGTTCGTTTACTAAAAAAATTACATAGTTGATATCCTCAAGAAGGAATTGTTGGTGAGGAAAAAGGTGCAACAAGCATATACTTCGTTTTGCCCTCATTAACCATCAAACCCATTTTTGCCGCTTCTGTTTCAATACTCGCAAAAGCACATATGACATCACGCTTTTTGCTTCCCATTACGTCAATATCGTCTGCATAGGCGAGTAATTGTACAGACTTTTGAAAGATTGTTCCTCTGGTGTTGACGTTTGAGTTTCTTACAATCTGTTCAAGTATGATGTTGAAGAAATCGCATGACAGTTTGTCGCCTTGCCTAAAGCCTTTTTCGACATCAAAGGTCTCGGTGAGTTCTTTTCCGACCTTGACGGAGCAGCGTGAATTCTCCAAAGTCATCCTGCATAGTCGTACGAGCTTTGCAGGGATGCCAAAACTAGACAAGGCTCTGTACAGCTCGTCTCTGTAAATACTGTCATACGCGGCCTTGAAATCGATAAAGAGGTGGTGAATATCGATATTATGTTCTCGGGTTTTTTCCAAGATCTGCCGTAATGTGAAAATTTGGTCTATTGTGGACTTCTCTGGTCTAAAACCACATTGATAAGGACCTATCAAGTTGTTGACGTGGGGTTTCAGACGTTCACATATTACAGCAGACAAGATCTTATAAGCGACGTTAAGGAGGCTTATCACTCTGTAATTGGTGCAATTGTGAGGGTCTTCCTTCTTTAGGATCGGGCATACGATACTGAGGTTCCATTCATCGGACATGCTTTCTACCGACCAAATCATGCAGATCAGCTGGTGCATGTTCCTTTCCAACTGATCTCCAGCTGCCTTGAAAAGTTCGGCATCAAGGCCATCTGCACCTGCAGTCTTATTTGATTTAAGTTTGCATATGGCAAGCTTAACCTCTTCTAGGTCGGGAGGACGGCATTCTTGATCATCGTCCAAGCTGAATGGGGCAATCTGCCTGACAGCGGAATTTGTGTCTTCATCGCCTTTAAGCAGTCTGCAGAAATGATCTTTCCAGATCCTCAGTAGCGACTGTGACTCTATAACTATGTTTCCCTGCTGGTCTTTACAGGCTTGAGTTCGTTGCTTGCCACCCTGGCAGGATCTTTTTACCTTTTCGTAAAACTTCCGAATCTCGTTCCTGTCATGGCACCTCTCTATTTCCTCAAACGAGCGCTTCTCAAGCTGCTTCTTTTTCTTTTTGAGAAGTCGGTGTTCTTCCCTTCTTCTCTCCTTGTAAATCTCGTTATACTGATCGTAAGCAGCCCTTGTTCGTGTATGCATAAGCATTTGTCGTGCTCTTTGTTTGTCTGCATTTGCCTGCCTGCATTCTTCATCGAACCATGGGTTTCGTTTTGGTGGCCGAGTGAAACCCAGAACCTCAGAGGCAGCGGTTCTGATGGCTTCTTGGCATTGCTGCCACTGGTCTTCAATGTTTAATGCTAGCGGCATGGGATTCAAGGATAATTGAAGGGACACTCGATTGGAAAAGGCATTGGCGATCTCTTGCGATTGTAGCTTTCCGACGTCATATCTCTTCACAGCGTTAGTTCGTGCTGGTCGTGAACAAGATATCCTTATTCGTACCTTGGCTACAACAAGGTAGTGGTCCGAGTCAAAGTTGGCCCCTCGGAAAGTTCGGACATCTAGCACACTGGAAGAGTGCCTTGCGTCGATCGCAACATGGTCAATTTGGTTGACGGTTAATTGATCTGGGGATCGCCATGTACCTTTATGAATTTTGAGATGCGGGAAGCGCGTACTACTTACAACAAGATTCAGCCCCGCAGCGAAATCGATTAGCCTCAGTCCATTTTCGGAGGTTTTGTCATGGAGGCTATGCTTACCGATTGTGTTTCCAAAGATGTCCTCCTTCCCTAGCTTTGCGTTAAAATCGCCAAGAACGATTTTCACGTCGTGTCTAGGGCACTGCTCATACGTTTCTTCGAGGAGCTCGTTGAAACAGTCTTTGGAATCGTCGTCTTTCTCTTCTGTGGGGGCGTGGGCGCATATAAGGCTAATGTTGGCGAATTTAGCCCTGATGCGGATGGTCATTATACGCTCATTGACTGGATTTTGGCTAATCACCTTATCCCTGAGTCTTCCTCTAACGACAAATCCGCAACCAAATAAGCGTTGTTTCTTTTGTCTGCAGCAGTCGCCATAGTAGATGTCACAGTTTTTCATCTTCTTTATGCCCGGTCCACTCCATCGCACTTCTTGGATGCGGTTATCTCTGCTTTGCAGCAGTCCAGGGCGTCCGCTAATTCTCCAGCTGCACCTAGTCCGTTAAGAGACCTTACGTTCCACGTGCAGATCCGGAGGTCATTGTCCTTTTTTCGTTTGCTTGGGTCGTCAACTTTGAAATCATTATCGTTATCCGAGGCTTTTGGTTGTTTCGGAACCATATTTATTTTCCGTGGCTGAGTAGTTAACCCTACGCACAACCCCCAACCTGGAGGGCCAGGTCCTTTTGGATCCCTTCGGACACAAAGGGCTGGAATATCCAGTGTCAGTACCCTGCTGCAGGGGTGTGAGTGCTGCCGTTGGCTCACCAGGAGCTCATCCGCCACCATCTCTACTTCAATACCCTGTCCTAGTATTGAAAGACCTTGAAAGACGTTTAAACCAAATATGTTGGAGTAGCTCCTTCAGGGGTTTCTGCTTTTATAGCTGCTGAAGTCCACCGTTGATTCTGTCCTTCGAATTCATCCGCTGGAACATTTACACGAAAGCTCTCGTAGACCACTGAGATTCGTGCAGTCAGTCATAGTTCGCAGAGCAATTATAGTGTTGACCGATCACAATTCTTTTGTTCCGGATTCCCTTGTCAACACTCGCACTTACTAGTTTAGCAGGTCAGCTCTGGACGGAGCATCCCAGGTCCCAGTGGATACCGCTTGGAGGTATAGTAAGCACAATTGACGTGTACTATAAGTTACAGCATCTGGGCGCCGCGCCGCCAAGTTGGCACCAGTCAGAGCCTACCCGAATAGTACAACGCCCATCCACAATCATCTCCTATGCGTCAGTTGTTTTTTTTTTTTTTTTTTTTTTTTTTTTTTTTTTTTTTTTTTTTTTTTTTTAATTAACGCGCACATCAAGGGATAATGACTACCCTTATTAATAATAATAATAATAATGTTATTAAACACAGTGCGAGCATTTAGGAAAATAGGACAGGATTTGAAAGGAGACACCGATGCACGTTGCTTTCAAACTTTTGTGAATCGTAATGCAGTGGAAATACAGAGCTAGGTAAAGCATTCCACATTCGGGTGGTGCGACTGAAATACGAATCTCTATACTTGACTGTACGTCCGAAGCTGGGCTCAAGGTAAAACTGATGAGCATTCCTAGCGAGGCGGGTGTTGCGGCTAAATTGTTTCAGGGGAAGAATGCAACTGGCTATTTCACTAGAGCACTGTTTGTAAAAAAAGCGATAAAAGAAGCTGAGACAGGTAACGTTTCGACGATGTTCAAGATAATCAATCCAATCTACGATTGAATTATCACCTTTCAATTTAAACGCTCTATTTTGAACCCTATCAAGTAGGCGCAAAGATGTTTGAGAAGCACCTGACCAGATGTGGGAGTTATACTCCAGTTTTGGGCGAATGAAGGCCTTATAAATTGTAGCCGGATCAGAAGGGGTGAAGAACTTCCTGCATCGTCTTAAGAAACCTAAGCATTTAGCAGCGTTTTTTTTTTTTCAAATATGTGGTTGTTCCAACGAAGATCATCGTTTACACACATACCAAGCACTGACAGCTTTTCGGTTTCTTCGATGCAGGTACCATTCATGGATAATGGCAATGGGGGAATGTTAAGCTTCAACGACAATAGACAGCATTGAGTTTTAGAAGCCTTGAATTCTACTCGGTTCATAAGACCTCATGAAACAATGCTGTCAAGGTCAGAATTCAATGAGCTTATCACACACAACCGTTCCAGTTCCACATCCGAAGAGCAGGGACGTGAATCTAGAAACGAATATGAAAAGCTGAGGGTCGAGTCGTCAGCAAAACAGTTAAGCGGATAAGAAGTTTCAGACAAGAGATCATTAGCGAAAATGAGGAAGAGAGTTAGAGACAAAACGGAGCCCTGGGGCACACCAGCATTTATGAAGTGGGTATCAGACTTGAAGCCATCCAATACAACTTGTATTGAACGGTCGGAAAGGTAATTTATAATCCAATGAAGAAGAGACTCATCGATACCAAAAGCTCGCATTTTCGATAAAAGAGCCTGATGCCAACCTCTATCAAATGCTTTAGAAATATCAAACGCAATAATCTTACTTTCTCCAAAACAATGTAAAGATTGGTTCCACTTTTCGGTGAGATAAGCCATCAAATCACCAGTGGACTGTTTGCTACGAAAGCCGTACTGACGGTCATTAAGAAGCTTTCGTTCTTCAAGATATTTCATAAGTTGACGGTTTATCAACGTTTCCATGACCTTGGAAAGAAGGGACGTTAGTGCAATTGGACGGTAATTGGAAGGGAAGAAAGATTCGCCTTTTTTAGGGACCGGCTGGACAAATGCAGTTTTCCATCTGCTCGGAAAAATCCCAGCAGAATAGGAAAGATGGAAAAGTTTACGCAGTAGTTTTGCCAGCGAAGAAGAACACCTCTTCAGAATAACAGCGGGGATACCATCTGAACCAGCGGATTTATGTATGTTGAGATCTTTGAGGTCTCTCGCAACCGAACGAGTTCGAAAAAATATCTGCTTCATCAAAGAATTTGCAGACTCGAGCTCGGGTGGAGCCAATATGCTATGTGGAAGTGTCGAGTTGGTAGCAAATTGAGCTGCCAGCAAATTGGCTTTGTCGATGGAGCTAACATATGGAGAGTCATGGAAGACGAGCGTTGGAACCGATGACGTGGTCGAGTTCTTAATGTTTATGACAAAAGACCAAAAGTTTTTACTTCCTTTTGGACACAATAGTATTTTTTGCCTTACTTTTTGGTCATGTAAAAACTTAGCCCTTTTTGATGATACTTTTTGTTCTGTGAAGAACAAAATTTCTCATGCCGTTGAGAATTACGTTAGATATCATATCAGCTGATGCATCAACGTTTCCGCCGAGAAAGCACAATGACCAACTAAAATTTCGAAAGAAATTATTCAGGCCGTCCCAATTGGCTTTCTCGTTTTGCCACACAGTTCTTTTGGGGACTTTATCTTTTTTTACCGTGACGGTTTGGTGCACTAAGCTCTTGCGTTAATACGTTATTGCCTCGTTTCCCAAACTTCAAAGAACAATTTGTCTGGGTGTTACGGGGGCCTTCCCCAGCACACCGGGAGCTGCTCTCGACGCACTGTTGAATCTTCCACTCCTTGATACCTACATCATGGGGTGCACTCTCAAGACCATTTATCGCTTAAAGCGATGTGGTCTCTGGCACAATTTTACTTTGAGGAACTCGCAAGCAGCATATCTTTTGACTCACGTCTGATGGATATGCCGTCTGACACGATGATCCCAAGGCTCAAACTGCGTCAAAATTACTCAGTCAACTTTCCTTCGGTTCAGGACTGGTTCGGTCCAGAATCTGAGCCTGGAAAGAACTGTTATCGTATCTTCGAAGATGGCTCTAAAACCGACGAGGGTTCTGGTGCTGGTGCCTTTGTTGAGAACGATGACATACGACTACACTCATCTTTGGGATCATACGCATCAGTTTTCCAAGCGGAGGCTTATGGTATTTTAATGGCCTTGAGCCACTCAACGAACAATGGATGGACGGGGAGAAGTATCTTTGTTTGCAGCGACAGCCAAGCTGTGCTTAAGGCCCTTCTCAACCCTCTAACCACTTCGAAAGTGATCCAGAAATGCAAGAGCTCTCTGAATGCGATCGGAAGGTTTAATTCCTTCAGTCTTATTTGGGTTCCAGGCCATCACGGCATAACTGGAAATGAGATCGCCGATGAAATCGCTAGGCAGGGATCTCAGACAGCTTTCTCTGGACCTTAACCGTCGCTAGGTCTGCCAGCGTCCTCAGTGAGGGCTTCAATCAACGATTGGATCTGTAAAGAGCACAACCGTAGATGGCATGCCTCCATTGGATGCAGACAAACCAAGCGTATGCTCCCCAACGTTAATAAGAAGACTGCCACATTTTTGCTAGCTCGTAGCAGAAAAGACTGTAGAAAGCTTATTGGCGTTGCCAGCGGGCACTTCTCTTTTGCCAAGCATTTAAAGGTGTTAGGCTTAAGTGATACCACACTCTGTGAATCTTGAGGAGAAGATGAGGAGACCGCAGAGCACTTCCTCTGTGAATGTCCTGCTTTTTCTCCCATGAGGTTACAGATACTCGGCGCAGACATGGTGAGAGCTGGTAACTTAGGCTCCTTACCATGGCAGCGTCTTTTGGCTTTTCTCCGAACATCTGGAAAGCTATAACAAATAGAAGGTTGCTATCTGGTAGTACAATGGACCGGTATTTAGGTCTGAGTGCTCCAGCTGGTATTTTAAAAACCTCCAACAAAAAATAAAATAAAACCCTAGTGTTCATAGGTTTTTCTTAAAACCCACCTCTGTCTATCAACTCCTACTCTCACCTCCACGTGATGAACATCGGGTGCCTAGTACCTCAACTGGAGATTGGGTCTCAACCCTAGTGGAAGGTTGTTGGTGGCAGCAAACTTGAGAGGAGGGGAAGAGGTGTTCCCACTAAGGCACCTCTTCTTTCATCTAGACGGCTGCGGAGGAATTCCCTAGATGGGATCAACGGTGGCGTCTACAGTTCCAGTCAGGTTGAACTACTTAGTGAACACCTTATAGGGCTACTACAACATATTTGGAGCTCAGGACTATAAGGAACTGTTTATCCGGCTCCCCATCTTTGGAGTTATAAAAGGATCTGGCCCTCTAGGTTGGGGGTCGTGCTGTCGGGGTGACTTCCCGGCCACGTAAAGAAATCGTTAGTTGCGAAGCACCAACAAGCCTCGGATGCGGACGGATTTACTGATGACGAACCTAGCAAACGAAAAACGGACTACGAACTTCGGATCTGTACGTGGAATGTTAGGTCCCTTAATAGACCACGTGCAGCCGAACAATAAGCGGAAGCCCTAAGCTGCTGCAAAGCCGATAGTACCGCTATCCAAGAAATGCGATGGGATGGACCAGGTAGACGCAAATTAAAAGACTGCGATATCTACTACGGCGATTGCTACCGAGAACAAAAGCAGCGACTGTTTGGATGTGGATTCGTTGTTGGAACTAGACTCTGGCAAAAAGTCTTGAGTTTCAACTGTGTGAACGAGCGCATAGCAACAGTCCGCATCAAGGCTAAGTTCGTCAACATAAGCCTCATTTGCGCACACGCCCAAACAGAGGAAATGGATGAAGACACCAAAGACGTATTCTACGAGCTCCTGGACAAAACATATTAGTTCAAGATCCCAGAGCGATAAGACCTAACTTATTTTCACACGAATAAAACCTTAAGTTTTCAGTAGCGTATCGTGTGCCTTGAATACCTACGCGCTTGTGGAACTTGAACAAGTGACACCTGGGCAGGTACCAGGTGAGAAAGGTAACTAAAAATGAGAGTTATCTTACTTATTTTCACATGGCTAATTTTTATATATATCATGTAGAATATTATTTTAAAGTAATATTATAAGTGTCAGACACTTTTGCTTGACCACAGCTTTTGTCAGACACTTTAAAGCTACCCAAAAAATTATTGAACTTTACTTATTTTCACATGACTGATTTTTGAATATGTTATTGACGTATTTGTTTAAACGTTATACTCAATCAGTCAGACAAATCAGAGTGACCAAACATCCCGTAAGACAAAAGTTATTCAGCCAGATGTATGAGGGCGAGATCACTATGTAGTCTATTTATTATGCCATTTCTTAAGGAACTCGATATTGATTGGACTTTTTTCTGCATGAATCGATTAATGGGTTAATTTTAGAGAAAAAACAGAAAGTGCTATTAAATTAGAGGATGCGATTCGGAGATATGGGTTCTAAACCATCTTCATTCGTTTTTTTCAATATATCTCGAGAACGAAGCAAAATTTTGATGCAATTCCAAGGACGTTTTTTGTAGAAATCAAATTTTCCCATCGAATTGTATCTTTTGAAAAATTATACAAAAATATTTTTTATCCAAAATAATAAAATTCCCGACAAAAAACAGTCAATTTTTTCCAATTTTTGAGTTTTGTCAGTTTTTTTAATGGCATTTCTTTCTGGCTGCAGATAGGTATAAGCAATGCCCATTAAAAAAGAAAGTAAATAAAATTTTCTTTAAAATGCCATATCAGAGAACTTTCTACGTTTGAAATTCACCGAAATATTGTTACTTGAACATAGACATTTATCGTTGTCGTTTATATTTATATTATGTATTTGTATTTGTTTAAAAGTTATATTCAATCAGTCAGACAATTCAGAGTGACCAAACATCCCGTAAGACAAAAGTTATTCAGCCAGAAGTATGAGGGCGAGATCACTATGTAGTCTATTGATTATGCCATTTCTTAAGGAACTCGAAATTGAATGGACTTTTTTTTTTGCATGAATCGATTAATGGGTTAATTTTAGAGAAAAAAACAGAAAGTGCTATTAAATTAGAGGGTGCGATTCGGAGATATAGGTTCTAAACCATCTTCATTCGTTTTTTCAATATATCTCGAGAACGAAGCAAAATGTTGATGCAATTCCAAGGACGTTTTTTGTAGAAATCAAATTTTCCCATCGAAATGTATCTTTTGAAAAATTATACAAAAATATTTTTTATCCAAAATAATAAAATTCCCGACAAAAAACAGTCAATTTTTTCCAATTTTTGAGTTTTGTCAGTTTTTTTAATGGCATTTCTTTCTGGCTGCAGATAGGTATGAGCAATGCCCAATAAAAAAGAAAGTAAATAAAATTTTCTTTAAAATGCCATATCAGAGAACTTTCTACGTTTGAAATTCACCGAAATAATGTTACTTGAACGTAGACATTTATCGTTGTCGTTTATATTTATATTATTTGTATTTGTTTAAAAGTTATATTCAATCAGTCAGACAATTCAGAGTGACCAAACATCCCGTAAGACAAAAATTATTCAGCCAGAAGTATGAGGGAGACATCACTATGCATGCGTTTCAGAGTGAGTGGGACGTCCATAATAACTCGGTTCCTCTTCTTAATCTCACCATCTGTTTAAATCTACTGTCTGTTTGCTTGTAATATAACCCACAGTATACAGTATAGTCGAGCCTGCGAGAGCACATGCTTTTTAAGTTTACACCGGGTTATTTATGAGTGTTTCAGAGTGTTTCATTAAGTTGTTTGTTATAGTGATAATCATGAAAGAAGAGAAATTAAATTGTACATTTTGTAAACAATCTAATAATAAACTTATATTATTTTCCGAAGAAATATTGAAAAAGTCCAAAAACATTTTAAAACAGCGAATAATCCATAACCTCAAATACAATGATGTAGTTCTTCCGGATGATTTGTATGACAATGGTTACCATCGACAATGTTACAAAAATTTTACTTCTGTGCCAAAAAAATATTTTTCCGCCATACCAGAAAAACCAAAAAATGCTAAAAAGAAATCATCGAGTATTGGTCAAAATTCATCAGTTTCATCGACATCAAGCCAACCTTGTAATCTTAGTACTAACGATGATCTATGTACAGCGTTTACCTCAAGTCAACAAAATATTTCAACAGTTCCGGATTCAAGACCAGGTAATTCTATGGCTGAACCAAGTGTTGAGCCAAATGTGAAGTCAAGTGTCGACTTAGAATCATTTGAACCGGTGTCATGTTATTGTGAAGAACCTTGTGAGTTATCTGAATATGATGATAATTCCACTTCTGAAAATATTTCACTTGAAAGTAACGTGGATATAAACAGAAACCAGAAATGTATATACTGTGATCAAAGGACTAAACGACATAAAAGACAGAAAAGACAACCGTTGCATGCGTGCGATAAACGCGATTTCTTGAAAAAATTTAATGATGAAAATGAATACTCAGCTTAATTAATTGAGAAAGTGCAAGATGTAACAGATTCAACAATTTACTATCACAAAAAATGTCAATTAGAATATTCATATAAAATATCATCAAAGAAAAATACAGTTAAAACATCTTGGCACGATCTTCGTCAAAAACATCAAATTGTTTTTGATGAGTTTTGTAGTTTTTTACAAGAGAACGTCATAGAAAAAGGTCGATACTACTTTCTTACCTATCTCCACAAACATTAGATATATGGAGTTATTTAACGAGGAAATGGAAAACTGTAAAGAAGTTGCTGGCAATTTCACTCCTCATAACTTAGAGGATAAAATAGATAATGTATTTACGAATGGTGTCAAATTTCTAGTCTGTCAAAATAAGAAGCTACTTGTGCCGAAACATGTCTCTGTCATTGATGAGGAGTTATTAGAAAACTTAAAAGATCAGGAAATTCTTAATAAAGCTGCTTTAATTTTGAGAAAATCAGTACTGCAAGCTGAGAAAAAAAAATTGCCAAATAATTTATCTGTACAAGACCTTAAGGACGGTGAAGTTTCAGTGCTGGAAGACTTATCTCAATTTTATTTTACTCTTATTGCAGGAAGTAACAACAAAAGAAAAAACAATTCAAAATGTATTCGACTTTGGGCCAGGATGCTGTATATGCTATATTTAATGGTAAATGTAAAACTTCAAAGCATATTAAGCTCGGAATGGCTTTAAAAAGTTTAACAAATAGTCGTTATATAATTGACATAATCCACAGATATGGACATTGCATTAGCTATCCAGGGGTAGAGGAGCTGGAAACTGAAGCTACGTATTGCTCAATGCAAAAGTCAACTCTATGTCCTGAAGCAATTAAATTAAATCCGAATCTATGTACTGGAGTTGCGTTTGATATTTTTGATCGGTTTGTGGAAACCAAAAATGGAAAGGACACATTATACGATACTGTCGGTGTTTCTGGCGCAACTAATACTTACAAAAATCTGTAAAGTGCAGATGCTCCAAAAATTTATAATTAAAAAGATTGGGATTGTGTGTATTTTCATTGACTGGTTTTCAGTCTTTATTTGTTTAAAAACGCTTATCCTATACATTCAAAGCCAAATTATATCAAGTTATATTCAAGTAGCGTATAAGTTCGCTAAATGATTTCCACTTTCTATAATTTTTCTATATATATAATTATTAACTACACACATAGACTACTATCTTGCAGTTGCAATCAAATTATATTCGCACAGCGTATATGTTCGCTGAACGATTTCGACTTGATTACACCACACTACAATACTTGTTAACAAAATTTAACAGGTTTTATCATAAATATGTTCGATCGAAACAAGATCGATTTCATTTATTGATTTACCCTTGTTTATTTATTATTTTATTTTTCTTTACAACAATTAAAAATTGACAAGTTTTATCAAAAATTATATTCGATCACTAGATCGATTTCAAAGATTGATTTACCCTTGTTTGGATTTTCGCTGGCTTAATTAAAACTGGTTCGCTTGATAGTACTTCGCTGATTCAGGAACTTGAAGTGATTTTTGACTGCTGATTCCTCCCCTTTTATAGTGGCTTTCGTGCAGTTGTGTTCCGTTTTTTCTCGTGGTTGCATCCTTGCCATTTGGCTTGTTTCAATCCATTTGGAGGTGTGGTGAGTTCATGAAAAATAGAAAAGTGAAATTTAAAGTTTGTCATAATGCCTTGAGTATTAATTTGCTCAACACTACGGAACTTTCACTAAATCAAACCCTTTTACCAAAAAAAAGTTTTAATTTTATGTTAATTTCGTCATAAATATACCCTTTAATTTACTTTGGTAAGTATACTAACTACATTTACACTCAACAATTATTTGCACTTGGCAATGCCGTTGCCGACATTTGCTTTTTTTCGTGCTCCTTTGCCCGAGGTTTTACTTCTCCCTCTGGTTGCCATAATTCTTCCCTGTTTCCTTTTTTCTCATTATTGTTTATGAATTTATTTAATTTATTGAAATTTTACCAAATAAACTACTATTTTGCGAAAATAATGAAATTTTTGAATTCTTCATTTCATATTTTCTGCACTTAATGTACCTTATGTATTCTATTCATGAAGGTAAGACGTCAAATTGACTTTAAAAGTTCGCGCATGTCTACTGTTTGACATTTCGTGACATCGTGAATTTAATTAATTTAATTGTTTGCAAATTCATTGCAAGTTGTGTTAAAATCAAAAAATAAGTGATTTTATATGTTTATTCAGTGGTTCATATGTTGTTCATATGTTTTTTAATGTGTTAAATGTGCAATTTAACCTTCAACCTAATTGGAGGTTGTTTTATTTATAACTCAAAATAAAGACTCAGAGAACAATTCACTTATAATTTATTTTGCGTAAGCTAACAACTTAACTCTATGCTGGTAGGAATCAGAGAGACCGGAAAAAAGGAAAAATCTCTTAGTCAGTCGTTTACTTCAATATCCTGAAGTTAGTAACAAGATAACTTAAACTAGTACAACCAACTTTGAGAAATAAAATTAATGAATACATTCAGTGCTCAAATCAAAATTACATCTGAAAATTAATATAACATTTTTCATATACAACAATATTTCCCTACTAAAAAAAAATAATAAAAAAAAATAAAGAACACTCTCCATACCCAAAGCTAAACAAAGTATAACAAGCTTAATAGTTTACACTTCTACATCTTTTAGATCGCCTTAAGTTATATGGCCACTTCCATCTAGTACGATCTCGTGTCTTATAACTAACTGATGGCATAGAGTCATCTTTGTTATTTACATTTTGTTCTTTACATACTTCATTAGATAACTTAAAACTATCATTAGTTTGAATCAAAGGATCCATATTTGGATGAAATTTATCCAACAAATTAGATTTCTTAATTTGACCCTTATGTACCAACCTAATGGCATCATTTACTTTTATTAACATTGTAACTGGGCTTACTAATTGCATTACTTGCCCTGGGATCCATTTTATATAACTGTTTTTAAAATGATTTAAGTACAGAATTTTATCCCCTACCTTATAAACTTCATTTTTATCATCTACATTAGTTTTTAAATTATTTTTTCTTGTATTCCCAATAATCGTATTTTGTTTTTCTGAATAATTTTTAGACACTTTATCATTTAATAAATCTAGATCCGTTCTGGTTTTAAAAGAAAAAATCAAATCTGCGGGGCTCTTTTTAGTAACGATATTTGGAATATTTCTTTGATGGAAAAGGAATTTGGAAACAGTATTGGAAATATCCAAATTCTTGTTTTCTAAATAATATTTTTTAAAAGCTTGTTTGACCGTCTGAACGCTTCTTTCCGCAGCCCCATTGCTTTGCGGATGATATGCTGGTGATTTTATTACTTTTATACTATGCTTTTGACAAAAATTAATAAACTGTGACGACCCGAACGGTGGTCCATTGTCTGATACAATTTCGGTGGGTAACCCAAAAACAGAACACAAATTCAACAGACAATGGATAACCGCTTCAGCATTAGTATTCTTCATAAGCACCACGTCCATATATTTTGAATAAGCATCCACTACAATCAAAAACGTGAATTTTAAAAAATGGAAAAAAATCTAGGTAAATCCGTTCAAATGGAAACAATGCCTCAGACCAAGACCTCAAGTCCTTGTCAATGGAGACATTCGACGTCATTTGACATTGTGGACACTGACGGACAGTTTTTTCAATGTCCTTATCAATATTGTTCCACCATACATAACTTCTCATGACACATTTCATTTTGACCATACCAATATGGTTCATGCTATGAACTTTCTCCAAAACAACTGGTTGTAACGCTTTAGGAACGATGACTCTATTTCCATAAAAAATGCAGTTATTTTCAGTGGACAAATCTTTTTTCCTACGAAAATATGGCATTAATTCTGCTTCGACAACCTCTGGCCACTTATTTTCAAAAACGAAAACAAAAACATTTTTGAGCTCTGGATCGGCCTTAGACGCATGTGCTATTTCTTCTAAGGTTACCTTAACCTCCGACTCTAAACCATCGACATTTTGAACCATATTGATAGCCTTAATCCTGGTTTCTTCATTAAGCGGAAGTCGAGAAAATGCATCCGCATTTGCCATTAAAGACCCCTTACGATATACGACTGTATAGTCATAAATAGATAAGATGATAGCCCACCGCTGTAGACGAGCGACAGCAACTCCAGAGTTATTTTTTCCCGGACTAAAAATCTCTCTCAATGCTTGGTGGTCTGTATAAATAGTAAAAGGTTTCCCAAATAAATATTTATGAAACCGACGTACTCCAAACAGAATTGCGAGAGCTTCCTTGTGCAGTTGGGAATAGTTCCGTTCCGAAGGAGACAGAGTACTGGATGCAAACATAACGGGCTTCTCTATGCCCTCACATAAATGCGATAACACTGCACCCACTCCATAGGGACTAGCATCAGTAGCCAAAACTATTGGCTTACATGGATCATACAACTCTAAACACCTATTATTTGTAATTAAAGATTTTGTCATTTCAAATGCTTTTTGACACTCCGACGACCAGCTGAAAGCACAGTCTTTTCTTAACAACTTGTACAAATCTTTTAAATGAAACGACAAATCTGGCATGAATCGGCTATAATAATTCAGCAATCCTAAAAAAGATTGTAACTGCTGTACGTTGGAAGGTGCTGGAGCATTAACTATCGCA
Source organism: Melanostoma scalare (assembly GCA_949752695.1). Taxonomy (NCBI): domain Eukaryota; kingdom Metazoa; phylum Arthropoda; class Insecta; order Diptera; family Syrphidae; genus Melanostoma; species Melanostoma scalare. The sequence continues at coordinate 81,394,838 of OX456986.1, read as the reverse complement.
CGAATTTTTTCTGGATTTGGACTTATTTGTCCGTTTGACAATGTATGTCCTAAATATTCCACACGATCTTCAAAAAATTTACACTTTTTTTCATTGATTTGCACGTTGTGTTCACTTAACCTCTGCAGAACGAGGAACAAAATCTCTTTGCACTCTTCAAAATCTTTTCCACCTACTAAGATGTCATCAATGAAACAAAAAACTTTTTTCAGACCTTTTAAAATCTGATCCATGGCAGACTGAAATGCTGCTGGTCCAATTTTGATTCCCAGGGGCAACCTCAAACATCTGAATAGACCTAACCATGTATTGATTGTCAACAGATGTTGACTAGATTTTGCAACAGGTAGTTGCTGATATGCCCCGGAGAGATCCAAGACACAGAAAACCTTGCAATCTGCAAGCGAAGCAAAAATGTCCTCTATTAACGGCAAATGGTAATGATGAGTTTCAATGACTTTATTTAATGTTACGCTAAAATCTACACAGATTCTAATTTCCCCTGACGGCTTTAAAACACAAACAATGGGACTTGCCCAATGACTATATTGAATGGGTACTAAACTTCCCGCTTTAACCAGCTTATTCAACTCTTCATTTAATCTGTCTTTGATTCTAAGAGGAACACTGTAGGGCTTATGAAAAATAGGTGTCACATTTTGTTTTAACACAATATCAACTTCGAAACCTTTAATGCACTGGTTCACTTCTGGTTCAAACAAATTTTTAAATCTGCTTTTAATCAACTCTACCATATTATTTGACTGGATACCAACTGACTTTACCTCATCATTTCCAAATAACTTTGTTCTCCAATTCGGTATCAGGACATTTAACCACGAGCGACCAAGAATTGGTATAAATTCCTTATCCGATTCGATTACTATGAGCTCTAACACGTGCTTTAAATTTCCAAACTCCACACAGACTTCGACTTTACCTTTTACAACCAGACGCTCACCTGTAATAGAACACAATTGACCTGAGCGACTTTCTAAATTAATGTGAGAAAAATATTTATAATACTCTCCTAATGATATTAGTGACGCACAAGCCCCTGTGTCGACTTCTACTTCTAAAGCCTGCTTCTCAATGATGATCGACTTCATGAATCTGTCAGACTCTTCTGGTTGTACTTGATGTATTGACTTTACTGAATACTTTCGCTGGACCGCATCTTTGCCGGCTCTACACATTGGTGATGTGTGACCAATTCTGTTACACTGGAAACACTTCCAATTGACTGCTGGACATGTATCAGGATTATGCTGCCTCCCGCATCTGAAACAGCTTCCCTTCTTTCTTGACGAATTATTAGTTTTATTGTTGAACTTGGACTTGAGGACTGCATTATCATTTTTATTTGTTCTACTTTGCTGGTTATTTTCCACTCGAAGACACGTGGCAGCCAAAAGACCTTTTGGATGAATTGCTTGCGATTCTTTGTATGACATTTCCATATTGAGTGCTAAATAGCAGCATTTCTCGAAATCAAGACTTGAATCATTCAGTAATGCTCTCTGAATTTCCTCTGACCGAATACCAACAATAAACCTATCTGTTAACGTGTCATCTAACGCTTTAGCTTTCCACCGGACTGGGGATACCACCTCTGGTTCCATAAATTTCTCACAACACCTGACCGCTGCTTTCGTAGGCTGCACCAACACCAAATAACCTCCAAAGCCACATGTGCTCGCTAGAGCTTTGAGACGAATTATAAATTCGGTTATCGTCTCTCCTTCTTTTTGATGTGCTTTGTTGAATTTGTATCGCTCTGCTCTAATATTAACTCTCGGAGCAAAATGTGATTTAAGAGTCAATAAAAGCTCATCAAACTTCATACACTTAGGCTCTCGAGGTTGCACTAGATCTTTTAGAATTTTATAGCAGTTTTTACCAATTAACGTAAGAAGAATTAATGGTTTATTTGCTTCTTTTACATCATTTATTTGGAAGAAAATGCGTAATCTGTCCTCATATGATTCAAAGTCCTCACCTGGCTCGAATTCCTCGACTTTGCCAACGAAATGATTGGAAGACATTTCAATGAAATAATCTTACGACTGAATTTTTTTTTATTTGTGTAAAAAAAATTTTTTCTTATTTCTTTTATCCTCGTCGCCACTGTTTTATTTATAACTCAAAATAAAGACTCAGAGAACAATTCACTTATAATTTACTTTGCGTAAGCTAACAACTTAACTCTATGCTGGTAGAAATCAGAGAGACCGGAAAAAAGGAAAAATCTCTTAGTCAGTCGTTTACTTCAATATCCTGAAGTTAGTAACAAGATAACTTAAACTAGTACAACCAACTTTGAGAAATAAAATTAATGAATACATTCACAGTCGTATTTATAAAATTTGCTTAGAACATCCTTAGACTACTGTCCAACTAGACGGTGTCTAAAGGGTTGGACAACCCTTAGCCAATTTCGTATTTATAAATGCATTCCAACAGTTGTCTAAACAACCCCTCAAACTGTCAGCTTCGAATGAAAAACTAACTGGTGGCGTTCATGATGTATCCGTGCAGTACCATTTTTTGTGTTTTGATATAGGAGTGCAACAACTAAATCGTTCTGAAAGAGTGTGGCGTAGCACTTGAACCAGACCAAAAAAGCAGCTGATTTGACTTTGAGTTACAGCTTTTCCAAGTCTCATACAACGATGAAATTTGTGCAATTTATAAATTAAATTGTTGAAAGTAGTATTTTTGCACCTCCAACTACCTATTTTTTTCGATCTTAGAGCTCTCAACAGTGTTTTACAACATGTTCAACAAAATTGTTTTTTGATGTAGCAAATGCCACTTTAGCCATAGTTTAGACAACCAATTTCGGTGTCTAAAGTTAGACGTTCCTTAGACAGCGCTGAAAGTGTTTATAAATACGATTTGGAGTTGGACACTGATCTAAGAGCTGTCCAAAGTTAGACATACTTTGGAATGGGATTATAAATACGACTGTCAGTGCTCAAATCAAAATTACATCTGAAAATTAATATAACATTTTTCATATACAACAGAGGTTAGAAAAACTTGCGTTTTCTGTGCAATTTCGTGTTGTCTTTATTAACTTTAATGCATAATTTTCTTGTTTTTTTCATCCCTTTTTTGTGTCTTCTGATTCCAGATCATTCATAATGCAAGAAAGCTGTCGCTGCGGTTGAATTGTTTCCCGAGACTCCGCTGCCCAATTGGTATGTGCAGTAGGTAAGTATACACACGTAATTCGCATGCATTTGCTTGTTTGTTTACTTTTTCTTTTTCCCTTTTTTTATTCTTTTAGGTACGTGAGCTGATGGGTAGGTGCTGCACTGTGCGACGGAGTTTTGCTAAGCTAAGTATATGATGTATTTTGCCTTGAAATAATTCTAATGGTTTGTTTTTTTTTTCTTTTCAGGTTGAATGTGATGCAGTTTAGTTTTTTAAGACGATTATATTTAAGTTAGTTATAGGTAGTTATGTATTTAGGTTCTTTTGTCTAGATATAAGTATATAAACAATTTTGTAATGTATTCATTTAGTTTATTTTATTAAAAGTTCATTGTGTTACAAATTGGTTTAGACTATTCAATTGTTTTTATGCTTTTTAGGTTGGATTGATGTTTAGATGCTTCAACATCCTCTCCCCTTTGAACGGTTACGTTCAACGATCCTTGCTTTGATCTTTTCAATTCCTCTTTTATGGTGGTGGTGAAATACGACTTTTCCGGCCAAATTCACGTTCATTTTTACTTGATATCGATCAGGAAGATTAACCGTGAACTGCTTCCTTTTGCTGAATTGAACCCTCTCGAAATCGATCCGGCACAACGTCTCTCGATTTATAAATATGTCCTCCCCTTCCCTTGTTGTGAAACGTTGTATATCGTTATCGAGGCGCATTCGGATTTCTTCAACCGTGGTAGATGGTCTTAAGTTCTCCAATTTATCAACGGTTCTGCCGTTGATTGTAACACAAATCGGGTATCCTTTTGATACGACTCGATCTTCCCTTGCCTTTTCTCTCGCAGCTTCTAACTTGAGGTTGGAGTCTATCAGTGCTTGTAGCCCTGGGCTAGCTGGTGGAGAAAATCGGATATCTTCTAAGATCGTGATGTAGTCGTCCATTATTGTTGCCTGTAAGGATAATTTTAATAGGTGTGATGCTTGACTTAGGTAACATAAACATATACAGAAATACGACGAACAACACATGGACAAATGTTATTACAAATAAGTTTTCATGTTGTCGTTTTAGTTTCTGTTGTGTCTATCGGCAGACGGCATATTTTGACGACCGGTCTTAGGCATAGGGTGTTGCGCGTTCGGACCGTTACTACCCTGACCATTTGATCCTTGCCAGGGTGGACCTTTTCAATAATTCCTAATGGCCACATTGTGGGCGGGGTGTTGTCATCCTTTACAAGGACTATGTCAAGGACTATGTTGGCAACCCTAGTGTGTATCAACAAGTGTCTTTTTCGCTCTACAAGAGTTTGCTATTTTCGATATAATTGACTTTTTTAAAATACCAAAAAACATTGAATTTTGCTCACTACAAGGCCAGTGTATAATACAAAAATCAGAAACTTGGTTATCCCTTGATAAAGTGTTGTGAATTTCGTTTTAAATTTTTCAACTTTTGAACAGTGATTAATGTGCTTAATGTCACATAGTGTTTTATTCAAAACTAGTCAAATCACATATTTTGAACTAATCTTGATTCTTTTTTGAAATTGATTGCATCTCATTGCATTTATTGAGAGCTATCCAACGCTGGGTGAACATTTTCAGTGAAGAATATACTTTTTGAGTTATTCCTGTTTTTTTAAATTAATTCAATATTCGGCATTTTCAGCAGAGTTGCCGTACAGTCATTTTGAATTTTAACTCCTTATTTTGTGTAGCTCACTTTAAACGCCCGATCAAAAAAAAAAAAAAAAAATTACAATGAATTATCATTGTACGATTTGTAATGATGAGAATTCTAATGCAATTGCATTTTCATGTGCCGTGTGTTTTCGCCAAATCCATGCAAAGTGCCTAGGAATCAAAGGAAAAGATGTAGATAAGGTTGTGTCAGTTCCTGGCCTGCGTTTCTATTGCAGCAGGCACGAAAAACTTTCTACAGACTATTTGTACTGGAAAATGGTGAAATTACAGAAGCTTTTTAATTCCATCTCGTCAATATTTGTGGAGCTGCAGAGTACATTTGATTTTGATGTTTTAGAAAAAAACACAATGGAAGAAGTTTTCAATAATATTGAGAGAAGTAGTTTTTCTGCAGCATTATCTTCAATAGAACAACCTTTAATCGTTCTGACCCCATCATCTCGGCCCTCTGACCAGTTGGCCTCTTCTCCACATTTACAAAAACAACATCAACAACAACTACAGCAGCAGCAACAACAACAAAAACAACAACAACAACAACAACAACAACAACAACAACAACAACAACAACAACATCAACAACAACAACAACAACAACAACACCAACAACAACAACAGCAACAACAACAACAACAGCAGCAGCAACAGCAACAGCAACAGCAACAGCAACAGCAACAGCAACAGCAACAGCAACAGCAACAGCAACAGCAACAGCAACAGCAACAGCAACAGCAACAGCAACAGCAACAGCAGCAGCAACAGCAACAGCAACAGCAACAGCAACAGCAACAGCAACAGCAACAGCAACAGCAACAGCAACAGCAACAGCAACAGCAACAGCAACAGCAACAGCAACAGCAACAACAAAACCAGCAGCAACAACAACAAGAACAACAACAAGAACAACAACAACAACAACACCAACAACAACACCAGCAACAACAGGAACAGGAACAGCTAAAACGACAACAACATCAACAACAATCACAACATCAGCAACAGCAACAACAACAACAGCAAAAACTACAACAACAACAACAGGAACAGCAACAGCAACAACAACAACAGCAACGTGGTCAACGCCCACAGAAGCAGCAACGCCAAAAAGATGCTCAAGAACTGAGTCATCAGAGGGTTCTTCGACCCAGAGCTAAGCCTAGTCCAATTGCTTTCAACTATGATGACATTTGTTCTTCCTCCAAAGAAAGTCTATCTCTTGGACCTCCAGTTATTGCAACAGCTTCCATTGGGGTGGAGGAAATTTCTGATCCGGGAGTTGACTTAAATGCAGTTCCACAATTTTCTAACAATGTGGAACCCTTACCTGTTATTCCCGCTCGCAAAGGTGTTAGGAGTAACTTAATAGTAGGTACTTATACGAAAGAAAATGAACCAGTTGTACTTGAGGTAGTGTCAAAACTTAAATGGGTTCACTTAGGATCATTCAAGCCATTTACCACTTGCGATCACATTCTCAGCTATGTTGAATCTGTATTCAAAATTGAAAAAAATCAATTGAGTTGCTTTAAGCTTACGAAGTTGGGACAGGATGACACTTTGCTGAAATATGTCAATTTTAAGCTTGGTGTTCCAGAAGAATTGCTCAATATGTTGTTGGATGGCACGAAATGGCAGAATGGAGTACGTGTTCGTTTGTTTCAATCACAGTCAAAAAACCATCTTCAACCCACTGGGACCCAAGTGCCATAGTTAATCGGCCACAAAACCTAGCTTTCGATGCTCACAGTTGTTATCAAACAGTTTACTATCAAAACATGAGTGGAATGAGAACGAAGACTACGGAATTTTTCATTGCCTCATCGGATTGCCCTTATGCTATTGTTGCTCTGACTGAAACTTGGTTGTGCGATGGAATATATTCTTCTGAATTTTTTGATTCGACATTTGCTGTATACAGACGAGATAGATGTCCTATTCAAACTGGAAAAATCCGAGGAGGTGGTGTTATGTTAGCAGTGCGTTCGATCTTCAACAGCCAACTAATAAAATTGTCAGATGATTCAGGTTTGATTGAACAGATTTGCGTAAGAATCAATATGTCGTCTTCATGTTTTTACGTATTTGTATCCTACATACCCCCAGGTTCTGATGTAAGCATTTATAATTCCCACATTTTGAATATCGAATCTGTTGCTAAAAATATTGATAGTAGTGCTTATGTTATCGTACTAGGTGATTTTAACTTAGGTAATGTAAAATGGGCTTATGAAAGCAAATGTATTGTTCCTTATAATGTTAATGCTGAATGTGAGGTAACTGTTATTGATGCAATGTTAGCCATGAATTTAATGCAAGCCAATCTTGTTAAAAACTCTTTAGGTAGAATCCTTGATTTGGTTTTTGCTAACGAAGATTTAGATGTAACAGTAAGCGAACCTGAATGTGTCTTATCGCATAACACTATTAACCATAACGCCTTGTGCATTTTGATTGATTTTAACAGCACTATTTTTTGTAAGAACGATGTTCGTAGTTTATCTTCCTATAATTTTGCAAAACCCGATTATGTACAAATTAATAACTTCCTGAATTCCATAAAATGGAATAATATTTTTAGTTTTTCTAATTTAAATCAAGATTACTCTTCTTTCATGGGAGTACTTGAAGATGTATTTTTAAGATTCGTGCCGGAAAAAAAGATTTATAATCATAAACACCAGATTTGGTTTCATAAGCGATTAAGAAATTTAAAAACAGCCATGATAAAAGCCTATCGTAGAAGTCTAAGCAATAGTTCTCTTCGTGCCGAATTTTGTCGCCTTAGAAAAGAATATGAGTTTTTAAAAAGATTTTCCTACCGTCAATATATATGGTCCCTCGAATCGAAAATCAAAAATAATTCTAAGGCATTCTGGAGCGTGATCAATTCTAAGAAAGAATCTTTGGGAATACCTGCTTCCATTAAATATTGTGGAGAAGTTAGTACTAACTTGCAAGTTATTTGTAACTTTTTTGCGGCTTTTTCCAATCAAATTATGTTGCTGAACAGCCGATATCGCACGTATTGGAAGAAAGTGAGCCTGTTCTTAATTTAGGCAATTTACAAGTAGATGAAACTGACATTCTCAATGAACTCTCTGCACTGGAAGATAGCTCTAAATGTGCACCGGATAATGTTCCACCAATATTCTTAAAAAACTGTAAAAATAGCTTGTTAGTGCCGTTAAAATATTTGTTTAATTTTTCATTGAGTGAAGGCGTTTTCCTGGATTGTTGGAAGTATTCTTTCGTGACACCTATTCACAAATCTGGCTCCCGCCAAGAAGTTGAGAATTATAGACCAATTGCAAAACTTCAAATCATTCCAAAAGTTTTTGAAGCAATTGTTAAAGATAAAATTTATGCAATTGTTCGAAATCATATTTCTCCTTCCCAGCACGGCCTTGTGTCAGGTAGGTCTACTTCAACAAACCTAGCTATCTACTCAAACTATTGTCTTGGAAGTTTAGAGAATAGGTACCAAGTAGATACCATTTTTACAGATTTTCAAAAGCTTTTGATCGCGTTCAACATGGAGTACTAGTTCGAAAATTGAAAGATTTAGGTTTTCATTCTAGCTTGCTAAACTGGATTGAAAGTTATGTAACCAATCGAAAGCAATATGTTAAGATTGGCTCCAGTATATCAAAGGCTATCTCTAACTTTTCAGGCGTTCCTCAAGGAAGTCATTTGGGCCCGCTGCTTTTTGTTCTATTTGTAAACGACTTACCTCAATATCTGAAACATTCAGAATGTTTATTATATGCAGATGACTTTAAAATCTATAAAGCAATAAAATCTCTATCAAATTGTATTGAACTGCAGAGTGATATTGACAATGTAATAAGATGGTGTGAACACAATTCCTTGTATTTTAATGTTAATAAGTGCTCTGTTTTAACTTGTTCTCGTATTTTGAATTCTGTGTCATTTAACTACACTATGTCATCTGCAACTCTTAGTAGATTGTCTTCAAAAAAAGATCTAGGAATTATTTTTGATTCTGAATTTCGTTTTGGCTTACATTATGATCATTTATTTGCTAAAGCTAATGCTATGCTGGGCTTTTTATTTCGTAACTCTAAGGATTTCGTAGATCCGTATACAATTAAAACGTTATATATATCCTTAGTAAGGTCTAAATTAGAATATTGTTCAATAATTTGGAGTCCATATTATGGAAACGCAATAATGCGCATCGAGCGTATCCAGAAAAGGTTAACAAGATTCGCGCTACGAAAGATTTATTCTTATTCCACTATGCCATCATATGAAGCGCGATGTCTTTTAATCGATTTAAAGCCTCTTTATAAAAGAAGGCAATGTAATTTTGCTTTGTTTGCTCGCGACATATTATGCAGCCATATCGATTGTTCTTACTTGCTTTCTTTACTAAACATATATACTCCTGCGCGTTCCCTTCGGCCAAGAGAAAACATCTTCATGTACTTACCTAGGCATGTAACAAGATATGGTCAGAATGAGCCTTTAACTAATGCAATGTATTATTTTAATAAATTTATATGCCTTATTGATTTTAATTTAAGTAGAAATACATGCAAGAACTTGATACTCAACTCTGTGTTATGCGAATGATAATTTGTATTATATTTATAAATAAGTAATGTTATTCATTTTTATTATATTTTTTGTTACTTATTGTTATCTATTAGAGTTTAAGACTTGTTAGATAAATAAATAAATAAATAAATAAATAAACCTTTAAATTGGGTTCCTTCGTTAACCACTTAGGACGCTGTTGCAGACGGTTTAAATACTCCTTTGACCATTTCCTCCAAAAATGCTGACTCATTTGCTGGATCAATTTCCAACGGCGGTTAGCTGTGATATTGGAGCTTAGAAGGTCTGGTTCAGGGACAGCATTCAAGGCTTGACCTATGAGAAAGTGACCTGGTGTTAGAACTGCAAGGTCGTTGACATCATTTGTCAATGGACATAGTGGTCTGGAGTTCAGACATGCTTCAATCTGAGCGAGTAGTGTTGTTAGTTCTTCAAATGTGCATAATGCAGTTCCAATGACGCGCCGTAGGTGATATTTAATGGATTTTACACCAGCTTCCCATAATCCTCCGTGATGCGGGGCAGCAGGCGGATTAAAATGCCAGTTAATATGTTGATTGGCTAGGAAATTTTTGATGTCTGGTGTTGCTTCCTTTAGAGCTTGCTCTATATCTTTATCTACTATAGCTTTTCCTCCCTTGAAATTTGTCCCGCAATCCGAATATATGTCGGAGCATAAGCCTCGCCGGGACACAAATCTTTTTAACGCAGCCAGAAATGCCATCGCAGTTAGATCAGATACAGCCTCTATGTGTATAGCTTTCGTTGCTAGACAGATAAATATACAAAAATATCCCTTATAGAGCCTAGCCTTTCGGTGGTTTGACATCTTCAGTTGTATTGGCCCGGCGTAGTCAACACCTACATGTGTGAATGCCTTTGTGATATTGACTCTTGGAGCCGGTAATGTACCCATTAATTGGCGTGCTGTATCTGCTCGCTGTTTGGCGCAAATCACACATTTTCGAATTTGTCTGGTGACGGTGCGTTTACCGTTGAGGATCCAATATTGGCTACGTATGGTATTTAATACCAGTGACGTACCTCCGTGTAATGTTTCTTTGTGTGTTTTGATGATAATTAAGTTACTGATGTGATGGTCCTGTGGCAGAATGATTGGGTGTTTCATATCATATGAAATATTTGCATTTTCCAATCTGCCACTTACCCTTATTAAACCATCTTGGTCCAAAAAGGGGTTCAACGTTAGTAGTTGGCTTTTTCTCGGCAAAGGTTGGTTTGCTTGGAGTGATTCCAGATCCTTTGGAAATGATATCCTCTGAACATTTTTTAAAATTGAGATGTTTGCAACCCTTAACTCTTGAGTTGATAAGGCATCTGTTTCCTTTAGGGCAGGATAACGGCAGTTTCGTATGAAACGCAGGATCATAGCGACAACTCGATTGAGTTTAATATAGGAGGAATATGCAGATAATATGTCGTTAACTGGTTGTGCAAACAAGCTGGTTATTTTTGGTTGTTTAGCTTCCAAATTGGTGCAGGTACGCTGAATTGGGTCATCAGGCCACATGTTTCGGGTTTTAGCTAGCCATTCAGGCCCATGCCACCATAGGTTGCAGTTAAATAATTGTTTAGCGGTTATTCCTCGATAGGCTAAGTCGGCTGGGTTGTCATTTGTGCGAACATGATGCCAATGCTCCGCAGGTAATACGTCTTGTATTTCCGCAACTCGATTGGCTACATAGGTTTTCCATTTGGATGGGTGCTCACGTATCCATTGTAGTACAATTGTTGCATCCGTCCATGAATATATTGGACAATGTTGCAATTGCATGTCTTGCATCGTTGCCTTCAAGAGTTTGGCAAGTAACAACGCCCCGTTTAATTCTAGCCGGGGTAGTGTAACTGGCTTTACCGGTGCCACCTTTGATTTAGCTGTAAGTAGCTTGACCTTTATATTATTCGTGCTGTCTTGAATGCGCACGTAAAGTACTGCAGCATATGCTTTGATGGATGCGTCACAAAACCCATGAATCTCCTGAACTGGATTGTCTCTTGACAATCCAACCCATCGTGGTATTTGGATTTTATTTAGGTTTTCCAAGTCTTCCTTGAACGATTGCCATTGCGTGATTATTTCCTGAGAGACCTTGCTGTCCCAAGAATATCCCGCTATCCATAGCGTTTGGATCAATATTTTGGCTGTTATTATGATTGGAGAAATCCATCCTACTGGATCGTACAGCGATGCTATTTCCGACAATATCGATCGTTTTGTAGTCACCTTGGTGTTCGCCAGACCTTGAACACTAAACGTGAAGTAATCTTCTGCTGGGTACCAACGAATGCCTAAAGTCTTTATGGTTTCCTTTTCCTGGAGTTCTAAAGAACCCTTAACCTCCCTATCTTCTATTGAAATTTGCTCAATGAGCTCCAACTTGTTGCTAGCCCATTTTCGGAGCTTGAAGCCACCCTTCTTGAACATCTCTATAAATTGTCCTTGTAGTTCGAGACATTCTGCAATTGTCTCTGCTCCGCTTAGCAAATCATCGACGTAGAAATCAGAAAGCGTAGCCCTCGCAGCTAATGGATATTCACGTCGCTCGTCCTCTGCCAATTGTTGCACCGTTCGTACGGATAAATATTGTGCAGGAGCTACTCCGAAGGTAACTGTCTTTAGACAGTAATCTTGAGGTGCCTTTGTTTTGGGGTCCCTCCACAAGATGCGTTGAAAAGTACGATGCTCTGGATGCATCCAAATCATTCGGTACATTTTTTCAAGATCTGCGGTTATTACAACCTTATATTTTCTCCAATTTAGGACCGTTGAAAACAGTTTAGGTTGCAACGTAGGTCCATTGAGCAGTTGCTCGTTTAGGGACCTCCCATTAGTTGTACGTGCAGAAGCGTCAAACACTACACGTAATTTAGTGGTTGTACTTTGTTTAAATACTGCATGATGTGGTATGTAATAGTTTGATTCATTTTCTGTGGGCTGTTTGCATACTTCCATATGACCCATGGTTATGTATTCATCGAGGCACGATTCATAAGCTTCCTTAAGCTGTGGGTTTTTTTTCTAATTTTCGTTGGAGGTATTCGTAACGTTTAAGTGCAAGTCCCCTAGACATGCCTAACGTTGGACCATTTGGTTCACTGAACGGTAGTTTTACCATATATTGTTTATTCGGTAGTCGTTCGTAGTTTGCCTTGTATAGCTCCTCACATTTTTGCTCTTCTGGGGTGTATTTATTGAAGCCTTGCACTTCTTCTAATTCCCAAAATTTCTGCATTTCGAAATTGAGCTCCTTTGTCGCCCGTTGTACTGTGGCGGTAAATATCCTCACTGACGAGGTGCATGGGTTCGCAATTTTGCCAATGATGATCCACCCAAACATAGTATTAATCGCTACAGGAGCCCCTTCAGGGCCGTAACGTACACCCTCACGGATAATATGACCATATATATCCGCTCCGAGTAAAGCGTCGATGGAGTTGGGTTCCCAAAACATCGGGTCTGCTAATTCAAGATTTTGAATATGTTTCCAGCTTCGAAACGTTATTTCCTTCGCTGGTAGTGAGTCCGTTATTGTTTTCAACACGAACATGTTGCTTTCGACTACATTGTGGCTAGCCTTAATAGCCTGTAGTTTAAGCTGCACTCGCTGTTTGGAGCAAGCGATTTGGTTTTTGCTTAAACCAATGATTTCCACTGATGTGGACTTACTTCGCAATTGTAACCTATTGCAGGCTTCCTCGGTTATGAACGAGGTTTGCGAGCCAGAGTCTAGAAGGCATCGTAAGATTATTAAGTGACCGTTGCAGTCACGAGTAGCTACCAACGCAGTTGGTAATAAAGCGCTATGATTTTTTGAAGAAAAAAATGTGTTTGTTTTTTCAACGGTGTGGTTTCCCGATTCTTTGACGAGATCCTTTGCAGAGGATTCATTCAAATGCAGGGTGGTATGGTGTAGTTGCTGACATTTCATGCAGCGATATTTGTTTTTGCATTTGGTATGCGTATGGTTGTTGGAAAAACAATTTAGACATCTATTCGCTGCCTTGATTACCTTTCTTCGAGTCGGGACATCCATACTTAGGTAAGAAGGACATTTTCCAACGTAATGCTTTTCATTGCAAGCAGGGCAGCTGGCGTTCACAATGGTGTGGTATGCTTGAACACCTTCCCTTTTGATTGTACTTGTAGCTGGTCTTGGAACCATTGTGCTACTTATTGATTCTAACACACGACTTCTTGTGTGCAAGAACTTCATAAATGTTTTGAAGTCTGGAAGACTTTGATCATCTCCCAATTCTTCTTCCCAGAGACGCATTGTAGCAAACGGTAGCTTTTGCACCGTTAGGTAGATCAGCAATGCATCCCACGTGCTAGTGTCCACCTTTAATGCTTTGAGTTGCTGTAAGCATTCTTCGGTAGCGTCAATTAGCACCTTCAAGTTTTTTCCTGATTCGGTAGAAATTTTTGTTTGATTTGTAAGAGCCTTGAGGTGGAAATTCACTAAGGTTCTTGTATTTTCAAACCTTTCCTTCAATTTCTTCCATGCCGGCTCGTAATCCTGGTTGGTAATTGGCGTAGATTTTAGCACTCTCTCTGCTTCACCCGTAAGACAACCTTTCAAATAATGTAATTTTTGAACCGGTTGCAGCTGCGTATTGTCGTGAACCAAAGACTTAAACAGGTCGTGAAATGACCTCCATGAATTGTAATCACCGTCAAACTTAGGCAGTGTTATCTTTGGTAACTGCGTATTGAAGCTCCGTGTTTAAGCTGGGGGCATTCGGCTTTGATCCATGTCGGAAGACAAATTGCTCAACCCATCTTCAAGCTCACCCATGTATTCGGAATATTTTATTTCCACATCATCAAACTGTTGTTTTTTGATGTATGCATTTTCACATTCCAACCTGGTGGTTATGATGACCTCATGAATTTGCCGATCTTGCTGGACAAACTCTTGCCATAAGGAACGTAAGTCAATCAGCTTTTGTTTGAAGAATCCAACGGTTCTTTTTTCTAGCCTGGTTTTTTTTCCATTTTCTATCGTCTTCTCAATTTTTGTTTTTAAAACAATTTGAGTGACTAGCATTTCCTCTAGCTTAGACATGATGTACGTCTACGATTTTAGGTTATTCAGCTGTTAATACGGTGCAGAGAGCAGTATGATTGATTTTTTTTGCTATTATACTCACAAAAAAAACAACGTGAACAAAAAAAAACAACGAGAGTATGAAAGAAAAGGTTTGAGCTAGCGCTACAATAAATAAAAACGAAACCTCGTCAATGAATACCACACAATTCGTGGATGGAACCACCAATGTTTCTGGCGCAACTAATACTTACAAAAATCTATAAAGTGCAGATGCTCCAAAAATTTATAATTAAAAAGACTGGGATTGTGTGTATTTTCATCGACTGGTTTTCAGTCTTTATTTGTTTAAAAACGCTTATCCTATACATTCAAAGCCAAATTATATCAAGTTATATTCAAGTAGCGTATAAGTTCGCTAAATGATTTCCACTTTCTATAATTTTTCTATATATATAATTATTAACTACACACATAGACTACTATCTTGCAGTTGCAATCAAATTATATTCGCACAGCGTATATGTTCGCTGAACGATTTCGACTTGATTACACCACACTACAATACTTTTTAACAAAATTTAACAAGTTTTATCAAAAATATGTTCGATCGAAACAAGATCGATTTCATTTATTGATTTACCCTTGTTTATTTATTATTTTATTTTTCTTTACAACAATTAAAAATTGACAAGTTTTATCAAAAATTATATTCGATCACTAGATCGATTTCAAAGATTGATTTACCCTTGTTTGGATTTTCGCTGGCTTAATTAAAACTGGTTCGCTTGATAGTACTTCGCTGATTCAGGAACTTGTAGTGATTTTTGACTGCTGATTCCTCCCCTTTTATAGTGGCTTTCGTGCAGTTGTGTTCCGTTTTTTCTCGTGGTTGCATCCTTGCCATTTGGCTTGTTTCAATCCATTTGGAGGTGTGGTGAGTTCATGAAAAATAGAAAAGTGAAATTTAAAGTTTGTCATAATGCCTTGAGTATTAATTTGCTCAACACTACGGAACTTTCACAAAATCAAACCCTTTTACCAAAAAAAAGTTTTAATTTTATGTTAATTTCGTCATAAATATACCCTTTAATTTACTTTGGTAAGTATACTAACTACATTTACACTCAACAATTATTTGCACTTGGCAATGCCGTTGCCGACATTTGCTTTTTTTCGTGCTCCTTTGCCCGAGGTTTTACTTCTCCCTCTGGTTGCCATAATTCTTCCCTGTCTTCTTTTTTCTCATTATTGTTTATGAATTTATTTAATTTATTGAAATTTTACCAAATAAACTACTATTTTGCGAAAATAAT
The DNA here is from genome assembly GCA_949752695.1 of Melanostoma scalare. Taxonomy (NCBI): domain Eukaryota; kingdom Metazoa; phylum Arthropoda; class Insecta; order Diptera; family Syrphidae; genus Melanostoma; species Melanostoma scalare. The sequence goes on along the minus strand of OX456986.1, from coordinate 81,378,991 downwards.
GAAATTTTTGAATTCTTCATTTCATATTTTCTGCACTTAATGTACCTTATGTATTCTATTCATGAAGGTAAGACGTCAAATTGACTTTAAAAGTTCGCGCATGTCTACTGTTTGACATTTCGTGACATCGTGAATTTAATTAATTTAATTGTTTGCAAATTCATTGCAAGTTGTGTTAAAATCAAAAAATAAGTGATTTTATATGTTTATTCAGTGGTTCATATGTTGTTCATATGTTTTTTAATGTGTTAAATGTGCAATTTAACCTTCAACCTAATTGGAGGTTAGAAAAACTTGCGTTTTCTGTGCAATTTCGTGTTGTCTTTATTAACTTTAATGCATAATTTTCTTGTTTTTTTCATCCCTTTTTTGTGTCTTCTGATTCCAGATCATTCATAATGCAAGAAAGCTGTCGCTGCGGTTGAATTGTTTCCCGAGACTCCGCTGCCCAATTGGTATGTGCAGTAGGTAAGTATACACACGTAATTCGCATGCATTTGCTTGTTTGTTTACTTTTTCTTTTTCCCTTTTTTTATTCTTTTAGGTACGTGAGCTGATGGGTAGGTGCTGCACTGTGCGACGGAGTTTTGCTAAGCTAAGTATATGATGTATTTTGCCTTGAAATAATTCTAATGGTTTTTTTTTTTTTTTTCTTTTCAGGTTGAATGTGATGCAGTTTAGTTTTTTAAGACGATTAAGTTAGTTATAGGTAGTTATGTATTTAGGTTCTTTTGTCTAGATATAAGTATACATATAAACAATTTTGTAATGTATTCATTTAGTTTATTTTATTAAAAGTTCATTGTGTTACAAATTGGTTTAGACTATTCAATTGTTTTTATGCTTTTTAGGTTGGATTGCTGTTTAGATGCTTCAACAGTCGGTATAATTTATCAGAATGTAGACTTAGATACTTCATATGAATTAGAAACTCCAAATTTGCCTTCTGACACCAGCGAAAAACCTGGAACGTCGGGAAAAAGACGACGAAGAGCAATAGAGGTTACTGAGGTCGAAGGTAGACCATACATGAAGAAACCGAAGATGACTGATAGTTTAGATATTTCTATTCATGAAGCTGAAAAAACACTACCTGTAAATTTACAATTGTACAAAAATATTGGTGTTATTTGGATGCTCAGCCATGCTTTCAATGTACCTAATCTTCCGATGTGGGTTGGCTACAATTGTTTGATCAGTAATAATGGAAATAATAATAAGCAAGTTGTTTCTTATTTAACTCCGATTAATTTATCACCCACAAACACTTCGGTTGTTTTAGAAACAATGGAGCAAAGCTTAAAAATTTGCGGTGAACTTAAACAATCGTGCATTCAAGTAACTTATGATCTTGCAATAGCAAAAGTAGCCTTGCAAATTCAATCTACTGAAGCACCCAAGTTTGACAACATATTTATTCATTTGGGACCATTCCATATCATGATGGCATACTTCAAAGCTATTGGAAAATTTATAGCTGATTGCGGTTTGTCCAACGTAATGGTGCAAAGTAATTTGTTAGCTTCTGGGTCAGTTGCTGGATTTCAGGATGGAAAACACTTCAATCGTTGTAAAAGACTTCATCCGTTGATATCAGTAGGTCTAGAGATTTTACATTTTAAATCTTTTTTAGACCTTAATAATGTAGAAGTATCAGATACAATTATTGAAGAAATTGCTCGTCTTCAGAATTCTCCAATGTCATCTTTTGTAATTGAGAATGAAGATTTGAAAGCACTACTAAATAAATATTGCATTTATAAACGGCGAGCATGGAAAAACATCGCAGTGTTATTTAATATCGTCGCCCGAGAATTGGTTTGTTCCATACGTCATTGACACTTTTTCGTTCGCGTGCTTAGTACTCCGAAGCTGTGCGATAAGATTTTTTTTAATTTTTTTAAATTGAAGTTAGTCTTATTAAGACTTCACCTACCAATTTTCAAAGTATTTTGCCTTACCGTTAACAAGATACGTTAATCAGCACAAAAGTCTACTTTTTTGGGTTGTGTCCCACCTCATACATTTTGAAAATGATTTTTTTTTCCATACACGTGGAACACACAAAAATGGATATGGCACAAGCCAATTCTCATCAATATCTCAATCTTTAATATCAATATCAATATCTTTATTAAAAAAAAAAAAAAATAAAAAAAACACTTTTCTTTAAAAATAAACAAACAAATGCTAAACAACTAAACCTCGTACCGAAACTGCACTGGAAAGAAAACAACAGGTTCATTTACCAAAAGAAATTGGGCGAGGAACTTGAAAGGTTGAAAAACCAGAACACTACCGTCGACATAAATGAGCTCTCAAAAGCAATTAAAAATTCTTACCCTCAAAACGCAGCAGGAAGAAAAAAGAGTTTCAAACATGAGTGGTTTGATTTTGATTGCCTTAGCGCTAGGGAGAAATCATTTAAATCTCTAAAGCTTTTTCGAAAACACAATACACAGGAATATAGATCCTTGTACGCCCAGGCAAATAGATCGTTCAAACAACTGTGTTGCATAAAAAAGGTAGCTTATGAGAGAAGAAATATTGAAGTTATCAATTCAAGTCGTTGTTCCGCCGATTTCTGGAGAGCAGTAAAGAAAGTAAATGGTAGAAGAAATATCATCGCCTTAGGCCTACAAGCATCAAGTCTATCAAGTCATTTCAGAAGCCTCCTCAATTCTGAATTAAGGTCATCGCTGTTTCAATATGCCGACCCATTAATCCTTGACGCGTTTTTAGATGCTCCCTTTGAAATTGTGGAAGTTCAAGAAGTCATATCGAGCTCCAAAATGAATAAAGCCCCGGGGACCGACCGTATTCCTTTTGAGTTCTACAAATACGCCACAGACGACTTCATTTCATCGCTAACAATTGTATTCAATCGAATTTTTGAACAAGCAGCAATTCCTGATAGCTTCAAAAAATCAATTATATTTCCTCTTCACAAAAAAGGAAATCATGATGATCCATCGAACTACAGAGGAATTTCATTCCTTAATACTAGTGCTAAACTATTCGCTGGGATAATACACCGTAGGCTAACACAATGGGTTGATGAGAGGAAAATTTTGTCAGAATTACAGGCAGGTTTCCGAAAAAGTTACTCAACAGCGGACCATATCTTCTCACTGTATAATGTTGCTGACTCTTACTTGAACAAAAAGAAGAAATTGTATGCGTTCTTTGTGGACTTCCGTGGAGCCTTTGACTCCATTGTGCGCGATGCACTTTTCTATAAATTGTTTGTGCTAGGCGTATCCACTAAAATCATTAATGTACTGAGGGCGTTGTACGATAGAAACACAGCATGCGTGTGGGATGGAGTTGCTCTATCAGAAGAATTTCCAACAACAATGGGGTTGAAACAAGGCTGTATTCTTAGTGCTTTGCTTTTCATTCTGTTCATAAATGACATAACGGATGCAGTCAAAGGTGGAATAAAAATTGGAGGAGTCACGATTCCTGGTCTAATGTATGCAGATGATATAGTGTTCTTCGCCGACTCCATCAATGGAATGCAATTAATGATGAACAGATTAGGAAATTACTGTAAGCTCTGGAATCTGGTAGTCAATTTACAAAAATCAAAAATGATGGTGTTCAGAGATGGCGGGGGTAGACTCGCGAGAAGCGAAAAATGGACATTTAATGGAGAAGCTGTTGAAACTGTGCGGGAGTACAAATACCTTGGAGTTATTATAACTGCAAACCTAAACATGAAGAGGCACTTGAAGGGAAAACTATCCGAATCAAAAAGAGCTATCTCTGCAGTATGGCAGCGCTGCATAAGCAGCAACTGCATCGAACATAGTGCAAAGGTTAAGTTATTCCGCTCTACGGCAATGGCGATTCTCTTATATGGAGCACAAGTATGGGGATATCGCTCTTTTGAAGAAGTAGAGAAATTTTTGCGATACTTTCTTAAAAGGATTTTTCATCTGCCGAAAAACACGCCAAACTACATGCTTTACCTAGAGACTGGGACACCTCCTATGATAATGGAAACTTTGATCATACACTTCAACTATATCGCTAAAGTTATGGAGATGAAAGATGACAGGATACCTAAGATCATTCTTAACAACATGATTCGTACGAGAGGATCAATGGTGATAGAGTGGGAGAGTCTGGCGACCGAATGTGGTACTATTTTGACGTTTGAGCCAAATGAACAAACGTCTTCACTGAGAACTAAGTTCAACACCATGCTCAAGAGTCTCGGAAGTTTCCTGTATGACAGAAATGTAGCTGAAGCCAAATCCTCGTTGTTCAGAAACATATATAGTCGTCTTGAATATAACCTGGGAAATAACACGTACCTACTGAACAGCAATCAAATCAATAAAATAAACATAGTTTTCAAAACAAGAGGCGAATTATTGGATTTGAACTTCAAGCCGCACCGAGCCGATCTTCCTATACTTTGCAGCCTTTGTAACATGAAAACGCGAGAAGATACATATCACTTCATTGCAATATGTCCTGTGTTGAAAGAGTTTCGGTTTAGGTATTTTAAGAAGAACTGCCTAAATGATGAAGAGTTGATAAATGTATTAAACGGAGAGAAAGGATGGGATGTACTAAATAGTTATGTTGTTACCGCTCTACGTTATAGAAATTCCATTATTGAAGAAAATTTTTAAAATATTAATTATAATTTCAACTTATGATACATATGTATAAAGATCAATTTTGCTTTTTATTCCGATATATTTATTTTCAAATTGTCAGTCTGGTAGACGGCCGTAGGCCAAACCATTTTAGACTTAAGTATATAAAATCATGTGAAATCTTTGAAATTGAAAATGAAATAAAGTCATTTAACTAACTAAAAAACTAAACTAAACAAACAAACAAAAAAAATTAAAGCAGTACTACTGCTATGACAAAGTTTTCATTTACAGTACAATATTCTTATTAATTCATTACAAAGATAGTACATTGTAAATATATCTTAATTTGGTCAAAGTAAAAAAGCAGTGCTACTACTGCTATCACTTTTTTAGTTTCTAAATATTAAGCAATGTTTTAAGATATTGCTTATCAATTTCAGGTAAAAACGGTAACAAGTCTTTAAGGTCTTTTTTTTTCTTTTGAGATCGGTGTTTTAAAGGTTTGTGTTAATTTTGCACAAAGCATTTTTTTCGGTGTTGGTAGTGCACCCTTGGTGGCTGTCTTAAGTTAACTTACAGTTTTGTACTCTTTTTCTTTCGCCGAGTTTTCAAATTTTATTTCAAAATCGAAATTTTTTTCATAAAGTATTATTTTTACTTTGGAAAAAGGTACTTTGCTGAAGTCCATTTTGTTAGCCAAAACGGAATACGCCTTAAAATCTTCAGGAAGCATTTGAATAATTTTAAGTTCAACTTTGTCTGTGTTCATGTTTGTTGAAAGCTTGACTAGGCTAAGTGGACTATGAATCTCAAGGTTTTTCAAATACTTATCGATTGCCGAATGAATACAATCCACCTCCTGAATTAAGGAATGTCCCAGCTCGGAATGTCTCTGGACAATCATCTCTACATCACTTCGGTTCAGGAACATTTTAATTGCGGTGGAATTGATTTTGTTCCTATTCTGCGGAACACATGAATCACTCCATAGTATGATGGATTTTAAGGTGGGGTATACAGTATATACTTTGATAAGCCTGCCCAAAATTTTTATTAATGCACAAAAACAACAATGCACGTCCTTCCACTTTGGCAGCCAAGCCACGACTAACTGATTTCATACAATTTATTGTCTCGGGATATCTACACAATTGTAATGGATATGGCACAAACCAATACTAAAATTTTCTTTGCGATCATTGTCCCATAAACATAGCATTTCTTTAACACAAGTGTACGTAGGAGAAACCAATCCTCAAAATTCTTGGTATTTTTTCTATCCCTTGTCACCGTAATATGTACGTGGAACTAAACAATTCTGACAAAAAACTTGACAAAAATTATATGGAGAAAATGTCCCATACGCCAAAAAATGGTTCATGGCACAAAACAATTCTAGAAAATGTTGATTTTGGTGGATATGGAACAAAATTGATATTGGATATCACGGGATTGAAAAGACGTAGGGCAAATCTGATCACAGATTGAGAAAGAGCATACAAAATTACCATAGAATCCATTCCTAACTCAAAACCGACAAAAGTGGCGCATGGAACAAACCAATTCTCGGGCGACGATATATAATATTGGTCAGTTATTATCTAACTCTATCCAGAAGTATTCGTATCGCAGATTTTGATCTATTCAAATACATATTACCAAAGATCACAAATTTATTTTTTACCTTTAACCAACCAAACTATGCTCGCTGGACTGTTAGATACTGCTCAAATTTATTAAACATCGCCAAAAGTCATCCTGGTTTGTATGAAGAATTCCAAAAAGGTTTATTTGGTATTCGAAGAACCAATAAACCTTTTTCTAAGCAACCAATTGATCTTGTTCTTGAACAAACAATTAACGCTGATGCAGCAAGGAAACTCACTGGTATAATACATTTCACAATTTCAATTTCTGCACGTCAACGATGGGCTCGCAGTCACGATATCAGATCGACAATAATTAGCTCAGTGTATAAAGATTTGGGCCTGCGAAAAGAGCAAGACGTTTAGGCCGAACTCACCAATCATGCTATTAAAAATAATACTGAGCAGCTACGAAATTTTATTGACGCTTTTGATTCACTTATAAACCCATTCGACTCACAAGTGCCAACAAATTTGTTAATCAATATTTCATCGGGTAAAGCAGCTTCGGAGCCCGTACAAAAATGTTTGCTTAATATAGAAGAAAATGGTGAAGCTAAACTTTAATCCTGCCTTTTTTAAGAAAATTAAACAAAGACCATTCAATATACTGATGAAAAAATATGAATATCAGAGATCTTTTATGCAGTTTGGTGATCCAGAATTGTTTACCGATGGCACACACAACAAGATATTTTCAAAAACATCCAAAAATTTATCTGTGAAATTTATAGTGTTTCTGGAATACTCGACGTTGATACTGCCCGGCTTCAATTGTTTTTAAATAACTATAGCGTATCAAATGTCAATGAAGATTTTGATCCCAAAACTTTAAAAAATTTTGATGCAAGTAATTTACCACCATGTAAAACTGAGTTATTTCAACAATTTCTGCGAGCTAATTACATCTCAAGCATATGGAATCATGCTAATGAAAAAAAACCAACCATTTTTACTCCTGAGCACAATGGTTGGAGATTAGAAGAAAACCAGTTTAACTTTCATTGGTTTGATGGTAACCAATTACCAGGAGAAGTTAGTGAATCTCTTCAAAGATCAGGTAGGTACTTTACTTTAACTTCAAGTTTAAAATGTAGTATATTTGTAGTTTTAGGTTGTTATAGGTACTTAAAATTGTTTTTTGCAGATGAAGCTGCCAGCAACAACATATCTGACGACGATGAGGATGATGTCTTGGACGGACAGTACCGTAATTGGATGAACGATGAAAATTTAAATGATTGTCTTGATGATGATGACGAATAAGAAATGATAACCCCAAATATATGTAATAAACTTATTTACTTAAATATGTATTAATTATTTTCTTAATGTTTGAGTTCATTTTGTTAAAGATGCAAAAATCTCAGATTGAAAACAGTGAGTATTCTTAGTACATTTAATTTTTTTACTTTGAGGTGCATGCTCTTAGTAATATCTCCCTCATACTTCTGGCTGAATAATTTTTGTCTTACGGGATGTTTGGTCACTCTGAATTGTCTGACTGATTGAATATAGCTTTTAAACAAATACAAATACATAATATAAATATAAACGACAACGATAAATGTCTATGTTCAAGTAACAATATTTCGGTGAATTTCAAACGTAGAAAGTTCTCTGATATGGCATTTTAAAGAAAACTTTATTTACTTTCTTTTTTATTAGGCATTGCTCATACCTATCTGCAGCCAGAAAGAAATGCCATTAAAAAAACTGACAAAACTCAAAAATTGGAAAAAATTGACTGTTTTTTGTCAGGAATTTTATTATTTTGGATAAAAAATATTTTTGTATAATTTTTCAAAAGATACAATTCGATGGGAAAATTTGATTTCTACAAAAAACGTCCTTCGAATTGCATCAAAATTTTGCTTCGTTCTCGAGATATATTGAAAAAACGAATGAAGATGGTTTAGAACCCATATCTCCGAATCGCATCCTCTAATTTAATAGCACTTTCTGTTTTTTCTCTAAAATTAACCCATTAATCGATTCATGCAAAAAAAAGCCCAATCAATTTCGAGTTCCTTAAGAAATGGCATAATCAATAGACTACATAGTGATCTCGCCCTCATACTTCTGGCTGAATAACTTTTGTCTTACGGGATGTTTGGTCACTCTGATTTGTCTGACTGATTGAGTATAACGTTTAAACAAATACGTCAATAACATATTCAAAAACCAGTCATGTGAAAATAAGTAAGGTTCAATAATTTTTTGGGTAGCTTTAAAGTGTCTGACAAAAGCTCTGGTCAAGCAAAAGTGTCTGACACTTATAATATTACTTTAAAATAATATTCTACATGATATATATAAAAATCAGCCATGTGAAAATAAGTAAGATAACTCTCATTTTTACTTACCTTTCTCACCTGGTACCTGCCCAGGTGTCACTTGTTCAAGTTCCACAAGCGCGTAGGTATTCAAGGCACACGATACGCTACTGAAAACTTAAGGTTTTATTCGTGTGAAAATAAGTTAGGTCTTATCGCTCTGGGATCTTACTCTATATGAGCAGTGCCCTGGCTATGACATTGAGATTGTTCCAGGAGTTAACAATATAAATTCTAGAAAGAAAGAATTTCTTAATAGAATGTTGAAAGATCGTTAAGATCAACTTCAACTCCTATTTGCGTTTCGCCCAGGTACGGCAATGGGCTCATCAGTTAAATGTTGTCGTAGCCTTCTAAGACGCAAACTATGTTCGGATTACATCGACACTTATAAAATTCACTGCACTCACATGCAGTGAATTTTATTTCTAATTGAATGAACAAGTCATATGCACTTAGAAAAAGTAAACAAAACGGTGTAATCCGAACATAGTTTGCGTCTTAGAAGGGTACGGCAACATCTAACTGATGAGCCCATTGCCGTACCTGGACGAAACGCAAATAGGAGTTGAAGTTGATCTTAACGATGTTTCAACATTCTATTAAGAAATTCTTTCTTTCTACAATTTATATTTTTAATTAAATTGTCAACTCCAGGACAAAAAAACACTACAATAACAAAATTTTTTTTGTTATTGTTTAAAATTAATAATTTGAAGCCAACCTTGGCAAACGTTTTGCCGATTCGGCCTTATTGCCTTCGACCTTATTTCACGGCACCTTCACACCACCCTTCCTGGGGAAAAAGAAGAAATCAAGACTAGAGTGTTGATTTCTACTTTTCCACGACTCTTTTACAAATGCGGGAGTATGAGATTAAAAAATTTTTGTTCTTTTATCATATTGGATTGAACATTGTGGCTATTTCTGGAGGTTTACTTTTAGTTAATATTTTGGTATCATTTGTGATATTTACATTAGTTATTATATTTTGATGTGGTACCCGTGGTGTGATGGATAGCATGTCCGCCTGTTAATCCAGAGGATCGAGTTCGAATCCCAACAGAGCCAAAAATATTTTTTCCACGGGTATCGCCTTTCGCGAGGAATTGGCAAGTCCTCCGTTAGTATTCATTGCCATGAAAAGCGCTTTCTCGATAAGCCGTTCGGAACCGGCAAAAAATTGTAGGTCCCCTCCATTTCCTCACAAGGCATGGTTGTGAGAAATGCGCTAGGCCCAAGGGCTCCTCGCTCTGTTGCGCCATTTATTTATTTATTTATTTTATTTATTATATTTTGATTAGTTTATTTTTCATTACATATTAGTCAGTGTTTGGTACGTATATACGTTTTTTCTATTTCATTAAATATATTCCTATTTTTAATTTAATGAAGATATTTATATATTTTTTTTTTTTTCAATAACACACATTCAATCAATTTCCTATTTTTAAATTTTTTTTCACAATTTCACAATTCACAAATAACATCCATATAATCAATTTCTTATTTCTACATTCTTTTTTTCACAATTTCACAAATTATACAAATAACATTCACACATAAAATGGTTTTAATCTGTTTTTGTGTACAATCTACTTCTTATTTTCACAATTCAATTCTTCTTTCTGAATTTTAGCAAATTGCATAAGTCTACAAATTATAATTAATAACATATACTATACATATATATAAAATGGTTTCAATCTGTTTTTGTGAACAATCATTTTCTTCTTTTCACATTTATTTCGCAATTTACTCCTTTCTGTGATAAGACTTCATATGGTCCTATATATATTGGATTTAGCTTCTTTCTGCTCTCGTTTCTTAACAAGACTAAACTACCTACGTTGTAATCAAGAGTTTTTGCTTTTCTATCAGAATCGTACCTATCTTTCCTAGAAACTTTCTTTTGTATTAAAGTATCCCTAGCATCCTTATGAGCAATTTGTAGTCTGTGTTTTAAGTCTATCAGATAGTCTTCGTAGTTGTACACTGGATCAACTTTCTTTGTAAGATTTGAAGGCAAATTACATTGTCTTCCAAATACTAATTCAAATAGGATGAATCCTGTTTCTGAATGTACTGAAGTGTTGTAACAGAAAACATAGTATGGCAACCAGTTGTTCCAATCTGTATATTTTTCTTCTTCATAACTCCTAAGGTATGCTCCTAAAACTTTATGAGAATTTTCTAGTGCACCAATGCTTTCATGGTGATAAGCGGTGGATTGCAATTGTTCTATCTTTAATAACTTACATAGATCCTTGAAAACTCTATTTATAAATTCTGTACCTTGGTCAGATGCTATGGTAGCAGGGACTCCATACTTTAGGATAAAGCCTTCTACAAGTCCATTAGCTACCGTATTAGCTTCTTTATTTGGTAACGCAATGGTTTCTGTAAACTTCGTAAGTTCGTCTTTTAGAGTTAATATATATTTTGATCCATCTTCCGTCTCGTCAAAAGGTCCAACTAAATCAAGGTATATTTTGTCAAAGCATGTTTCTGCTGTTGTAGTAATAGTCATCTTTTGATTTTTTGGTTGTATGTGTTTGTTTGGCTGACACATTGGGCAGTGCTTAGCGTATGCCTTCACATCGTTTTGCATTCCTGCCCAAAAATATTTTTTCTTAATATTCCGCAACATGCGATTTTTTCCGGCATGTCCACTTGTCGGTAACATGTGGTAATCATTGAGTATAAGTTTTTGTTTTCCAGGTCCGTTACTTTTATTTTATCTTCAATTATGTGCACTTTTATTTTATTTCCTTTGAATATTTCTTCTATCTTTTTCTTTAATATATATAATTTCTCTTTACGACGCGACGGCCGTCTGAGAGTTTTTCTTCTTTAGTTATATAAATATCTTTATGTAATTGTCTACGTTTGAAAATATATCACTTTAGAATTTTTCCGGGAGAAAGATCTTCTAAAATAAAAACACACCAAAATTCACTTTTAACCACTTTGCTTTGTATTTCGCTTTTTATAATTATCAATTTTAGTCATATGACTTTGTGTACAATAACCTCATTAATTTTCATTATATAAATTCTATGTTTTTGTTTAGAAAATGTTTGACATGTATATTTGTGGACTGTATTTGAGATCTGTTTATTTAGTATTTATATGTATGTATTTTTTACTATTCAGTTCGTTTCCGAACATTCTCCCGCCTCCGAAAGTTGTACATTTACAGCAGTATGGAGCACCCTATACGAATCTTGCATTGTTGTACCAACGGACGTTGTGTAGTGTTCGTCAACAGATGGCCTCTGACATTTACGATGATTGATATAAATACCAATTTCCAACTGATGAGTGGTTATCTTCTTCTTTCTCATTGCTTACATGGAAATAGACAGATGAATAATTAGTACATTACAAGAAACATAAAAGAACAATACGGGGGAATAGTACAACAGATACAACAAAAAGACACCAAAACATTTTGCTTCTCATTTTTGCATATGCATTGTGAAGGTTGTATGCATTGCATTCGCGTGCGTAAGTTGTACTTTCTCCCATTGAGTGTTGTATACGATACGTTCGTTCTTCCGTTGTTTCCTTTTGTCTTGCGGCTTACGTAGTAAGAACTTAAAATTGTAGTATGTTGCTGTTCATTCTTCTTCATGTGTAAATTCGTTCTCGTGTCGTGAGCAAGCATGGTGTCGACATGCTTTGCGCATAATTTTAATCGCGAAATTTTAGTTTTGTTATTTATTAAATTTAGATTAAGTTTGTTGTACATTAATGAAGTGGAGTGAAACTGTGAAATTGACTTTTAATGTGGAATAAGTGCGTAGATTTTGCCCGCACTATGAGTGTTAAAGATGTTCTGAATTCCGATGGATGGACGAAGGATGATGGCTGATTGGATTAAATATGTGTGCCTACCCACATAGTAATCGATGAGTGTTTTTTTTTTTTTTGTTCATTTTGATGGATTTTACTGCCTTTATTGTCCCTTTAGTTATAATAGTGTTGATACGTTTTGTAAAATTTTGGGAAAGACATTACTTTTGATATAATGTATATATATTCATATTGTTGTTGTTGTTGTGGGGGCTTTGTCGCGCATTTCCGGCGATTTGTCGATTTTCGCGATCGCGGTTGTGTGTGTATGTATGTGTGTGTACAATTAAATATTTATTGAAAAGACGAAGTGGTTTCGGTCTCTTTCTAGTCGGACATTTTTCGGTTCCGACTAGAACTTTGTTTACATTTTTGCGAGGTAAACAAACGCATATTATTTCGTGAATTTTGTTTGCGAAATAAATAAAAAGTGTAAGTTGAGTAGTGTAAAATGCTTGTAGTGCAATTGCAAGGCATTTATTGCAATAAAAAATATGATTGCATTATAAAAGTGGTTGTGAATTTGTGTTTTTTATTGAACCGATATGATTCAAGTGCAGCTCGGCGCGTAGCACAATTATGTTGAATCATTTGTGTACATAATAAGTACATTGATCGTTTTTGATGGCGGTTTTATTAAATTCAGTGAATTTGATTAAATTATAGAATTTTGTGTTTTGTAAATTTTACAGATGAAATTGTGATTTGTAATTTGATTTTGATTGGTTTTATAAGGCGATGTTTTTTGATTAGTTTCAATTTTGTTTTGCCGACGGCTTTTTGACGTTTGATGTGCTGTCGATGTTTTTTCTTACGTTTGTGGAATGTGTCTAATTTCCATTTTAGACATTTTCTTTTTGTTAATTTTAATAAAGAATTGTTGATTAATAACATTAATTAAATATTATATTCGTTTTGCATGCGTTGTGGCAGTGCTTTATTAAATTGAAAATTATAAGTTGAGTTGATAACTTGATGTGCATTGTCGCAGCGTATTCAAATGTTGTTTCAATCAGCTGTATTATGTATTGTGTTTGATATTAAATAAAGATGAATAAAAATTATAGTTTTGTGTATTATTTCTTGAATGTTGAATGGTGTAATTATTAAAGATGAGTTGATTGCAGAAAATGTGATTCTTTGAATCAATTATGTTGTTATTTTTCAGGAACTGGGTAGATGATCGTGTACATATAAGAATTTCAGGTACGATGTGTTGATGATCATGATGGTGTACTTTTCCTTTGAAGAGATGATTCGTTGAAGGAATTTAAAGTTGGGTTGATTGTTGATTCAGCTTACGTTGGACTTAAATTAAGTCTTATATGAATCCAGGTGTTTTGTATATTGAGACAAATGATGTTATCTTCGGAGAAGATAATGATAATAACAGGTAGGTATATTGTTGTTGATTCGGGTGAATCCAGGGTAGTTGTATTAGGTTTTGATTAATCTTCGGGGAAGATGTGTGATTCTGTAGGTTTGTATTGATTCATATACGAATCCAGGGGCGTTGTATTTTCAGGTTTTAGGTAAATCTTCGGGGAAGAAATATATTTCAGCAGACATTGATTCGTACTGAATCCAGGGACGATGTTTTATGGTTTTAATGTAATTCTTCGGGGAAGAAATATGGTTCAGCAGTAATTGAATCGTACTGATTCCAGGGGCAGTGTATTTTTTTTTTTAGTTTTTGTTTGTAAATCTTCAGGAAAGATGTTTTTACTAAACGATGGCAGTATGTTCCTTGTGATCGTTTGAAGGAAGACGACAAATTTTTGCGATAGGCCGCTTTAGGATTCCATTTTGCGTTTTGACGGTGACGACGCGTACAAGACCGTCTGATCCTGCATGGGTTCCTTCAATTCGGCCGAGATTCCAGTAGGTTGGTGGGAGTCGCTCATCCTTGAGCAGAACTAAGTCTCCTAGTCTGGGCATCTCCTTGACTTGCGTCCATTTTGGTCGATGTTGGAGCCGTGAAAGATATTCTGAACTCCATCTTTTCCAGAACCCTTCCGCCAGCGCTTGAACTCGTTTCCATCGGTCGTGATGTGTGACGTTGTTGTTGAGTTCGCCTTGTGGTATGGAATGTAGTGACTCGCCGACTAAAAAATGCGCAGGGGTTAGCGCATCCAAATCGTCGAAGCTATCGGTTAGAGGGCATAAGGGCCTCGAATTCAAACACGCTTCTATTTGTGTTAGAAGCGTTGCGAGCTCCTCGAATGTGAGCCTTTCAGTTCCGACAACTCTTTTTAAATGGTGCTTGACAGATTTCACACCTGCTTCCCATAAACCACCAAAGTGTGGAGAAGCGGGGGGAATAAAGTGCCAATGAGTACCTCGATTTGCAAGCTTTTCGGCTATCTCCTTCCAGTCATGCGTGGCTTCCTTTAACATTTTTGCTAATTCGTTGTTAGCACCGACGAAGTTGGTTCCACAGTCGCTGTAAACCTGTTGACAGCTTCCTCTCCTTGCAGTAAAACGATGAAATGCTGCCAAAAACGCTTGGGTTGTCAGATCTGACACGACTTCCAAGTGAATGGCCTTTGTTGCTAAACAAATGAACACTGCAAAGTATCCCTTCAGTATTTTAGCACCGCGTGCTTTCCAACTTTTGATTTCGATGGGACCAGCATAGTCGACACCGGTGTGGCTGAAAGGTCGAGACATCTGAACTCTAGCCGCAGGTAAGTTTCCCATCAGTTGTTGCATTTCTGATGCCTTTTGCCGGTAGCAAGAAGTACACCTATGCAATTGATGCTTTACACTCCTTCTTATCTGGCCAATCCAATATCGTTGGCGGATATAAGTTATCATCTGCTGGATGCCGCCATGCAGAGTATTTTTATGGGCATCTCTGACAACCAGACTTGTGAAGTGGTGGTTGTTCTGCAACAATATGGGGTGTTGCGTTTCATAGGCGAGGAGAGAGTTTTCCAAGCGCCCTCCAACTCTTAAAATCCCATTTGCATCCAGAAATGCGTTCAACGCACTAAGGGATTTTGGGATCTGGGACGAATCCGCGATTTGTTGGATCTCCGTCTTAAACATCTCCTTCTGCGCTGTCTTGACGACGACAATGCGCGCTGCTTCCAGTTCACTTGGAGTAAGTGGACCCACATTAACTCCCAATTTACGACGACATTTAGCCACAAAACGAAGACAGGTAGCGACGACTCGAACGAGCTTGAGAAGACTCGAACAGTCATATATGGTTTGCAATATACTGTCGCTGTGGTTGACCCGAATGCTAAGTACCTTCACAGTACGCTGCTCCTCTTCCGTTTCATTATCAACAGGTTGATGTGGGATATCGAAGACCCATTGATGACGAAGAAATTCTGGACCCTTCCACCATGGCTCCAATGAATTCAGTTCCAACGGAAACACACCTCTGGACGCCAGATCGGCTGGGTTATGATGCGTTGCAACATGTCCCCAGCAATCGATCCCCACTAACCGCTGGATCTCTGACACTCGGTTGGACACGAACGTGGTCCATCTAGCGGGAGTGGCCTTTATCCAGGCGAGCGCAATAGTTGAATCCGTCCAAGTATACGTTTTGACATCGGGGATGGCCAAAACTTCTTTGGTGTACTGCATCAATTGCGCCAAAACTACAGCACCACAAAGCTCCAAACGGGGAAGAGTGATCGTCCGCTGATTTGGTGCTACTTTCGTCTTTGACAAAAGCAGGTTGACATGGATGTTGTCATCGCTATCCAAGACACGAACGTACACCGTGCTCCGAAAGCCTTCATCGACGCATCACAGAAACCGTGCAATTCTATCGCCTTGTTGTTCTTACTCATCTGGGTCCACCGTGGAATCCGAAGCTGTTCGATCTGAGGAAGTTCTCGATCAAAAGCTTCCCAGTCTTTCCTCAACACTGGTGGAATTGGATCATCCCAATCACAGCCGATTTCCCAGAGTCTCTGCATCATAAGTTTTGCCGTGATGATGCACGGCGATATCCAGCCAAGTGGGTCGAACAATTTGGCAATCGTCGATAACATAGCCCTTTTTGTTGTTGCTTCCTTTGATGGCTGCAGGTTCTGGTACGAGAAATAATCATCAACAGGAAACCACTTGATGCCGAGCGTCTTGACATGCTCTGAAGTGTTGAACGGCAGTTCAAAATCCAACTCACGGTCTTGAACCGGAACATCATCCACGAGTTCCTTGACGTTGCTCGTCCATTTTCGTAGGTGGAAGCCTGCAGAAGCCAAAAGTTGCCTTGCTTCGTCGCGTTTTATGCGCGCCTCTTCGACGGAGTCCGCTCCACTGATGAGGTCGTCGACGTACATGTCCTCACGGACAACCTTCGCCCCCTACGGAAAATTTTCACTCTCGTCCTCAGCAACTCTCTTTAGGATCTTGATGGCAAGATATGGTGCACTGGCTGTCCCGAAAGTGACCGTATTCATCTTGAAGAATCGTAGTGGCGGAATCTTCTGCTCTCTCCACATTATAAGCTGGTAGTATCGGTCTGGGAAACTAACCAAAATTTGCCGATACATTTTCTCAATGTCGGCCGTGAATGTGACACGATGAGTCCGCCATTTTAGTACGAGATCTATGATACTCGACTGCAACTTTGGACCCACAAGAAGACGGTCGTTGAGGGATTTCCCATCCGAAGCCTTCGCCGCTGCGTCAAACACTACTCTCAGCTTCGTAGTGGAGCTCGCTTCCTTAAACACCGCATGATGCGGTAAGAAATAATGGAATGGAGTCTGCAAAACTGCATCATTCGCATCAATCTCTTCCATATGGTTTAGTTCTTCATACTCCCGTATACATTTAGTGTACTCCGCACGAAGTTTTGGATCTGCATCCAGCCGTTTCTCAAGTTGAAGAAAACGCCGGAAGGCGCTCTGTCGACTCGATCCCATCGCAGGAACGCCGTCCTCTTTGAAAGGCAGCTTCACTTCATATCGCCCATCAGGTAAGCGTTTGGTATACCTATTAAAATGGTCGTCACAAGCGATGTTTTCTTCTGTTTCCAGGTTATAAAACGGGGTTTCCTCGATCTCCCAAAACTTCTCCAGTTGAGAATTCAAATCTGCAAACTGCACGAAGCTTCGAACTCGCTGGGGATCTTCTACTGCGACCTTGCCCAAAACAATCCATCCAAGCTCGGTGTTTTGTGCTATGGGACCGATACCATCCTGAGGTCGCCTTACGTCCGGCAAAAGGATTTGCGCACAAACATCACTTCCCAGCAGTAAATCGATGGGTGCAGGTTCGTAGAGATGGGGATCTGCTAACGAAAGACCCTTGAGGTGGTGCCATTTGCCGTGTATCACTCGTTGGGCCGGGAGAAGGCCAGTCAGCGACTTGAAAACCAAAGCCTGGACGGCCGTCTCAAACATCGAGTGGCGGGAAGCAAAGCGCACTTCGACGGAGTGCTGCGTAGTGCCACTGCTGACCAACCCTAACCCAGATACTTCGGCAATGGTGCGCCGCTTTTCTAGCTTCAACAGTAGTGCGGCAGTTTCGGTGATGAACGACGTTTCTGAGCCTGTGTCGATCAACGCTCGTAGGAGGTGCAATCGCCCGTCTGCTGCTCGTGCCTTTACTACTGCCGTTGCTAGAAGCACCTGGTGATGACCATCACCATGCGACGCGTGGTAATTAAAAGTTTGTCCATTTGATTGGAGCTGCTGTTGTTCTCCCGTTGGCTGGAACTCCGACGCATTTCTGTTCAGAGGAGCCTGAAATCCTCTGGATGCCATGTTCCTCGCCTGTGAACTCGTTGAAGGTTGTTGTTGTTGTCGCTGTTGTGACGTGCCATTTTGTGCATTGTAATGCAGCAACGAGTGGTGCCTTTGTTGGCAGAAATAGCACGAACTCACACTCTGGCAGTCACGGAGAAAGTGCCCGTAGGACAAGCAGTTCTCACAAACCTTCAACCTGCGAACAGCATCTTTACGCCCCATGTTGTCCATGTTCAGGAAGCGCTGGCACTTTCGCAACGTGTGTTTGTCTTGGTAGCACAACTTACATGCGAGCAGCTCGCCGGAATTCGTCCTTAATGGCTCAACGAAACTCGTCCTTGCTGGTTTGTACGGCTGCTTCACGACTTGCTTGCTGTGGTACACCTTTGGATTGGCTGGAACACGTGGCCCTTTGTTGGCGGTTGGCTCTTCCTTGTTCCTTGACGCTGCACCAAGCTCCTGCTGACCCACAACTTCAAGTGTCCGGAACCTCGTCTCCAAAAATTCGGTGAACTCCTTAAAACTCGGTAAGTCTTTCCGGTTACCTAATTTTTCTTCCCACAGTTTTTGGCACGCACTGGGAAGTTTCTGGAGTAAGAACCAAATCAACACCGTATCCCATTCAGAAACTGGCACATCCATGTTCTCCAGCGCAAGAACACATTCACGGGTGGTGTACAACAAGTCACGAATACCCGAAGCAGTTTCGCGACTCAAGGACGGCTGACCAAACAAATTCTGCATTTGGATGTGGACCAGAATGCGCTTATGGTCATACCTGTCTTTTAACAGCTCCCAAGCTTTGTCGTAAGACGCTGCTTCCACCGATAGGTTTTGTAAAAACCGTTCGGCATCACCCACCAAACAGGACTGTAGAAAATGCAGTTTGTCGATATCGTCTATCGATTTATTTTGATGCACCAGAACCTGAAATTTGTCCTGGAAAGCTCTCCAGGTGGTGTATGAACCATCGAACTTGGGAAGATCGATTCTTGGCAGCCGAATACCCGAATGCGACGCAGCAACAGCGGCAGTATCAGTGGGCGGAGCAACCGTTTTTACTTGTGCTGCTTTCGCTGTAGCGCACTTTTCCAAAGTATCCACCAACTCGGCACGGTATTCAAAATATAACTCATTAATTTGTTCATACACCACCATTAATTCTTCCTTTTTCAGCTCTTCTTCCAGCATCCCGGCACCGAAAATGGCTTCGTGATACGATTTTGCAGACGCCAAATCTGCTTCCAGCATCGACAAACGACCTGAAGCATATGCTGTCACCTTGCGGTCCTTTGGCGACTTTTTGTAGTTTGTAAGATCTTTGATAATTTTGCTAAGCAGCATTTTTTGCAGCTCCCCATACTTAAAATTTTTATTTTGAGCCATGTTTATAAAAATATTTCTTTATTTTATAGATATAAAATAAAATCAACAAGTTTACTACACTGAACAAGTAAAACTTACTGCCTTTTCTGGAACTGCTGCCGTCTATATGTATATCTTTATAAAGATGATGATCTTCGCTGGACGTTGATGTGTATTCGTGATTACGTTTTAGCTTTAAAATGTTTTTAATATCGATTTAGCTGAGCTACGCGAAGCAAATTATTTAAAATACACGATTTTCAAAATTGTTCGCACTAGTTATTATATATATATATACATCAATCGTTGATTGGATATAATTCGCGCACACACACTTTTTGTACACACTTTATTGTTTTTAAAGTTAATTGTTCGTAAAATGGTTCCAAACTAAAGGCTGAAGGACCAAATGTAATTGTCTACGTTTGAAAATATATCACTTTAGAATTTTTCCGGGAGAAAGATCTTCTAAAATAAAAACACACCAAAATTCACTTTTAACCACTTTGCTTTGTATTTCGCTTTTTATAATTATCAATTTTAGTCATATGACTTTGTGTACAATAACCTCATTAATTTTCATTATATAAATTCTATGTTTTTGTTTATAAAATGTTTGACATGTATATTTGTGGACTGTATTTGAGATCTGTTTATTTAGTATTTATATGTATGTATTTTTTACTATTCAGTTCGTTTCCGAACACTTTAATTGATAGAGGTCCGCAAATTGTACGCACGTCCCTCAACAACATTTTGTCAAATGATATTGATCGGGCAATAGTGCTTATCTTTGACCTATTTAATATGAAACAATTATTCCCTGGAATGTATCCTACAATGAGGCTTGGACTTATAACTCTGGTACCTTTTAATAAACTGTTATCTTTGTCTTCATCTTTGAAGCTATTTAATATTTTCAACTCGACTATTTTTAGCCCCTTTTCTGGCTGTTTAAGAAGTTCACTTATGATTTTCTCTTTTTCTAATTTACTTGTTGTTGGAATTTCTTTCTCTTAATTTGAATTTCTAGCTTGTGCTCTTGTTGTGACACACACAAATAAATTTTGTAACTCTTCTGACTTTAATTGTATTCTACTTAGTGCATCCGCCGTGCAGTTGTCTTTGCCTGGTGAATACTCCACAGTAAAGGTATAAGGCCCCGGCCCATAGAACGCGGTGCGTGCGTGCGGCACCGCTTTCAACTGACAGCTCTATTAAATACACACGTTCTTATGAGAGGTGACCCATAAGCACCGCGAGCAACGCGCCGCACGCGCCGAGTAGCCAAACTTCTATTTTGCCGCGGCTCTCATGCGGTGACAAAACCAATTTGAAATTTTCTCTCTGATGACATGCGCAGTAAGAACCAATTTGAAATTTTCTCTTCTGTTAACATGAGTGGCCTTGTTGAGTTGAGACACCGCAACGGATTCTATGGGTCACCCTTATCAGTTGCGTGCGGCAAAACCCACCGCATCAGTTGCCGCGCCGCTCCTACCGCGCGCAACGCGTTCTATGGGCCGGGGCCTATATTCCTCTAAAGGCCCCGGCCCATAGAACGTGGTGCGTGCGTGCGGCACCGCTTTCAACTGACAGCTCGATTGAATACACACGTTCTTATGAGAGGTGACCCATAAGCGCCGCGAGCAACGCGCCGCACGCGCCGAGTAGCCAAACTTCTATTTTGCCGCGGCTCTCACGCGGTGACAGAACCAATTTGAAATTTTCTCTCTGATGACATGCGCAGTAAGAACCAATTTGAAATTTTCTCTTCTGTTAACACGAGTGGCCTTGTTAAGTGTAGACACCGCAACGGATTCTATGGGTCACCCCTATCAGTTGCGTGCGGCAAAACCCACCGCATCAGTTGCCGCGCCGCTCCTACCGCGCGCAACGCGTTCTATGGGCCGGGGCCTTAATATTAGCATAAATTTTGTTAATCTATTTGAAGGTTCTTTTAGTGAGAACAGATATACTAGTGGTCTATGGTCCGTTAGTATTTTGAAATGTCTTCCGAAAATATAAGGTCTGAAATGTTTTACTGCCCATGCTATTGCGAGCAATTCTTTTTCTATAGTACTGTAATTCTTTTCGGCTTTATTTAATGATTTACTTGCGTAAGCGATGGGTTTATCATCAAAATTTGATATTACAGCACCTAAGGCAAATCCAAAGGCGTCTGTTCGAAGTATGAATTCTTTTTCAAAATTTGGAAAATGTAAAATATTTGGGCTTGTTAGGAATTCTTTTAGCAAATTAAACGAGGTATTTCAATCTTCGGAAAATCTAAATTCTACATTTTTCCTTAATAAACGGTTTATAGGTATTGCTAGTGTTGCAAAATTCGGTATGAACTTTCTATAGCAGTTAGCAAATGCCACAAATCTCCTTACTTCTTCTGCATTTTGTGGGATTGAATAATTTTTCATTACTATGGATTTTGATGGATCTGGTATAATACCTTTGTCTGATATTATATGACCTAGATATAAAATTTCTTTTCTAAGGAAAGCACATTTACTTGGATGTAGTTTGAGACTTACTTCTCTCAATCTTTCGAATACTTCGATTAAATTTTTATTGTGGTGTTCTAAATTTTTCTTTTTTTTGAATACTATAAGATCGTCAAGATACACAAAGCATTTTGAATATGTTAGACCCGATATTGATAGAAACCTTGCAATCGTACTGTGTGAAAATATATATAATAGTTAATGGAAACTTCTCATCTTTGATAACGTTTTCATGTTTCTTGCGTTTTTCTTTTCGTTAAGATAAAAAAAATATACTATTTTCTAAAATAACTAATTTTAAATGTAGTAGTAGTAGTACTGTAGTATATAATATAATCAATTTGGAGACATAGCCGCTTTTTTCCTGTGAAACTCTTTGCGATGGAAGCAATGTAGTATTCGGGAGAAATGTAGAACGTTGTTTGTGCTGCTTGTTTTGATCGCCCTCATGATGTTGGCTGTTTTTTGTAATTTGTGTTTAATTGTAATTGAAGTCATCTTTGATGGTGTGTTTCTGTGTTTATGTACGCGCCTTCTGTACTCTTGTATGTACAGAGGACACGGGCCAATAGTTTTGTCGTTGTTGTTTGTTCTGAGTTCTTGTTAAATTGAGTGTATGAGGAATTGTTTTATAATATATTTTTAACGTAGATATGAGCCACCATCCGCCTGTTCTAGGTGGACTTCAATAGTGCTATCCTGTTCCATTTCCAGTGAATTTGGTGTGCCGTATTCTTTGATTATGCGTCCATTGTATTGAAACTTAACGGCATCCATGGGAAGACGTCTGCGCTTGCAATAAGCGATCATCAGCTTTTTTAGTAGAGTCATTTGGGGTAGGAGCGCGCAGTGGGTAAGAGCGCGCACTGCTTATTTCCTTGGCTGTGTAAAAAATTATCGAAAACGAAAATTATAGTCCGGTCAAAATAGACATTCAAGGTTACTTTAATTCGCGCCTTGCTAAAAATTGGCATTAATGTTGGGAACCCTATTACTTACAATTTGTCAATTATCCACATCAATCCGCTGTGTGGAAAAAAATTTATTCAAAGTCAAATATTGCAAACATCGGTTTTTTGAGTTTTCCAGCTAAACGGTAAGTTTTATCATAAATATAGAAAGGCAAAAGTTATTTATCATGCAATTATCTACAAAAATTGTAAACACACTTTTTTTCCTCAGAATCACCATTTCGGAGATATAGCTATGCAAAAAGTTGAAAAAGTTGTGTTACTCCTAATATGCACACGTTTCCGCGCCACCCGTGAGGTAGTGCGCATGGCGCGTTTTTTTTACGTGGCTTCCCCGGTAGGCCTATTCCACTATCTATTGTGGTTCTATTGTAGTAAATTGAAAATGGTACTATTGTAATGACTATTGTAATGAATGAGAGCGGTGTAAGTAATGAGTAATTTGAAGAAACTATTCGTCTGATTGAAACTCTTCTAATGGAACATAATCCATACTGTCTTGTTCTTCTTTTTCTTCTTCTTTTTCTTTTTCTTCTTCCTGCTGGGTGCAAATAAATTGTTCAAAGAGCGATACATCAGAAGTCTCCTCACATATATCGTAGGAATCCTCTTCTACTGGCGATTGAACATTGGAGCACGATTGACTTCGACAACTGATACATGCTAATGAAAAAAACAACCCAACTTTCTTGCAGCCGCATTTAGCATTACACTTCTTTTTGCAATTGCAAAAAATTGAGTTGAAGAGTTTTTCCAGTGCAGGAGGGAGTAAAGTTTTAACTGGTTCCAATATATTGTCAATCAACTTCCAACCCCAGTCTTCTGGGTTTAGTTTATTAAAGAGCCATATTTGAACTTGTCCCGAAATAGATGTTGCTCAGCAGAAGCAGAGGTTGGAGGAAGACAAGCGAATTGTACTTGTTTCTTCTTATGCGTGTTCTAAGCGAAAGATAAGTACCGAAACTTATCCAAGCACGTAATTTTTTTTGGAGCTCCGTAAACGGAAAGAAAGCGAATTCCGTTGGTGATTACAGCTTGTGAAAACGTCAGCACAATCAACTAAATCTTGTCTCTCAAACAATTTCAAAACTGTTCTCTTACCTCTCTTGAAAAATGCTGATGTCGTGTCGCAACCAGTTACTTATTATTTATTTTTTTCCTAAATTGATTGATCTGCTTTAAAAAATATCCACTGCACTTTCGGTATAACGAATTGAAACTATGCTTCAGTAATTGCAATGCTCATAAATTACTTTTTAGTCCATATACTGAGTGCAACCATTTTCCAAACGCACCCGTATTATAGGTACACTCTGCTTATGGCTATGGATAGACTTTTCAATGGAGAGAATTTGATTTTTTAAAATTTATTAATGCATAATTTATTTTAAGGTTTTGAAAATAGATCGGTGTCTTTATTTATGTTTTTTTAAATGAGTTTCTTGGAAATCTACTGCATGAAAATGTAGTCTACTGCACTTTTTTTAAAAATCTACTTCGGAAATTTTTCAAACAGTGGCAGCGCTGATACAAGACCGTACGGTAATATAAAATGAGGGACTGGGTTTTTTTCGAGTTAATCTTACAATTGTATATATGTATGTATACGCCACGAAAACTATTATTTTTACTTAGGTTATCGTTCTGTAATGCACAAACGGTAATTGACATACATATTATGAAGAATAATTGCATGATAAATAACTTTTGCCTTTCTATATTTATGATAAAACTTACCGTTTAGCTGGAAAACTCAAAAAACCGATGTTTGCAACATTTGACCTTGAATAAATTTTTTTACACACAACAAATTGAAAGTAATAGGGTTACCAACATTCATGCCAATTTTTAGCAAGGTGCGAATTAATGTAACCTTACCCCTATTTTCGAAGTTAATTTGACCGGACTAATAAGGAAATCTGAAACTTGCCAAACATAAAAAAAAAGTAATGCGCGAGTGTGTGCGCAGCTGGTTTAAAAAGATATAGAGGTTGAAAAAAAAACGTGGCAAACCAAAAAATAAAAGCGCTGCAGAAAAGTTTGTGGCGCCGGTCGGCGCGGCGGCGGCGTGGCTGCAATATATATCGTAGGTAACATATTTTTGTAAGAAGTGAACATTTTAGCTTCAATCAAGCTTAAAATTTTCCAGATTTTGTGTTATTTTCTAATAAATTTTATAAAATCAAAAAAAAAGTAGCTTTGTTGGTAAAATCGCACAGTGCTAATGTGGGTTAGAGCGCGCAGTGCGCAATCTTACCTCGTATTTAAATTTTCGGTTTTTGAACTCTTTTTTTTTTAGTTTTTTCAACTCTCTACAGGACAAAAATATAGATTGCAGAAGTTTCCTAAAAATGGGTCGAATTTACCAAGCTTACCTTACTTTAAATTGAAAAACTACATTGTAGATTTAATTTGCTTTTTTTAACTTATTTTATTTTGTTTATTTATCTTTTATTAAAAAAAGTGAAGGCCGTGTCATAAATATCTATGAATTTCCAAACATAAAGGCTGTAATATTTTAATAAAAAATATCTTATTTTTGTTATGTTAATTTTTGTTTTGTTTTCAGAATTGAATTCGTTCAAAAGGAATAATATATGAGTTTTATTTTTTGTTAGTTATTGATTTAAGTTGTCTCTTTTCTTGTGTTTTTCTTTTGGGTGTATAGAAAAGGTTGAAGCTGTGGAATAATAAATGTTGATTGTTTCAGAAAGTATTACATAAAATTTTTAAAATTTTGATTGACTTAAACTGCTAAGATTCCAATGCAAACTAGGGGCCCGCTCTTACCCGACATTTTGCGCGATCTTACCCTGACCCCGGGGCAAGAGTGCGCAAGTTGACTTGGTTTGGTTTTTAATTAACAAAATCATACAAAATACTTTCATCAACCTTTACACTTTTGGCAATTTTTTGCTCTAGAAATATAGGTTAATCAAGTGTTAAAAACTTTAAGTTGATCTCTTATGACCTTTTTTCAATTTGAGCTAAAAGTGAAAAGTGCGCGCACTTACCCCTTACGACTCTATGGTGTACTTCTTCATTAAGGAGCTAACCACATTACCATGTCCCCTTGCCTTTAGGAATATGACTTCGAGTTCGTTAGACATTTTTACTATGGCGCGAAAAAAAAAATTTTATGACTTTGAAACAACTTTTACTTTTGTGAACGAAAAAGACTTGAACTTTGTCTTCTCCTGGCACTCTCTTGAACAACTCCTGGCAGGTCCGCCATGTAATGTTTCCTGATTCCCAAACTACCATCTCGCCAGGCATTCACTGCTGTAGGCTCAAACCTCTTCGCACTAACTGCAAAGCTGAGGTATGGTGGTGGAAACACTTAGAACTACCCAGGAACTGTCGTCGGCTCAATGCCTTATATTAAAAAAAACCAAAGAGTATGTTCGATCGAGTCCACGATCACTATTGTTATTTTATTCTCAGATTCATACCCTATTCATACAAAGTTATTACGCTCCAATTCTGGTTATCGAGCAACCGACCACACTTCGATATCCGATTAAAACGCTTCATCATCACATTCTTTTGGGTGAGCGCCAATGACTTATATCATAAACAAATGCTCATACCCTGTGAGGTTTCTTTGTTTTCAGCTGGGGCAGAACTCAGCGGGTCCAAGGTTTTTTCCAAGGTAGCTCGAAAACTTGGGCAGCGACAGTCCAACTTCTGAATAACGCGGTGAGACACGGCAAATACGAATTACAATAATTTTTATTCTTCAAACTAAGTAATCAAGAGACAAGTCTTTACAAATAGTGTGAAAGTATTTTACAATTCAGGTTAATTAATCGCCAAGCGTCTTGAATACGGTAAAGTCGGGGCGTTGAGTGTAACCGGCACGTCATCTTCGTTTTCGGAAAGAATACAGGTTGGTTTAGTAGTCTTTGGGTGGCATGGGGACTCAGCTGGCTTTGTTATTGCGGCCTAGTACTTGATGCGCTCCTGTAAAGAATTTAAACGATTACATTAGGAACGTTGCCCAGAATATGGCGCAACGCTTCTTGAAATAGCAGGAAGAGGAGTGACTATCGCGAAAGCCACAGAGGGTGAATTGCCATAAAGGATAGAGGGCCCCTTGAGAGCACCACCAAGGGAATCCAAACTACTCGGGAATCTACCGGCTGGGCCCTTGAGAGCACCGTCCGAGCGATTCGGTGAGATGTATTTGGGAATTTATCGGATGGGCCCCTTGAGAGCACCGTCCGAGAAATTCGGCGAGGTATATTTGGGAATTTATCGACTGGGCCCCTTAAGAGCACCGTTCGAGAAATTCGGCGAGGAATATATGGGAATTTGTCGACTGGGCCCCTTGAGAGCACCGTTCGAGAAATTCAGCGGGTTATATGGAAAATTTATTGGGGGCCCCTTAAGAGCACCGTCCGAATAATTCCGGGTTCGAGGAGGAAATGGAGAAGCAATAAAATGTAATATTAAAGTAGTGTTCCCACAACTAATATTGATAATTTCTTCTCTGAATTTTCACCCAAATTTCACTTCTACTTATAAGGTTTTGGGCTAGGAGTAAATGTGAGGTGTACTGGATGAGTCAAATATTTACATTACACCACCCATGTACACGCTCATCTCTCGTGGCTACCTACCGTACCGAAGAAAAATGAATTCAACTGTTGATGGCAGCATTATTCCAAAGTCACGATGTGCACCAACCGAGTAGTGTGTTTGCGCCTACGGTGCATGCTTTTACTTGGCTGCGTAAATAATTTCTTAGTGCCTGTGGTCTTTCTCATGGCAAGGCGACTTTTTGAATGCGATTCGTAGGGTGAGATGTAGGCGGTTCGGCGGTGGCAGAGAAAAAATGTGACGCATCGTCACAACCCAAAGACTATTGCTGTGACATAAACAGCGCGCAATATGATCCCTTATTACTTCTGTCGGCTGGCAATGGCCTGCCGTTGGGAATCATATTGTTCCGAGTACAATGCACTCCATGGATACACAAGCAAGTCAAGTGTTATGCATTTCTATGCAATGCAACTGAATGTGAGAGGATCGGATATCTAGGCACAGCCGAGGGTTGACAACCTGTTAATAGTTGTAGAGCAATTAATAAAGAGGTCGTTGGCTGTGACTCCTTCACAAGCGGCTTAGATGGCTGGGTCATGTAGAGCGAATGGACACCAACGCTCCGGTCCGGAAAGTCTTCGAATCCAATCCCGAGGGACGGCGCAGTAGAGGAAGATCGCGACTCAGGTTGCGCACGCAAGTAGGAGAGGACTTCAACCAACTTGGCGTGCAAAACTGGAGGCAGCTAGGGACCGAGCTGGCTGGAGAAGCATGTTGGTTGAGGCCCTAGTCCAACCCGGACTGTAGCGCAACCTTAAGTAAGTAAGATTAGAAGCAAACCAATCATATACCTTACCTCTAAAACCGGCTTTGTACAATCTACTGAGTAACAAAGTATGATCTACTATATGCTTTAGCTATATCAATAAACAGGGAAGAGGGCATCTCTGAGTGTTTCAAACTATGGCAGATTTCATTACATAATTTCAATAGAGCATCTTCGGTAGATTTACCGCTCAAGAACCCGTACTAATGGCTGCTGAGAAAGTTATTTCTTTTAAAGAAATAGATCATTCTGTATTTCATACTTTTTTCATAGACTTTTGAAAAAACTGAAAGGAGTGATATTGAACGATAATTATTTAAGTTTGAAGTAGCTCCTTTTTTATGCAATGGTATAACAACTGCACTTTTTAATGCATTAGAAAAAACAACCTTTTGCAAACTAAAATTGAAAATACGACGTAAAACATCTGATATGAAAAAAGAAATTTGTTTCAAAACTGTGCATGTCTTCAGAAGCCGAGTTTGAATTTTTTAACGAATTTAGGTTTTTATGAATTTCATGGGAGGTAAAATCATTAAAAAAAACTATCTGAAATCAAACTACTTTTTCAGAGTCGTTCAGTACTAAGTTTAGGAAAAACAATATCACACGAAATATCACTATACGCCTAAAAACCGCAACTACACCAGCTGCATAAGTTTCATTACAACATGCGCTAACTGTATAATTAGGGATTTTATAATTTGAGACTTCGCAATCAAATATCCATATATCAGAAAGAAAAATAAATTCAGGTAAATAATTTTAGGATGCTAAATGAGCCAAATAAACATCAAAGTTTTTTCTAATACTACGAATATTTCGGTAAGTGACAGAAAAGCTATGAGAACTTGCATTCATATGATCGATACATAGGTATTTAAATTCGATATTATTTATACTATCTGTATCTAATGAGCTATTAGAATCAAAATCATGAAAACTATTATCTAAATCATTACTACTGCTAACATTATTCTTAGCTTTCATTTTTTAAACAAATTTAGGTATTAAAATTGTTTTTATATAAATCTTCAAAAATTTTTCTCTTAATAGAATTTTTACCCTCCTTCCCTTTTAAAAATACCGAGGAATTGCGAATCCAAACATATACAGGGTGTTCCGTACTTCGTGTATTATAATTTGGGGTGTGATTCTTGGTCATATTCTAAGAAAAAAATTTTTTCACAGTATAGCTCGTTTCTCAACTTTGACATCACTTTTTGACAATTTAAAAAAAGGCTAACTTTTGTATACCCTGACCTGTGTTAAATTCGATATCTCATTTAATACAGATGATAGAGACCTAATCTTAGACTTAATTTTTTGTTGAAATAACAACCTTTAAGACTGTATTTAGGTTGATCTTTCATAGGTTTAAGGTTGCCAGATTTTCTTTGGATTTTAAGTGGTGTTCAAATTTTCTTCCCCAAACAAAGTTTTGACTTTGTAATATTTGTAATATTTATTCGTTCATTGACTGCTTACTCACATTAGGAAAGAATATCTTATAAACTAGTGGCAAGCTTAAAATAGACAAAAGTTAATTATGTAAATTAAACTAAGTTGACACAAAAAATAATTCAATTACAAATTTAATTTAATTTAGATTTAATTTTTAGTTATTTTACTATTAATTTTTAATTAATTTTAATTTTTTAACTAATTTTTAATTTTAATGAAGAGTTAAAATAGAGAGAGAGAGAGAGAGAAAGAAAAAGAGAGAAAAATAGAGAGAGAGAGAAATAGTTAGCCAGGATGAAGTTGGTAGTGTTTGAAGAGCTCTTTACGGAAAAGAACTATGTCACGTAAACTTCTTATTTGCCTCCGTAAGGAATTCCACAGACGTATAGCATTGACGGAAAATTGCCGTTCTGACGTCAAACAAGAAAATCGAGGAAGTAGAATTTGATCCGATCTGTTAGATGAGGATCTGTGTATTTTTTCAAAGAGGTAGCAAAGCTGATGTGTAATAATTATATTAAAAAGCAAAATTAAAGTTTTGTATCGCAATAAATTGTCAAAGGACAAATTATATCCACTTTTTTGAGAAGAGAGATATATGATCGTATCTTTTTAAGCAGTATACATAACGTGCAACATTATTATAAACGACGTTTAATTTACGTTTGCTGACAGCATCAGAGTTGGCAAATATCTCACAACCATAGGTAAGTACCGGAATAATAAGTGTTTTAGCTAGCTTAAGTCGAGTTTTAAGGGGCGCGAAATATTGTGATGAATGAAGATGACGAAGAATTCCGTATGCTTTAACAACAACTTGATTAATGTAGGTATCCCAGCTGTTATGTGAGTCCACTTCAGATGGCAGTAGACG
Source organism: Melanostoma scalare (assembly GCA_949752695.1). Classification (NCBI taxonomy): domain Eukaryota; kingdom Metazoa; phylum Arthropoda; class Insecta; order Diptera; family Syrphidae; genus Melanostoma; species Melanostoma scalare. Next base: position 81,348,254 of record OX456986.1, on the reverse strand, counting down.
ATCTCTTGGATCAAGAAGATTTTGAACCCTTGTCAAAATGAAACACAGTTGTAAATTCGATGTTTTTTGGTTTATTTTGACAAAACTTTGGTTAAAATTCCTAAGAATATTTTAGTTTTTATTATTTGCTTATTATTATTTGATTCAACTTACTTTATAGTGTAGATACCAAGAGATTATAAGGGATTACAATTTGTTATTCCGACTAACAAATTAAATCAAAATGAATGAAGCAGATGGCTTCCGGAAACAGTTAAATTTTTTTTCTTAGTGGAAGAAAAAAGAAACAAATTTTAATAATTCATTGTAGTAGATTAAATCATGATATACGGTGTTGCCAGTGGCGGTAACACCAGCTTAGATTCCTATTAAAAGTCATTCCCAGATTTTTTGCAGTTTGAACATATTTAATAGCAGAGTCATTCAGCCACAATGTGGGAAAATATGAGAGGTAGAGTGTTCTCCACTTATAACTATGCATTTAGACTTGATTGGGTTTAAAAACAAACTATTTTTGGATGACCAGGTAAAGATATTTTGTAAGTCAATGTTAAAAGAAGCTGCACAGTCCTCGATCATACCCAGGGGACAACTTTTGTATAGCTGAACATCATTAGCGTACATATGAACAGATGATGTCGTGATTTGCTTGGGAAGTTCATTAATATAGAGCGAGAAAAGAAGAGGTCCAATTATGGAGCCTTGTGGAACACCTCGATTCGTGGATAGAAAGCTGAAATATTTATTCGCCGCAAAGACAGTCTGTTTTCAACTACTTAAATAGGATTGTAAAAGGTCGATGGAGGAGTTAGAAAACTTGCCTATCGTGAGCAATTTTTTGCACAAGATTGGTTTATTGTGTCGAATGCTTTGGAGAAGTCGAGCAGCACGAGGAATGTGACGTGATCCTTATCAAGAGCCTGCCTTATATCTTCTACGACATTCGTAAGAGCTGTAAGGCAACTGTGTTTAGGTCGAAAGCCTGACTGAACAGGCGATAGGATGTGTTGTGTATGCAGATGGGAGCTTATTTGTTTTTGCATAATTTTTTCAAATGCTTTCGATAAGAACGACAACACAGAAAAGGGCCTGAAATCATTTCCAACGCGACTCTTAGGAATAGGGATTACTTTTGATAACATCTATTGGCTAGAGTATACTCTCGTCATAAGCACTGTATTGAATATATGAGTGATGAATGGTATAATTATTGGGAGTATTGCTTTAAGGAAAACAGGGTGAACTTCATCAATTCCTATTGCATTTGATTTGATCGATATGATACTCTCTACAACATCGGTATCGTATACCCTTGTGAAATGAAAGAGTTCATCATGTTCTATGACATATTCGACATGTGGTACGGGATCATCCGGCAAACTAGGAAATGGCAGGTCTACAAAGCTTTGGCTAAGTCGATTAACATCGATATTTATCTTAACGTTGTTTTTCCTACCAACTCCAATCTCTCGTAAGTTCTTCCAAAGTTGTTTCCCATTCAACGACAAATAAAATCTTTTACTATAGACCTGCCTTTTGGCTGTTCGGATCTTAGAAACAACTTCAACGCAAATTAGGGTATATATCATGAAAGACAAACAGTTTAAATTTATTCCATTGTCTATACGCTTGGTCCCGCTTGAGCATTAGCTGTTGAATTTCGGTAATAAGCCAGGACTGTTGCCCATGTCTAAAAAAATTTCTTACTATCGGGACATGATGATCAAATAGATTGACAATATTTCGATCGATGTGATTGAAATCCCTATACTCATTATATTCAGGATCGGAAGGTGATCCAAAGTCGTATATCATGAAAATAAGATCATGCTTTGAAAATGCGGATACAGAAAGTTGGTCGTACGTTTCCTGTGTGACTTACAAAAAAAAGATCAAGTAATGTACTTACAGTACTAGAGAAATGTGTTGGAAAACTGGTATTAACAGGGAACATATTATAAGATCTCAAAGCGTCACTTAGGGAGAAAAGGTTACTATTAAAATCACCTGTTATTACAACTTGGGTGCAATTTAAAGAAATGTTTTCTAATAGTGCAATAAGAGGATTGATAGCCGCGTTTTATTGGGAATTTTCTATATTCAGTTATGTTAATTTAGAATAAAACGATTTTTTGGTTTATATTCATTTAGCACGTCACTTTCAATTTTAAATTTCAGAGCTGGTACCCTTGGCACTTGTTCTAAGGATAAGAAACATTAAAAATTTGCATTCAGAAGAATATAAATGCATACCTTTTATTTTCCATTTCTATTTTTCTCTATTTAATTCTCGATTCTCAATTTATTTGCCGCATTCCAACTTTTTTACTTTCGAGGTAAACAAACAAATGTCACTTTAATTTTTTTTCGCAATGGCTGTGTTCAATTAGATTCATTTTGTGACTCATGTTTTTGGTTGCCTTGGTTCTGATGTTCTTATGTGTTCTGTCTGATGTTCTTTTTTTCTGACCGATTGCGAAACTTTCCTTGTGTGTGCGTGTGTGTGTGTGTGTTAGTAACTGCGTGTCTATTTACATGTCCCCACCAAGTCACCACCTGACTCTTCTATTAGCTATTAGGTGTGTTTCTTTACTGAAAATTCGCACGAAATGCACCGAAATTCGGCGAAAGTCAGTCTAATCCCGTTCCAATTTTCCGTAGCAGTGCACAAAAAAGAGAGTGCTCTCGAGAGAATAAAAAAATTTCCCCGTCCTGCGAATTTCCGCCACCAAAATTTCTGTGGACAGAAATCGTGCACAGCCAAAACAAATACCACAACTGTCAAACAGACGTTTTTCCAAGCGTTGCGTTGCTGCGAATGTTTTGTTCAAGGCGTTTCTTTACTTTTAAGACAATTACGCTCTTTCAGAGAGTTTCTGAAAAAATTTTACAACCACTTCTTAAAAAAAAAATGTCTGTGCACAAAAAGTAAAGAAACAGACTTATTCAATCTGTTGTCGAAAATCAGAAAATATGAACGAACACAACCCAAAGACTGCCAACCTCTGGGTGCCAAAAAAGAAATTTAACCAACCATCCCTGTTGTGCAGTTAGCTAACTGCGATATTTATGTTCATTTAGGCTATTGACATAAGGAGTTGTTGTTTTTCCATGAGCGATGTTTTACTGAAATGAACATAACTTCACATAGAATTTCGATAAAACGCGCCTGATGTTAACGTTACGATTAGGTCGATAAACAACTCCTAAAAGTAGATCAATATCTCCTGAAATCAAATTGATAAAGATGTACTCTATTTCACTTCCGGCCTTAGATCTACGATTAAATTTGAAAGTTATACGCTCGAGTTAATGAACTTACTATTTCATTGACCCAAAAAAATACAACCATATCAGACCGGTCAGAGTCTGATGTCTTAGTCCTGTTGAATCTTCAAAGTAATAAGAGATACAAAGTTCTAGTAGGTACAAAGTATTTATTTCACGATGTCTAACGCACAACGGTCGTATATTTAAAGGCGACCTCAGTACTGAGTCAATCCTATTTATCCAATTCGTGTGCTACAGCATATTGTGTCCATATTTATTTATCTTAAATTCTATTTCAGGAGATGACTGTGTGCAGAAGGTCACGTACAGTTATCTCCTTTGTTTTATTTATCTTTTATTACATATTGTATAGTTATCTATAATTGTTGGGAATTTCATAGTCAGCACATGGTTAACATTCATGTGTTCACTATCTTAAAATGTGTTGAACATTCATGTGTTAACTCTCCCCCCTCTTAAAATTAAACGTCCTCGTTTAAAATTCCTCTAGCTTTAAGAGCTTCTTTATAGAGTCTATTATATTCTTTTTTTGCTTGTAGTTTCTTATAATTCGTATAGATTTTACAAAATTTGTTTAAAATGTAACATATAAAAATTATTATTGATATAGTTATTATTGAATAAAATATTGTTGCAAATGGATGTTCTTCAATTGGAATAGTAAATTTTCTTAATGTTTTAATATTATCAAATTTGTAATCCGAATTAGCGTCTAATATCTTTAATATTTCAAATTCTTCAGTTTTCCCGGAGAGTATATATTTTCTAATTTCGCTCTTATAGTTCACAAATGTTTCGTTATCAATAATTATTTGTTCGTCAAATTGTACTAAATTTGTTCCACTTATATCTTTATTATTTATAATATGATTTCCTGATAATAAGATGTTACTTTCGTCAATTCTAAAAATTGGATTATTTTGTTCTTGAACAATATTACAATGTGCTGATTTTCCTTCGATTAATGGAATAGTACAATTATCATTGGGTAGTTCCTTACATATTATAGAATCTACATATTTTTGACAATTTTCATTTCTTACATATTCATTATTACAACTTGAAATTGTTTTATCCATTATCAATTTTCCATGTCTAAATTCTAATGAGGTTAAAATGAAATGTTTACATTGTTTTTCAATTATTGGATATTTATAAATTGTTATTAAGTTGTTTTTGACTTTACATAAATATATATCAGCATATTCTAGAACGTCTATTATTGGTATATTTAGTTTCTCTTTTAATATTATAGCTTTTATTTCATCTAAGTTGATACTTTTGGAATTAAAATTATTATGTTTAGCTAGATAAATTGTTAGCATTACTGATTCTAGTTCTTTATAAATTGCTTTAAATAAATGTGTTTTTTGAATGCTTGCAGAATCCATTTCATTAAACATTTTTTCAAAGTGTGAATTTATTTTCGATTGCTTATTATTGTTTTCCATTAAATCATTTATTCCCCGATGTATTTCAATTAAGTCATCATGATCTGGGTTTCCGGATATAAATTTTATTATCTTTCCTTAGAAGTTTATTGCTCTTTTAAATCTTGAGTGTGTTAAAACATGTTCTTTTAAGGCTTCAATTTCAATGATTAAAATTTTCTCTTCATCTGAAGGCTTATCAATTGAATTCCTTACTTTATAAAATGGTTTAAGTATTTTATCTAAATCTGTTATGTGATATAAAAATTCTTTATTCCTAAATAGAAATGCATCTTCCGTTTGAGTTGCTATAAACTTTTTATCTTCTAGATTTATCATATCGTAGCAATTGCTTATACCTAATAATTTAAGTATTACGATTGCAAGGTATACACTTTTTCTTAACATTGTCTTTATGTATTATTTTTCCTTTGTTTGTTAAAATAATATTTCCTTTATTTTCTTTCACTATATGTTTTTTATACTTAGGTAGATCCTTAGGTCTCCTATCTGATTTAAGATACACAATATCGTTTTGATTAAATTCTTTATTGATTCTATTTTTATTTTGGTATTCAACAGTTCTTTGTTGCGCTTTACTTATTAACTCGCGAACTTCAGTATACAAATTTTTATTAAAAAACTATTCTACCGGTTGGTTTTTAGTAACTGAATGTAAAGTTAAGTTATATTGTTTAACCGCGTTATAAATTTCAATTATTGGTTTTGTTTTATTTTCCAATGCAAGAGCGTTTGTAAGTTCAATAAGTGTATTGTGAATTCTTTCGACTTGTCCGTTCGTCGTTGAATGACTGACTGGCGTCTTAAAGTGTTGGATTCCTAAATTATTCAGAATACTTTGTACAGAAGGGGAAATGAATACGTTTTCATTGTCTGTAACTACATTCTGACAAAAAGGATATACTGTGCTAAGGATTTCTTCGATTTTTTTATATAGAAGTTTCTTATCATCAATTTTACTTATGTAGCAGTATTTTGAATACTTATCAACAGAAGTTATAAATAGCTCTTTGCTCATATAAAAGATATCAAAATGTACAGTTTCGCCAGCAAAGTTAGGGATAGGTGTATTTTTCATAATTTGTTTCGTTGGATGGCGTTCGTATTTACTTGTATGACATATTTCACATGTGTTTGCAATTTCTTTACACGTTATCTTCATGTTAGGCCAGAAATATTTTGTCATGATTTTTTGAACATTATTTAAATGATTTCTATGTGCACGTTTATGTATTTGTTCTGATATATATATTTGTTTGTCGACATCTGTTATGTCCTCTAATAATTTTCTTGCTATCAAAATTTTATAATTTTCGAAATGTTTAAATATTTGTGCTTCTATATAAAATAAACTTTGTTCGTCTATTTTTATTGCGTTTACTCCTTTTGGATTTAATACCTTTCTTAACTCAATTATTACTTTATTGGTGTCTGAATATTTTATTTCGTGTCTTACGTGATCTTTAAAAATATTTTTTGTTGTTGTTAAGTCGACGTTATCGTTAAACAAAATTATTTGATTATGAAATGTGTTTATTGGTTGTGAAGCCACTTTTAATGATTTGGAGGGTGAGCTATCAAAAGAGTGAATTGAATCATTTTGTTCAATCGAATTCGTATTTATTTGCTGTCTAGACAAGGCATCGGCTACTACGTTTTGGTGTCCTGGCTTGTATACTAATTTAGCTCCATATTCTTCAATGAGATTTTTCCATCTCTTAAGTTTAGTATTTGGTTTTTTTTCTGATATAGCGAATATTAATGATTGATGATCTGTATAAATTGTCAGATCTGCTATTCCGTATAGGAAATTCCTTAATTTCTGTAATGACCATATAATTGCCAATAACTCTTTTTCGTTAGTTGAATAATTTTGTTCGGTCTCATTTAAAGTTCTAGATATAAAAGTTATAGGGTATCTGTTTTGTGATAATACAGCACCAATTGCGAAATTGCTCGCATCAGTAGTCAAATCAAATGGCTTACTGAAATCAGGTTGAAACAATTCGATTTGTTCTATTAATTTATTTTTCACTTTTTTAATTGCTTCTAAAGCTAATTCATCATTCTGTAAATTTAATTTTATTTTTTGACTTTGGTTCTTTTTAACCATTCCATTTTCTCCTTTTAAGTGAACTGTTAGTGGTTTAACTATTTGGGCGAAATTTTCTACAAATTTCCTATAATAACTGGCAAGGCCGAGAAAAGATCGTAACTCTTTGAGTGTAGTTGGTACTGGATACTCTTGTATTGTTTTTACTTTAGTGGGATCCACTACTACTCTATTACTTTTAATCACATGACCCAGCTATTCTACTGAATCTTTAAAAAAGTGTGATTTCTCATGCGATATTTTCATATTTGCTTTGTGTAATGCATTCACTATTATTTGTATATGCTTCATATGTTCTTCGGGCGTGGATGAATAAATCAACACATCATCTTTATAGATATATGCAAACTTGCCTATATACTCTCTGAGTATATCATCCACACATCGCATAAATATCGACGGTGCATTTTTTAAACCAAAGGGCATACGTATAAATTCGTATTTTGCCACATTCACTGAAAATGCTGTTTTTTCTCTGTCAGACTCTTTTATCCTAATCTGGTGGAAGCCTGATTCTAAATCAATAGTCGAGAAAATCTTAGCTTTTCCTAAATTTTGTATGGTCATGTTCATGTTTTGTGAATTTAATTTCTGGAAATCAATTACCATGCGCCGTTTAGGCCTCCCGTTCTCATCGACACCTTTCTTGGGAACTGTCCATATTGGAGAATTATAAGGTGATCTACTTTTTTGTATAATCCCTTCTTCTAATAATTGTTCAATTTCTTTGTTGACAAACCCGTTGTCTGCGTATGGATATGGATACTGTTTTGTCCATATGGGTTCGTTATCTTTAGTTCGTATAGTCGCTTCTATAGTTGTAGTGAATGGAAGTTTCTCATTCAATTCATTATTTATTTTCATTAGGTTATTTATTTTTTCTTTATATGTTTCTGAGTCATTCGTATAATGTATAGTTTGTTCTAACTTTTTTTCATATTCTAGTTTGTACTCAAACAAATTAATTTTTGCTTTTATTAATCTAAGTCCTTGTTCACCTAAAATAAGATCAAAATCTTCTAATTCTGAAATTTCAAAAAAACATATTTTATACCCAAAAAGATTTATTATCTTTTTATATCTAATTATTGATACACCATGTAATGTTTTTGTTTTTAAAGGTTCTATTGGGACCCTTTCTCCTATATCACATTTATTACTTATATAATTATTAGTAGCACCCGAATCTACTAAAATGTTTACAGATTTACCCGTTAACATACATTTTCTTGTTAGACATGGTAAACCGTTTATTCGCCTAAAAAAGTACTCTCCGTTTCAAAATTATTTTCTAAATGTTTATTACTTACAACATCCTATCCTAATTTACTGGTGTCAATCTGGTTGACTCTTTGAAACTTATGATTTCGTCCAGAATCTTCGTGTTCTCGTTTAGTCGCTGGAAATGTTGGATCCGGTGCTTGTTGTACATGTTGACGTTGATAGTTGTTCTGTTGTTGGAACTGCGGTTGGAAGGCTCGTTGTTGTTGTTGTCTAAATGGATTCCGATGATTGAAAGCTGCATTGTCCGTTTCCATTGCTCTTAGGTGATTTGGAGTAACATACTTCTGCGGCTGGGCTTCGTAATTTGGTCTGAATCGTCTTTGATCGGTATGGACTTGTTTTTGCATTGTATCTCGTCTAGGATTGTGATTTACCAGATTGTCACGTCTTATATGTGTATCTGTAGCATGAGACATATTATCGTGTTGTATCGTTAATGCTATAGCATATGCTTTTTCCAGTGTACCGGGTTGATTTGAGTACAATGTTGCTTTTGTGAAACTTGAATTTAAATTTGCGGTGAATATTCGTACTGCTTCTTCCATAGCCAAGGTTTCTTGAATTTTCCTTCCTTCTTGTGATGATGTCATCGTTATTTTTGAAAGTATGAGATTTAATGCGTTATTAATTAAATCGTAATACTCTGACAATGTATTCTTTCCTTGATGAATACGTCTTAATTCCTCTTGTAGAACATAAAGAGGTCTACTGTCTGCGTATGTATAATCTAGTCTATTTATTATGGCTTTAAAATTCACTATCGTATTTTGATTCGTTAGTATGTGTGCAGCTTCTCCTTGAATTTTTGTTCTGACTATCGTTAATGCGTGATAGTATTGTGGTGTACCAGAGAATATTTGAATTTCATTCATAAGGTTACATACCATAGATCTCCAAGGTCTGTATTCTTGGGAATTACCATTAAATGTAGGTATCGCTGAAAATACTGTGAGATTTATATCTTCTGGTTTTTGATAACTAGGCACTTCTGGATTTAAAACTGGTGTAGTTGTAATTGCTTGGAATGCACCTTGTCCAGCTCTTAGTAAATCAACTTCTACTTGTAAAGAAGTGTTCGCTATTCCTTGTCTTTTAATTTCTTCATATAGTTGTGCCATTGTAGTTTTGATGTCTATAATTTCGTCCATAGTTGCCATTTTATTGGTTGTTTGTAGCTTGATACTTTCTTGAGTTCGAATTTTCTTAAACATTAATTAATTTCACTGCCTTTTTGCTTTTAAAGGACTTTATAAATATACTTTTTACTTGCACTGCCTTTTTACTTTTATAGGACTTTATAACTATACTTTTTATTTATTAGTTACAGTTGTCTATCACTTTCGCAGATTAGTGTAACGATGCTTGAACTTCAAGTCTTGTTTTGGCTAGATCCTTATTTTTTGAAAAGGATCCCGGTTGAGCCCCCAGTTAATGAACTTACTATTTCATTGACCCAAAAAAATACAACCATATCAGACCGGTCAGAGTCTGATGTCTTAGTCCTGTTGAATCTTCAAAGTAATAAGAGATACAAAGTTTTAGTAGGTACAAAGTATTTATTTCACGATGTCTAACGCACAACGGTCGTATATTTAAAGGCGACCTCAGTACTGAGTCAATCCTATTTATACAATTCGTGTGCTACAACATATTGTGTCCATATTTATTTATCTTAAATTCTATTTCAGGAGATGACTGTGTGCAGAAGGTCACGTACAGTTATCTCCTTTGTTTTATTTATCTTTTATTACATATTGTATAGTTATCTATAATTGTTGGGAATTTCATAGTCAGCACATGGTTAACATTCATGTGTTCACTATCTTAAAATGTGTTGAACATTCATGTGTTAACTCTCGCGTAAGTAGATTGCGGTACCACTACCTCTAGTTTGTCTATCTGCACGGATAAGATTATACCCCTTCAACTCATAAAGCGCATCTTGGGTGTTAGGCAAAAACCAGGTTTCAGAAACGCAAATGACATCAACCATGGAACCAATGAACAAATACCTGAACTCATCTATCTTCGGGAACAAACTTTTCGCGTTAATATGGTAAATCTTAAGACCAGTTTCTTTTTTACTAATTATTACGAACGAACAATACCTTCCTTGCGTGGAACCCAAATTAGATAGAGGCGCAATCATAGGTTAAAAGAAACAAAGGCAGAGGCAACAAGCAAAAAGTTGACGAAACATAGAAATTTTTGGAGCGAACCCATACACACCCATACTGGCTAGTCGAAGAAAATAGATCGAGTGGAAAAGAAAGCATTTTTTTTTTAGATAGATAGATAGATATGTTTTATTGTTTGAATGAAATTAACAGAGTATACAATAATTTTTTAAGTCATTACACAGCACAGAGATATGATAACAATTTGTATCTTACTACTGAAAAATAAAGGGTGAAGTGTGTGAAGTGGTGTCGAGGGGTCAACACGTACTTGCACTTCAGTTTAAAGATAAATTCCAAATTACTCTTATAATTACAAATTTAAATCCGCAAAAGTAATATCATGTCTTGTATTTGTAACATACGGGTTGATCGTAGTCAGCCAACAATAGTGTGTGTGGAGTGCAATGGTTTGTTCCACTGCAAATGCGTGAACATAGAACCACAAGACATTGATTATTTAAAAAAGACCAAAAAACAATTCCAATGCAAAAAGTGCAATTCTAAGCGCAGGGTCTCCCTTCGTTCTTCTCCCACTCAAAAGGCTCATACACAACAGGAAAGAGAAGTACCTCTGGAAGGAATTGCAGTTGCAGTCAGGTATCAGTACATCGCTCTCTTCAGCAACCGTACCAAAAAGCTCTAGATCCACACCACCATCGTCAATGATTTCTACATCTACATCCAATTACAAAGCAAATAGTCATATACATCAGCAACACCAACACAAACTTGACGGCATGCAGCAAGGTCAACAGCAACAACAAAAAAAATCTGTGCAAAACCAGGTTTCCATTCAACAACAGCACGAACTTCAAGAAAGCGTTACGGAGACTAATGTTAACACCACCCATCAGCAACTAAATCAATACAATCAACATCCAGATCTACAACATCAAATTCAAAACGATAATTCTCAACAGCAAAACAACAAAACAATAACGTTAGAGACAGTCTACAATGAAATTGTTGCTTTGAGATCAGAAAATGCATATGCACTCTCTTTAATTAGATCTTTACAAGAAGAAAAAAATCATTTAATGCATAAAATGAGAGAGCTACAAAGTGAAGTGGAATACTTGCATCAGGAAAGAAGAGAAAAAATTGTAGAAATCGTGGGTGTACCAGATGTCAACAGCAGTAATGCACTGGATTGTGCTCTACAAATATTTTCAAAGGGTGTCTGTGTAGACGTGTGTGAAGCTGATATTGACAATTGTGACATTAAAAATATTAAGAGAAAAAACGCAAATAACAGTGAGTCAAAGATCTTAGTTGTAAAATTCGTTTCAAAATTGAAAAAAAACCTTGTTATGAAAAACAAATTAAGTAAAAAAAATAACTTAAATTCAAATATTTTTGGTTGTAAGAAAAATAGTAAAATTTTTATTAACGATTCTCTAAGTGGCACGACAAGGCATCTATTGAAAGCAGCACAAAAAGCAAAAAAGGAGAAATTGTATAAGTATGTTTGGGTTAAAAATGGGAGGAAACTCATGCGTAAAGGGGATAATGATATTTATTTTACGATTAACTCGGAAGACGATCTTCTAAATCTAACTTAAAATGCAAGACCCACAAGAAAATTTGTTATGCGTCCCATCAGTCAACTGCATTGACGTTGACTCCAATGATCTCATTTTGAGCCAGACATACTTAAATAATTTTCTCATTATTCACCAAAATATAAGAAGTATGCGTAAAAATTTTGATTGCTTGCTACTTAACTTAAATTCCTTTGTTAATAAGCCAAACTTAATTTTTTTGTCGGAAACATGGATTTTTGAAGCAGAAAAGTCGCTTTTCAGTATTGATGGTTATGATTTTGTATCTTGCTGCAACAATGATTATGCCTCTGGAGGTGTCTGTGCCTTTGTTAAGAGTGAAATTAACGCCGAGGTTTTGTCTTTGAATTTGCAAAGTTGTGATGTTCTAAGAGTTAAGGTTTTAGACTTAAAATTAGTTTTTTTCTGTATTTACCGTTTTAATGAATCCTCTTGTAATGTGTTTTATGAAGAATTAGAAAAACTTTTATCGAGTGAGCCTTTAAATGATATTATTTTACTGGGGGATATTAACGTTGATATTTTTCATAATTCAACGAATAAAGACAATTATCTATTTTTACTGTCATCCTTTGGGTTAGAGTCGTGTATAAACAAACCAACTCGGATTACAAATTCTACTAAGACCTGCATAGATCACATCATGGTACGTTTTTTAGGTGCACAAAAAATAGCTCTTAGTAGCTCTGTCTTGGATTTACAGATTACTGATCATTGCATGACGTGTCTAAGCTTTAAACATACCTCATATTCTAATTCAGAGAAGCCACCTTCCTGTTCTACTTTCACAAAAACTAATTTTATAGTTTTGAATAATTTTCTGCGTTTTGAAAATTGGGATAACATTATGAACGAAAATGATCCAAACAAAGCTTTTTCTTCATTCATTGCTACTATCAAATTATATGCCAGTCAAAGTTCATATTGCACAAATAAAAAACAACTCAAATTTAAGAAGTTGAAGCCTTGGATGACATCTGAACTTTTAAAAAGTATAAATGAGAAAAACAAATTGTATAAGTAAAAACAAAATATCCTGATAATGCTATTATATGTACTGCTTACAAACAATTATGTAAAGATATTTCAAAAGCCGTGACTTCGTGTAAAACCAACTACTATTTAAATAAGTTTGGAGAGTTGAAAGGTGATTCAAAAAAATAATGGAATTTAGTTAAAGAATTACTTAACAAATCAGCTAAAAATGAAGATATTCAAAGTATCAAGTTAGATGGTGCTGAAATAAGAAATCCTAAAGAATGAGCTAATAAATTCAATGTATATTTTTCGTCTGTAGGTTCGAAAGTGGTATCAGTAAATTGTACTGACCTTAATAATTGCGAATGCTTAGCTTATGAGGCCACATCTGCTCATAGCTTCTTTTTTGACCCAATAACATCTTTTGAACTGTACAAAATTATAAACACGCTTAAAAATTCAAACTCTGAAACAACTGACTGCTTTTCAAATAATTTTGTGAAAAATATATCATTAAATATCTGCGACATTTTATGTTACTTGTATAATAAAAGTATTTTCAATGGTGTTTTCCCAGAAAACTTGAAACAAGCTGTAGTATTGCCATTTTTTAAGAAAGGGGATAAAACATTGCTAAACAACTACAGGCCAATATCCCTACTCTCAGTTTTTTCGAAGGTTTTTGAAAAAGCTATTAAAAACAGGATGGTTAAGTATCTAGATAAAAATAAGTTTTTTAGTTCGTCTCAATTTGGTTTTCGTACAGGTTATTCAACAGAAGGAGCCCTTTTGAACTTTTGTTCTAATATCTACGAAGGCTTTAATAATAAAAATCTAACTGCAGCGCTTTTCATCGACATTACAAAAGCTTTTGATACAGTTGATCATAAGATTCTATTAGACAAACTAGATAAATGTGGATTTAGGGGTGTAGTACATAAGTGGTTTGGATCATACCTTTCTGGAAGAAGACAAAGAGTAAAAATAAAAAACCAATTCAGTTCTGATAGTTTTGTACCTATAGGCGTTCCTCAGGGCTCTGTACTAGGTCCAACTCTATTTTTGATCTTCATTAACTCACTTTTGCTACAAAACTATCGAAGTAAAGTGAATGCGTTTGCTGATGATATGGCATGTGCGTTTGAAAGTGATTCTGCTTTAAATCTATCTGCTGATATAAATCACGATCTAGAAATTCTTAGTCATTGGTTCCAAATTCATAGAATGGTAATCAGTGACAAAACAAAAATTATGTTTTTCAATTTATGTGGAAAAGAAGTTGATAATGGACGGTTCTCCTTTCATTCTACGAATTGCAATAAGTTTAAGCATAGCAATGTAATCTGTAAATCGGTAGCAAATCCAATAACATTTTTTGAATCGGGCTTATGTTCTGACAAATGTTTTTATATTGAAAGTGTCAAATTGTTTAAGTACCTTGGTGTCTTATTAGACTGGAAAATGAGTTGGTCTGCCCATACCGATGCCCTTAAGAAGTATCTAATAGCTGCTTCAAGACAATTCTTTTTCTTAAAGCAATATTGCTCACTTGAACTGCTCAAGTGCATTTATTATGGACTAGTTCATTCAAAGCTAGAATATGGAATAGTTTCATGGGGAGGCACACACCTCAATAAATTGAATCCACTGCTTATTTCTCAAAAACATATTATTCGAGTGATTTGTAATAAAAACCGTCGTAATGAAAGCTTAGTACTTTTCCGAAACCTCAAAATATTACCTTTGAAACATTTATATTATTATAAAGTACTTAAGCTATTTTTTGCAAGATCTGGCTATCTATTGTACCGATCCTCAACTAGCCATAACCTTAGAATTAACAACCGAAACCTCTCCTTAGTGCCCCATCACAATTTACAAATATACTTTAATTTTTATACGGCTACTCCACCAAGATTATTTAATTGTTTACCTTATTGTCTAAGAACTATAAGAATTGAATCTATGTTTCTCAAAAGAGCAAAGTCTTGGCTTCTACATCTGAGCTATAAAGACATTAATGATCTACTACATGTTACCTTATGAGTGTTTGAATTTCCATGTATAAACTAACAAAAAAAAAATAAAAATCCTGTATTATAAGTATCGATTACAAATTGTTACATACTTAGCGTGACCCCATCACACTACCTATTGTAAAATTGTATTATCCTATATTATATTTCTATGTACGCCTGCTTTCGCTTCTAGTTCCTTACGAGCTATAGATTGCAGCTATTTTTATCATTAATAATAATAAATTAATAATTAATTAATAAAAAAATAATATTAGGTTTTGGAATAGCATTTATTTTAATATTTATGAATTTGAAGGAAAAATTTTACAAAAAGCCTCCATTTGAATTGTGTTACTTAAAATTATATCACAGTTTGACCCTTATTTCTATTATCTCTATTTTTATTATTATTTCTTCATTAACAGTTAATACATTAATAAATTATAAGAACAAAAATAAATAAATAAATAAATAAATAAATAAATAAATAAATAAATAAATAACAAGCAATAATAAGAAAACAACCGAACGTTTACGTTCGTAAATATGTAAATTATTAAATAAATAAATAAGTTAACAATAATACATATATATAAATAAATAAACAAAAACAAGCGTAGCAAAAAGAAAAAGAGGACAAACGAAAGAATACGTACGTAGATAATATGTAAATTATTAAATAAATAATTAAATAAGTTAACTAGATAATATAAGGTTTTTAACTAGAGGGTTTGTGCTTAATAAATTTTTTTCAAAAAAGTTTTTATTGAGAACTTCAATCTTCTCATCGATTTTTAAAGCGTTTGCTCTTGTGTGCAACTCCTGGGTAGAAAAATGCCAGGGGACCTTAAGGATCATTTTAAGGATTTTATTTTGTAAAATTTGCAATTTTTTTACATGCGTTTTAGCACAGTCGCCCCAGACAGGGGATCCATACACTAGTATTGCTTAAAAAACGACTTTAAAAATTATTAGTTTATTATGTTTGCTAAGCAATGACTTACGGTTGATAAGCGGGTATAATATTTTGATACCCATATTTATTTTGTTAATATATTTTGTGTGTGTTCTTTGAAGGTCAACTCCTTATCTAAGTACACACCTAAGTACTTGACAGAGTCAACCCATGGGATATCGCAATTATCTACATTCAAATTGTGACTGGGCAAGAAACAATCCTTTCTTTTTCTGGTGAAAAAGATAGCTTGACTCTTCCCAGCATCTATTTTGATTTTCCAGTGCTTATAATACTCGAAAATAAGAGCAAGTGCGTTTTCAATATTATGAATAATATTTGCTGGATGTTCATCGGATGAGTATATCGCGATATCATCAGCGTACATACCAACATCACATCTTTGCAAGGCTGGGAAATCAGAGGTAAAAATATTGAAAAGGATAGGAGATAACACTGATCCTTGAGGAACGCCAGCTGGAATAATTTTCGAATCAGAATTGATTCCATTTAGTGACACTATAAATCTTCTATTACTCAAATAACTTTGAATAATTTTAATAAGATAAGTTGGACATTCATTTAAAATAAGCTTGTGTATGAGTGCATTGTGCCACACCGTGTCAAAAGCTTTTTCTTTTTCGTAGATTTTTTTTCTTTAAATTTTTCTTTCACATGTCTACAAATTCTAAGAACCTGGTGTGAAGTGTTACGGTTTTTCTTGAAACCGAATTGCTGTGTTGGTATGATATTCTTTTCATTCAAAAATGTTTCCAATTTACTTCGGATTAATTTTTCAAAGATTTTGCTTGTACAACTAAGCAGGCTTATTGGCCTATAACTCAAAGGATCAGTTCGTAGTTTCCCCGGTTTCAAAATGGGAATGACTTTTGCAATCTTCCATTTAAGTGGAAAGTATTGCATTTTGAAACAGGCATTTACTAGGCTAGTTAAGTAGACGAATCCACTCCTTGAAAGTTCTTTAAGAAATTGATTTTTTATGCCATCGATTCCAGGGGATTTTTTAGAGATCAGATCATAGATTAAAAATTCAATATCTTCTACAGTAACTAATTCGTCTGTGGAAACGCTTGCTGGAGTGCTGTTTAGTTCGCTAATAGATGCATCTACGAGGTCTGTTAAAACTGGATTATAGTTGAGATTCATGGTAGTGGCATGATTGCTTGCAAAAGTATTTAAAAGTGCATTTGCTTTGGCTTCATTAGAAGTAAAAACTGTTCCTGATGACTCAAGGGACGGTATTTGAGTATTTTTTTTTTTTAATTATTTTATGAATGTTCCAAAACGGCTTAGAACTTGGATGTAAGGAACAAAGCTTTTTATTCCACTCAGTATTTTTAAATCTTGAAATTGATTCTGTTATTATTTTGTTAAGACTATTCATTTCTTGGAAATCGTATTGCTGTCGGTATTTTTGCCAATTTCGCCTGAACATATTTCTCGTTTTTATAACATTCAGAATTATTGTACGTGGCAGAATAACTGCTCGTTTGTTAACTGATTTTCTAGGAACTGACTCATTGATACAATCTAAAATGTTTTTTTCAAAATAATCGACATATATATCAATATCTTCACAACATGAAACGTTTTCGAGTCTATTTACAGTTTGACGAATTTTTGAGTTGAAAAGAGACCGATATAAGTGCCAATTTGCGTTTTTGAAGTCTAGATATTGTACATTTAATAAATTTGGACTCAGCGTAGTATCACAGCAGTCATTTATTTTTTTTAATTCGAAGTATAAGAAAATAGTGTTAAAGTGGAGAAAAGAGAAAAGAAACAAAAAAATAATAATAAATGAAAATAGATCAATCAATCAAAGTAAAATAAATTAAAAAAATAAGAATAATATTTATAAATATGTAAATAAAATTAATAATTTAAATTTGATGAAAATAATAAATCAGAGAGAAAAAAAAATGTGCCTAATAATTTAATGTTGATCATGCGTTAGGCTGGCAATTCCATCGAGGTCCTCTACATTATCGACACATACTCCTTTGACATCAGAGATCAGATGGCAGTCGTTTGACATGTACACGGCCGCGAATATTCTTATTCTTATCGTATGCGGTTTAAAATTTAAGAAGTATGACTGTGTTATTATCAGTTTGTCTCTTCGGACGCGTGCGGAACATATCATTAAGAACTGGAGGATCAATGCAAAGTGTACGACATAAGTGAATAAAGATTAATTTAAAATTTTCGTTGGGAGTATGTGGAACACCATAAATCACTGCAAAAGCGCAAAGCTGGATACTTGTTTGTTATCAAGATCGTTTATTGTTGATAAGGCGCCGGCGAGCTCGTTTTGGATCGCAAAGATTTGTTTTTGGTTTTGCGCGAGTTCATTTTGAGTGTCGAAAAGTTCACATTTAAGGGTGGAAAAGGAAGAATTGTTTTGTTTACATCCGATTTCAATGAATTAATTTCTATGTTAGTGTTAGTGTTAGAAATTTCGAGTTGCTGAATTTTAAAGTTAATTTCACTTATATTTTTGTTTACTTGGTCAAATTGAAGTTTAATATTGTCTGCGAGTTTCTGATTGTCTTCTTTAATTTGTTTGGTCAAAAGGGAAGCAATGGACTCACTTTGTTTATTAAGTATTTCATCAAATTTTGACCAAGATGAGCTGTCTTCAAGAGCCATTCTTTTTGAAGTTTGATGAGGTAAGTTACCTAATGTAGTATTATGAGCTTTTGGTTCAATACCAAATTCGGTTGGACGGTTTCGTTTGCTGTTTGATCCGGACATTGACGGTATATTTGGTGTCTGATGAGAGACAATAAAATTAACTTTCACTAACACAATTGCGAACAAAGGAAATGAAAAAACGAGTATATTTATGAATTAAAATATTTTTCAATCACGGAATTTTGGTATTATTCATGAAGAATATCAAGGTTTTTCACTGTTTCTGTTAAAATTAAGCTGAACAAAGTATGTAGTCGCAAGATTATCGAGTTTAGGAACTTATTTACAGCGAAAATCGAAAGAAAAACTGCCGCCTTTTAACATAGACGTGTTAAAAGGCGGCAGTTTTTCAGTAGCTCATCTGATTGATTTTTTTTTTTGCTGAAAATGCTTGATAAACATAGAGGTTAGGTTAGGTTAGGTTTAAAATTGCTGTCAGGAAAACAAACTGACACACTTAGGCCAATATTAGATCCATTGTGATACCATAGAAATTATGCGAGGGAGTACCTCACTTAACAAAACCATTTGGGGCTTTTAATAAAGCGAAGGAGATGCATGGGATCTGTCTTCGCCAGATCGCTTGGATCATAAAAAAAATATTTTCCTAGATGCCGTTTTCTTTTAAAAGAGAGGACATGAGCAGAGGAGGTGTGGGACTGTCTCCTCCTCCTCCTCATCTAAGCAACTTCTGCAGAAGTCATTAGAGGAAATCCCAAGTCTCATGACGTGTCTTCCTATCAGAAAATGTCCGGTCATGACATTGATTACGGAGCTAACTTGCAATCTGGTTATGGATAGCAAATGTCTTGTGCGTTTTAGATCTAGTCCTGGCCATATCCGTTTTGTTGCCACGCACGTGCTGATATTGTTCCACCTATAATTTGTTCTAGCCATTGCCTCTTGCTTTAGCATAAGTTTACATGTAGCGATTGGTATACCAATATTCAACCTGCTGGTTGAGATCGGTAGAAGAGGTTCCTTCTCAGGCGAGTTCATCGGCCTTGCAGTTACCCACGATATCTCTGTACCCCGACACCCAAATAAGGTGAATATTGAACTGTTCAGCCATCCCCTTAAGAGATAAGCGACAATTAAGGGCGGTTACTGAGTTCGTAGAAACAGCGCCGAGTGATTTTAGGGCTGCTTGACTATCTGAGAAAATCCGGATATTCGTTGAGGATATCACGTTTTCTTTTAGCCATGATAGGACCTCTTTGATCGCCAAAATTTCCGCTTGGAACACGCTACAATGGTTTGGAAGGCGGAACGAGAGACTTACGTTAAGTCGATTTGAGTACACTCCGCAGCCTACCCCTTCTTCGGTTTTTGAACCATCTGTATAGAAATGAATTGAATCATCTCTCAAAAATTCTTCGTCTTCCCAGATCGTTCTCGGCGGGATTGAGACTTGAAACTTATTATCAAAAACCAATTGGGGGATGGTGGAGTCGGAGTGGTAAAGGATTGATCCGAATAAATTCAGGATTGTAGCGTGACCGATATTATTTACGATCCATTGGGAGATAGCTCTCATACGAATAGCTGTACTGGCGGCCATTTGTTTGCTGAAGATATCTACTGGTGTGAGGTTAAAAAATGTTTATAGGGCAGCTGAGTGTTGACCTCAGTGCTTCGCTTATACACAAACTGGCTGTTCGTTGGACCATGCTTAAAATATCGCAGTAGGTCCTTTTATCAAGAGCGGTCCACCATACCACTACTTCGTATGTGAGTATTGTTCTGATGACCACGGTGTAGAGCCAGTGAGTGATTTGGGGGGAGAAACCCCATTTATTACCAATTACAAACTGTAATTTTGTTTAGAAACATTTTTGTTTATTATTAGTTTTTTGACAAATAATTTAATTTAATTTAATTTATTAATCTCACTGACGATGGAAGCATTGCTTCTGAAATGTACATCTGAGGAAATATAAAAAGTGTTTTAACTGTTAAAAACTTTACTAATCTTTTCATTTATTAGATTTATCAAATCCACTATGGAACCATCTATTTTGAGCTTCGTCAGTGCCCTTGTAATCGCAGAGTTACTGACGTTATTGAAGGCGCCCTCAATGTCGAGGAAAGCGGCCAGAGTGAATTCTTTGTGATGGAGGGAGCATTCTATAGTACGAACCAAGGTGTGTAGGGCCGTTTTTACAGACTTTCACTTACAGTAGGCGTGTTGTGCTGTAGATAACAATTTTGGATCTATAGCTATACGCAGGTGGATATCAATCAGTCGTTCTAAAGTTTTAAGAAGGAAAGATGATAGACTTATTGGTCGGAGATCTTTTGGGTTTACGTGGAATGATTTCCCTGCCTTAGGTATAAATACAACCTTGACCTCTCTTCACTGAGTGGGGATATAGCTTAAGGTGGTACAGCCGATGAAAATTACTTCAAGGACAGTGATAATAATATCCGCGGCCTTTTGAAGTTCAGCTGTAATTATACCATCAGGTCCAGGGGATTTGCATGGGTCAACGCTGTTAATGGCCCAAACTAGTTTTTCCCTTGTTATCAGATCGGGGTTGCTACTTATTATGCTACCTTATTCCATGGAATCATAGTTACATAAGTTCTTAGAGCTGCCTGGAAAGTGAGTGTCCAGAAGCAAATTGAGCGTCTCTTCGCAGGATTCTGTCCAGCCGTCAGCTGTTTTCAGACTGCTAGGCATGGTCGGACTTTTTGAGAGGATTTTTCTTAATCTAGAAGCTTCTAGATTAATTTGGTTTCATAAGAGGTTCCTCATTAAGATTAAATTGAATGTATCTATGATCAGAAAAGGAGTGTTCAGTAGATACTTTCCAATTAATAATCCTATGATGAACCAAATCGGAGACAAGAGTGTTATCTAAAACTTCTTGTCTGTTTCTGGTAATGAATGTTGGTTCATTGCCAGTATTACTTACTATAAGGTTAGTACTTAAAATAAAATCAAAAAGTGACTCACCCCTTTCATTCATGTCAGTACTTCCCCATACTGTGTGATGCGCATTGACTTCGCATCCAATGATGAGGCAGATCTGCTGCCGTTCTGCTTCAGTGACAATCCTTTTTAAAAAGTCGCCTGGAGGAGGGCCAGGATGGTCGTGGCCGAGGTAAGCAGATACCAGCCAGTAGGTGTTGTCACTGGTCTGGTATTTTACTGTGGTTACATCTCGATTGCTGTAATTAGGGAGTAAAAATACATTAGTGCTACTTCTTACCAATATGCAGGATCTGGGTTCACCTTTGTCCTTCATATACAGCAGAGTATATTCAGGAGTCCTTAGTCCTTGAACGATTTATTTGTTGATCCAAGGCTCTTGGATAAGGACAATATCCTCCCCTCTCTTGTTCAGGCGGAGAAGAAGGGAGGCCGAAGCTTGCTTGGAGTGTTGGAGGTTTTTCTGATTTAGCTGCACCATCTGTCGACAACTAAGTAGACTAACCCCCACCACAGTCTGGTTGAGGTCGTCGTCTGTTTCGCTCTCAGAGTTCGACCTAAGAAGGTCATCCTCGCTGAGCGAAACCTCGTTAGCGGAGTCATCAGTCTCCAAGTCGGAGAATTTGATGACGTTTTGGACATCCAAGTGGGATGTGGAGGGTCTATTTTCAAGCGTTTCAGCAGAGGATGTGCCGAGCTCGTCTATCTCCATGGATGGAGGGTCGACTTGCCCTGCGGGTTCTTCCACTGAAGACGAACTTTTTGTCTCGGGAGATGGAACGATGTTGTGTTCTTCATCTTTTTTGCATATTTTTAAGGCAATGTCTGACCAGCCGAACCGAATCACGCCTTTTTTCGTAGCCAGGGGAGCAAGGGAGTCCTTATTGATTACTATTATAGCCGATCTATAGTGACCCTCCGGCTCTTCCAGCTTCCCGACTTTCCAGTCATGAGTAGGCAAAGTTGGATTGACAAATTGTATCATTTTCATTATAGTTTCTTTGCAGGAAAGTTCTGCTGGTAGTCTAGCGCGAGCCCTAGGCCTGCAAGGGATATCCTCCCTTGACACGACTTCAAGCTTAGTCCCTCTAACCTGCTAATCGCGAGCTAATACAGATCGCGCGATCTCTCTCCATCAAAGGCGATTAACCTGACGCGTTCCTGATACTATCCTGCGTCCTCAAAGATGGCAGGTTCCCCTGGGTTTTCCATCATAAGAGTCCAGTAGGAGGCCTGGAGCTTGTTCATGATAATCGCTCATTGATCGAAAGAGATCGCACCTTCCGCATTACTTCTGTCACTGACAGCGAAAATTGGTTCGTCCTTCAGTGCGTCACTGTACGACATGTCCTTTTTGGAGCTGAGGGTGCTTGATTTTTGCACCTTAGGCTTTTTGGCGTTCGGGGTTGACTGCTCGATCGAACGTTGGCGCTTAGACGTTGAGTCTGCGTGTTTTTTTTTTTTCATTTATTTCACTTTGTTGCTTGGGAAGGTAGGGAGGTTGGGATCCCCTTCGTTGTCCGTTCCACTGTTAAACACAGTTTCACCTTCAACTTGGGGGGCAGGGGATTGGAAACCCCTTTGTTTTTAGTTCCACTGCAAGCCACAGTTTCACCTCCAACTTTGGGGAATAAGGGGATTGGCGAGCCTTTCGTTTTCAGTTAAACTGTAAGTCACAGTTTCAACTCCAACTTTGGGGTTAGGGGGATTGGACACCCCTTCGTTGTTTGTCTCACCATTAATCACAGTTTTACCTACAACTTGGAGGAGGGAAGGAGTGTTTCTGGAACTCGAAGGAGGTCTTCCCCTTTCAGCCACGGAGCCGATAGTCTCGGCATCCGTACCGTCCGGGTTGGTCGACCTTGAGTCCTTTGACATTGGACGGGATGAGGTGGGAGGTTGGGGCAGTGTTTTTGATGAGGGTAGCCCCTTTTTCAACATATCACAGTTCGCGTTAGAGCCGAAAGTCTCGGCCTCTCTACTTGCTGTAATAGTCTTCTCCGGGGTCCCTTCAATACGGGCAGTATAAATGGAAGTGTTACAGAGAGTCACTGCAACCCTTCCACCTGTGTGGGCATCCTCCTTAGGAGGGGCGTTAGAACCAGAGGGCTCTCCACATTTCTTGGTTAGCTTGTGAGGCCTTCCTCGAAGTGCAGTCGGCTCCCCAGCCCTTCCGCAAATCGCCTTTTCTTCCTTCTTCGTAAATAAATTTGTCACTGGCGACTTATCCCCTTTTGAGGTCAAGCCATTGCCGGCAGTCGCGACACCTGCCGGCTTTTGAACGTATATCCCGGTTCGTTTCTTTTTCCGTTTATTTGCTTTTTCCATTATTTTCAGAATAATAGTTTTCCAACATTGAGGTTTTTGAGTTATGTTGGTGGGTCAGGCTCTGCAGCTGTATTGCTGGAGAAGATGTCCTTAAGCACCTACACCACGTCAAGGTCAGCTCATAAGGGGGGTTTGTAACGAACTTTCTTATTTAAATTAAATCAATAATTCTTTCTATATCTGTGATTAAATAACAAGTATATGCACCTTGGTCATTGCGAACGCTCATTATACCGCCCTGACCCCTAAGATGAAACAAATATATTTTGTTTTAAATCATCCTGTTGAAGGTCTTACTCAACCCAGCTTCCTATCTCACATCCTAATTTAAATTTCTTAACAACTCATTATTCTAATTCCATAAAAAAATAAAATGTCACCTTATAACAAGGAATGTTCATCTTTCCTTAGAAAAAATAAATTCATTCGAAATCTATTATTTCCAACCCAAACAATAGCACAGATCTCACCAATGCAACAACAATTTCAATTGGGGTTAGGTTTATGGACCAGACGACGATTTCCATAAAAACAAATTAAATTAAGTAATGATATATGTACTTTCTAATTCTTCGAGGATGGTAACGTACAACAATTCAAAATTTTTATTTAATTATTATAAAACCAAAAGGATATATCTTAAGGACTGGATATGGATTAGGATCGGAGTAGATGTTGTTTAGAAAAAAATTAAATTAATTTCGTTTTCACACCACTTTGGCGTCGACTAATTTGTCTTAAAATTTTAATTTTGTTTCTTTTCTTCTTTCTTTAGTTTTGTTGTTTTACATGAATGCAACTCTTTGAATCCGATATAATTCATTTGATGTTGAATATAAGGATATAATACCTTAAACAATTATCAATGTACTTACTACTTCATTAAGCTTACTACGACTCCTGGTGAAAACGGTGCACTGTTTTGACTGGATTCGCTGACCTTCTAATGTTGTCTGTTGGTTTAAAAATTATATCTTTATATATTTGTACATCAAAGTATTATATCTTGGAATTTTACTTAGCTTTTGTTTTGTTTTCGTTTAGGGTAGTTAATTTCTTCTTTTTTTTTTAGGTCTATATCAAAATTGGATGTTTGAGGTTTAAAGGAAAGGTTGGATGGGTGCAAATTTTAGGACAGGACAAAATATGGTTGTGGAGAGGAGAGTTTTCTTCGGAATTGAAAGATGGTGTGATCGTTTGGTTTGACCGATCATGGATGTCTAACTCGATCTTTTGCTGCTAATAGTTGTTGTTAAATTTCTCTGTTGGTTTCTTTTTCATGTGTGTTTCGTGTGCACTTGTTGTTGGATTGGTTTTGTATGTTCGATGTTAGCTTTGACTTCAGCTTAGAATGAGCCGATTCCACCTACGTGGCCTTGGACGTTGACGCTTTGTGTGTCCGAATCTCTCCCTTTATCTCGCTATTATCTGATAAAGATACATACCGCAAAAACAACGAGATGCATAAGAACCCGAGATAAACAAAATGACGAATCAGATTCTTACCTTCAGTGGAATTTCACCTTTTTTTTTTTATGATTCAAAGAGCCAGTGTGGCACTCCTTTTACTTTATTTGTTGTATTTTACTAAAGTTTTTAAACTTGTCTAGTTATTTTTATACACGTTCTAGCTTCTAATCATTTAAAATTAATTTGAATTTTATCAAACTCGATGGAACGGCTTACAGCAATTCTAGCTAATCGATTCTTCCCTAATTTAGTTTAAGAAAAAGGCACGTAAGAATTCTTTCTAAAAAAAAGAAACTTATAAAAAACTACATTTTTAACACGAAAGTTGACTGTACCTCTATGTTGCACTACAAAGCCACGGATTGCTTTTATATTTTTGTTGGACACTTAAGTTTTAGTCCTTTTGCTTTGCGAGATCTGCGTCAACTAATTCTTCTCGAGTGCAAGTTTTTGTCATTCGCTTAAACTCTTGAAGTAACCAAAAAAAAAATCTATGTCTATCTCTATGCTGTATGTACGTACGATAACGATGATCACTGCACTGCAGAGTTCCCTTACTAGCCATTCCACTGCGGTATCGTTGTTTTTTTTTTCTTCTAATTTGTTTTAACCTTCGCAATGCAAAAATGCATGTAAAAAAAATTCTATGTTAATTTTTCTAATCGGCTATAGGTCAGTGCCAGTGTTAAGGGGTGTGGGTTTTTTTATGGTAAAGAAAGATATTTATTTCTTTTAACTGGTGCCACAAACCACTTAAGTTTTCGTTTGGTAAAAAAAAGATAGTTCCCTACAAAACTTATTATTTTAACAAGGTCAAGTGCGTTAAAAAAATAAGAAGCGGAACTTTGTGTATAAATGCAAATGTCTCATGCACAGCTGAGATGGCCGGGCAAGAATATAGATAGTATAAGGCAGTTCAATTTCTCATTTCTTTAAATCTTTTGAATGCGTCACCGAAGTATAACCCTTGGAATCGATGACTTCATATAGGTTATTGCCGATAACTTTTCTGACTTGTACCTTAATAAATTTAGGGCACAACTTTGCGTTTAGCTTTTTCGAAGCGTCGCTAAGAATAAAGTTCCTTTTATATAACTGGTCTCCTACTTGGTATGCCACAATCCTACTTCTCAAATTGTAAGTTTTTTCGTACGACTCATGGGATTTTTCTAAAGCGTCTTTAAGATATGAATGCAGTATATTCATTTTGGCTGTTTTCGGAAGCCAATCTATCTCAGACTGATTTAAACCACTTAAATCTCTTAGAAGCTTGTAATCAGCTCCGTGCTCAATCATTCGCTGACCGAAAAGTGCTTCATATGGTGACATCCCCAAAACAGAGTGAACGGTTGTTCGGAGAGCACTACTGATTGATGATAGATGAGCATCCCAATTGGACTGATTTGGGTTTATGTATGACCGGATCGCCGCAAGAATCGACCTGTTTACTCGCTCACTGGCATTGGCTTGAGGCGAATAAACAGCTGTTCTATAATGCTTGATTCCAAACTTGTCTAACATTTTTGAAAAGTCACGACTAGTAAATTGGGTTCCATTGTCGGAAAGGATACTTTCTGGGACGCCGAAAACAAGGAATATATCTTCTAGTAAAAATTTCAACACCGTATCGGTTGTAGCCTTTTTAAGCGCCCTGATCAGGACAAATTTTGTCAACTGATCCAGAACTATCACGATTTGGGTGTTGCCACTTCTTGACCGTGGGTAGGGTCCAATAAAATCAATATAAAGATGTTGAAAGGGTCTTTCCACAATAAAGGCTTTTCCCATTTCAGATCTCAAGGTAACGTTTGGGGCTTTCGTCGTTTTACAAACTTCACAGTTCCCAATAAAATTTTTGACTTGAGAAGCCATACTTGGCCAAAAATATTGCTGTCGAAGGCGATATAAAGTTTTCGTTATACCTCCGTGTGAGGCTCTGGGTGGACAATGAGCCAGAGAGACCAGACGGTCGGCTAGCGCAGTTGGAATCCAAAGTTTCCATGTCAAATCATCTTGAATTGGGTTTCCGGTACTAAATTTAACTTTTTTATACACATAACCATCGGAAACTTGTAGATCTGGTAACTGTTCTTTGTTTTTCTCGATGTGTTCAATTAACTGTGTGTACTCTTCAGATTTAAAGCTTAAGTCTTCCAAATCAACGTGAAGCACGTCAATGTGATCTGACGACTTGAGTTCAGGTACTTCATTTTGCAAATGAACTGAGTCCACTTGATACACTCGTGAAAGTGCATCTGGGACTACATTTAAAGAACCTTTTCTGTGCTCAATCTCAAAGTCAAATCCTTGGAGTTTCAAACTCCAACGCGCCAACCTTCCAGTCGGGTCTTTCAGGCTCATAAGCCACTTTAAACTTGAGTGATCCGTTATGACCTTAAACCTATATCCCTCAACATACGGCCTAAACTTCTGTATCCCCTTTACCGCCGCAAGACATTCACGCTCTGTCACTGAATAGTTTCTTTGCGCTGCATTAAGCTTTTGCGAATAATAATATATCGGGCGTTCTATATCGTCTTGGTCCTTTTGACACAGGACACATCCAATTCCCGTTGCCGATGCATCGCAAAGGATAATGAATTGCTTGGAAAAATCTGGGTTTATTAGGACAGGAGTCGAAGTCAATTCCGTTTTCATAGCGTTAAACGACGCCATCGCGTTCTCATCAAATTTAAATTTCTGATTTTTTTTTAAGGGTGTTGGTTAAAGGAGTGGCCAGGGTTGAAAAGTCTTTTACAAACCTCCTGTACCATCCAGCCATACCAAGGAATCTTCTGACTTGTCGTGATGTTTTAGGTTCAGGAAAGTCTAATATTGCTGCTATCTTGTCAGGATTCGCTCTTATACCCCCCTGACCTACTATATAACCTAAATACGGAAGTTCTTTTAGACAAAACTTTGATTTCTCCACATTTATGGTTAATCCTGCATCAGTAAGTCTTTCGGCAATGATTTTCAAGATTTTCAAATGTTCATCGAAGGTATGCGAGAGTATTAACAGGTCATCTAAATAGACAAACACTTGGTCTCTTAATTCATGTGGAATAACCTGGTGCATCAAACAAGTTAAACTTTGGGCTGCGTTTGACAGACCGAAAGGCATGACCTTGAATTGATAGAGTTTACGGCCGGGTACAGTGAAGGCGGTTTTTTCTCGAGAACCCTTCTCCAGCGGTATCTGCCAGTACGCATCTTTCAGATCCACACCTGAAATAAAGTGTGGGTCTGAAAAACGTGATAGCAATCCCTCTATATGCGGAATCGGACTTGCATTTTTCTTGGTCACTTGATTGACTTTCCGAAAGTCTAGACATAGGCGATTTTTTCCTGGTTTTCGCACAAGGACCACCGGTGAGCTCCATGGACTAGAACTTTCTTCGATGATGTCCAAGGAAATCATGCGGTCCAACTCCGCATACATGAGACCTTGTACCGCTGGAGATACAGGGTAATGCCTCTGTTTGATTGGAGTCGCATCTCCGGTGTCTATTGAATGTTCCATCAGGGAAGTTTTTCCTAAGCCTTTCGTTGAGAACGAAGGGAATAATTTTATCGTTTCAAGTAGGGCTGATGACTCTTGTGCAGTCAAATCATGTTTGTTGGCATCTACTTCGGGTACCAAAGAAATTTCGGAAATGAGGTTAGGAGCGAGTTGGAAACTCCGCCAAAAATCTACGCCTAAATATAATTTTTGTGCTAGGGATGGGACAATGAAAAGATCTATATCTTTTGAAATCCCTTTATACAAAATTGGAGTTGTTATCACTCCCACTATGTTTTGTTTTTGACCATCAGCTGTAGCTACAGTCGATGAGAAGTTTTTGAAAGGTATTTTATTTTCCTTAAGATATTCTAAGGATCCGACACCCAAACAACTAATACTCGCACCAGAATCCAGTAGACCGAACCAATCTGTCCCAAATATTTTTACTGTCAGATATGGACGAGGATCTTCTGAAGAAATATTTACTTTAGCCTCCGAGACTGCCTTGTATAGCTTTTTCTTTTTAGTGTGTCTCTCTCTAAGCTTTTGAATTCGGTTCGATGTTGGAGGATTGGCAAAGATTTTCTCCCGAGCTTTATAGTAATCTAACTGACGTTCATGCAAAGATTTGATTTCTGGTGGTTTTTTTCTCTCATCTAAAGTGTTTGGTGGAATTGTATTATCTGGGCGTTTAAGTATAGTGGTTTTAAAAACGTTTTCTAATTTCTGGTCGATTCCGGGTTCTTGATCTTCGAACAACTCTCCCCGGTCACAGGGTTGCTCATTTGGCGGTTTCCCGAACATTTTTCACAATTTGGGCTTTTTATATTCTCAAGACCACAAGTAAAACAAAATAGATTACGGCGAGGACCAGTACATTTGCGGAGTTTATGACCCACGCCCTTACAGTTCCAGCATGTAATTGAGTTAGGAACTCTATCAAATGCTTCCACTTCCGCTAAACTCGGAGAAGATGGTACTTCGGGTAACATTTCAACTTCATTGACCGTTCGGCGATTTGAGAAATTCGTCGACGTTTGACCAAACCTGGGTATTGCTTTTTCGTTTCCGTTTAAGAATTTTTCTATGGTTCTACAAACGTAAACCATTTCCGGAAGACTGTGGGTACTGAAGGTTATTAAAAGTTCACCTATTCTTCGTTTAACGTTAAGTTTAATAAGTTCGATAATCTCTTTAACTGGTTTGGGATTTCTCAACCTCGAATTCAATTGAAGCAAACTATCATAAAAGTCGTTAAAACTTTCATTCGGTTGTTGTTTTCGGTCGGACATTTTTCGCGAAAGCTCAGTGTCTTTTTCTAGACTGCGATATTGCTCCAAGAGAGCAAATCTGAGCGTTGTCCAATTAACTCCCCTTTTACCTTTTAAATATGTCCAATACCAGGTTTGAACGTTTCCCTTCAGAAAGTGATGAAAATTCTTAACTACTTCCTGCCAAGTCGCGTTATGACCGGTTTTGACTATGTCTAGTCTGAATAAAAAATCATCGACTGTGATTTCTTTATTATCAAACTTAACTCCCCATTTCTCATAATGTGGATATTTGGTAACAGAGTTAGAAGAGGAAGGAGAAGGAGCTACGTTCAAAATTGGATCCGTTGAAACTGGAGGAGAATCCTGAAAATTCATACTACTCAATTGAGCAAGAAAATCGTCCACATTCGATCCGCGAGTCATATTGACCGGATGAACAATTTCATTTGGATCATCAAACCTTTGATTGACACTAAGTGGTACCTGTGCAACTGGTTCAGTTTGTCTAATATTGGCTGCATTATTGTTATAATTATAAGTTCCCACATTACGTGCCGCCGGTTGAGTTGGAGCTGAACCTGTTACAGTTCGAAAGAGCGCTTCCATCCTATCCATGATAAAAGCTTGATTTTCTGCTAGCTTTTCCTGTAAGAAACGTCGATCTTCAGTGCACTTCAAACCTACTGTAGCTGAAACCACTTCTTGTATGTAATTTTCAAACTGTTCAGCCTGTCTAGAACCATTGCCTTCGTCTACACTTTCATTCTCTTCTTGTGGATTGTTAACCGACCCTGCATTATTACTTCCTACTGCATTATAATTTCCCGCATTGCGTTCAAATTGCTCAGGGTTGGCTATTGAATCATTTGCTTCTTCCATATTGTTTAAAACTGGTGGACTTCTTGTCCTATTTGAATCACTGGCACTATTTCTATTGAAGTTGTAATAACTTCTTTTTGGAGGGCGACCACGACCTCTCCCAGTCATTTAGAAAAGGTTTTATAATGTGTATTATTCAAAGCAAAAAGAATACAATGTTTTCAAAAAAAATAATATCAAACAGAGTATTCTAATAATGGAAAAATTGTGTAACAAAAATCTCTATCTATATTTTTTTTTTCTTTTTTTTTTATGATCAGACTTTCATATAATTCATAAGGATGTGAGTACAGAGTTAGGGTTGAGAACCTTCAACGACCTAAAAAATTTTTTTTACTAAAATAAACGGATGTATGTATGACTGCTTTGGAAAGTTTTTTTGTTTTCCAATTTTTAATGTTTTTAAAATCCAAATAAACAAACTACCTCTGCGAAAGTCAAGTTATTTACGTTAACAAACCGGATAGCTGATTAAAGGATTAAAAAAAAACATTTAACTATTCCTTTTTTTTTTTTCACGGACTTATATGTCGTTTGTTTTACGTTTCCTCGAATAAAATAAACACTTTTGCTACAGACCTGGATCAGGAAAACGTCTACTTATCCATCGGTCAAAAAACTATTTATTTTGAGTACTTTGTGTAAGGCGAAATAAGATTTATGCTGAAATGTCTGTTCTTAAAAATTCTGTGCAACTAACCCATAAAAAGAGTTCATCATTCTTATGTTGGACACTGAATTTCTAAAATACAGAATTCACTTAAATTGATTCTAAGAATAATAAATAATTATTACAACAAACGAAAGTTTATACAAATGTATCCCTACTTTCCGGATAATAATTACTCAACTCTATTAAATTGAATGCTATGTATGTGCCTAACATATTTTACATCCCGTCAAAAATAAAAATGAATTTAAGCTATTAATCAAAAAGGGTAATTAATCGGGCCCCACGTTATGGGCGCCACCTGTAACGAACTTTTTTATTTAAATTAAATCAATAATTCTTTCTATATCTGTGATTAAATAACAAGTATACACCAGAGTGAACTGTCTGTGAAATTCCTTATTCAAACCTTCATGTGAAGTTAAATCGGTTTGATTTCAAAAGAAAACCAATTGAATAATAATGGGTTAACCACACACACAGTTTTGTTGACCATTCTACTCCAGTGTAAAAGCTCTTTCTTCCTCAAACTCCTTTGAATCGAACTGCTACAGGTCGTTCAGACCATCAAAGTTGAGCTACGAAAGAGTTGTCCACTTTCTAAGTAACGGGTAGGCCTGCTAGTCCACGCACATCCTAGCTCGCCGGAGGGGTGGGATCTTGCTACTGAAAAATGGACAGTGTTACGTTTTTATTTCAGGCCTATAAATTCGAAGATGGAATTCGAACAAATTAAATATTGTAGAGATGTGGAACCCGAATTTTCATTACCCTAAAAATAGCTTGTCATACTTGTGGAGAACATAGGTGATCGTGTTCTCTGAGCTATACCCTCCCCTTGCATCTAAAGGAAAAGAAAATTCTTATCTTGATGCACCTTGGTCATTGCGAACGCTCATTATACCGCCCTGACCCCTAAGATGAAACAAATATATTTTGTTTTAAATCATCCTGTTGAAGGTCTTACTCAACCCAGCTTCCTATCTCACATCCTAATTTAAATTTCTTAACAACTCATTATTCTAATTCCATAAAAAAATAAAATGTCACCTTATAACAAGGAATGTTCATCTTTCCTTAGAAAAAATAAATTCATTCGAAATCTATTATTTCCAACCCAAACAATAGCACAGATCTCACCAATGCAACAACAATTTCAATTGGGGTTAGGTTTATGGACCAGACGACGATTTCCATAAAAACAAATTAAATTAAGTAATGATATATGTACTTTCTAATTCTTCGAGGATGGTAACGTACAACAATTCAAAATTTTTATTTAATTATTATAAAACCAAAAGGATATATCTTAAGGACTGGATATGGATTAGGATCGGAGTAGATGTTGTTTAGAAAAAAATTAAATTAATTTCGTTTTCACACCACTTTGGCGTCGACTAATTTGTCTTAAAATTTTAATTTTGTTTCTTTTCTTCTTTCTTTAGTTTTGTTGTTTTACATGAATGCAACTCTTTGAATCCGATATAATTCATTTGATGTTGAATATAAGGATTAAGGATATAATACCTTAAAAAATTATCAATGTACTTACTACTTCATTAAGCTTACTACGACTCCTGGTGAAAACGGTGCACTGTTTTGACTGGATTCGCTGACCTTCTAATGTTGTCTGTTGGTTTAAAAATTATATCTTTATATATTTGTACATCAAAGTATTATATCTTGGAATTTTACTTAGCTTTTGTTTTGTTTTCGTTTAGGGTAGTTAATTTCTTCTTTTTTTTTTAGGTCTATATCAAAATTGGATGTTTGAGGTTTAAAGGAAAGGTTGGATGGGTGCAAATTTTAGGACAGGACAAAATATGGTTGTGGAGAGGAGAGTTTTCTTCGGAATTGAAAGATGGTGTGATCGTTTGGTTTGACCGATCATGGATGTCTAACTCGATCTTTTGCTGCTAATAGTTGTTGTTAAATTTCTCTGTTGGTTTCTTTTTCATGTGTGTTTCGTGTGCACTTGTTGTTGGATTGGTTTTGTATGTTCGATGTTAGCTTTGACTTCAGCTTAGAATGAGCCGATTCCACCTACGTGGCCTTGGACGTTGACGCTTTGTGTTTCCGAATCTCTCCCTTTATCTCGCTATTATCTGATAAAGATACATACCGCAAAAACAACGAGATGCATAAGAACCCGAGATAAACAAAATGACGAATCAGATTCTTACCTTCAGTGGAATTTCACCTTTTTTTTTTTATGATTCAAAGAGCCAGTGTGGCACTCCTTTTACTTTATTTGTTGTATTTTACTAAAGTTTTTAAACTTGTCTAGTTACTTTTATACACGTTCTAGCTTCTAATCATTTAAAATTAATTTGAATTTTATCAAACTCGATGGAACGGCTTACAGCAATTCTAGCTAATCGATTCTTCCCTAATTTAGTTTAAGAAAAAGGCACGTAAGAATTCTTTCTAAAAAAAAGAAACTTATAAAAAACTACATTTTTAACACGAAAGTTGACTGTACCTCTATGTTGCACTACAAAGCCACGGATTGCTTTTATATTTTTGTTGGACACTTAAGTTTTAGTCCTTTTGCTTTGCGAGATCTGCGTCAACTAATTCTTCTCGAGTGCAAGTTTTTGTCATTCGCTTAAACTCTTGAAGTAACCAAAAAAAAAATCTATGTCTATCTCTATGCTGTATGTACGTACGATAACGATGATCACTGCACTGCAGAGTTCCCTTACTAGCCATTCCACTGCGGTATCGTTGTTTTTTTTTTCTTCTATTTTGTTTTAACCTTCGCAATGCAAAAATGCATGTAAAAAAAATTCTATGTTATTTTTTCTAATCGGCTATAGGTCAGTGCCAGTGTTAAGGGGTGTGGGTTTTTTTTATGGTAAAGAAAGATATTTATTTCTTTTAACTGGTGCCACAAACCACTTAAGTTTTCGTTTGGTAAAAAAAAGATAGTTCCCTACAGGTTTAAAACATAGAGTTTCTTTATTTTTTACAGATGAACAAAACAATAATAAAGAAAAAATCTTAGAATAAAGTTCACTCAAAAACCCATACATTTTATGATAACTTAAAAAAAATACAAAATGCGTAAGATTTATGAAAAAAAATTAAAAAAAATATTTATC
This sequence comes from Melanostoma scalare, assembly GCA_949752695.1. Classification (NCBI taxonomy): domain Eukaryota; kingdom Metazoa; phylum Arthropoda; class Insecta; order Diptera; family Syrphidae; genus Melanostoma; species Melanostoma scalare. The sequence continues at coordinate 81,313,539 of OX456986.1, read as the reverse complement.
TTTGAGGTTTGTTGGAATAAAACAATAATATGGTCACTTTTAGTAGTTTTTTTTATGTATTTGTTCGAGAAAGCGAAATCATTATGTGGCACTTGCATAGGCCACACCCCTTTCCACAGTGACCTCACGGTCGCTAATTAAAACAATTAAAGGGGTCACTGTGGAAAAAACCCAAACGCCACACAAAACACTACTGGCAAGCAATCGCAGCAAGAAGAAGGATTGCTTCCATAAGACAAACATCTTACACGACAACGTTCAATGTGCAAAATAGCGGTGGTTGCGGCCGACAATTAAAATCAACATGATCTGCGGTGCAGGCCACCAAGAAGATGCTTTTCGTTTGAGAGTCGCTGTGTTATCGTGTGCCAGATAACGGTGGTTGCGACCAAGAAATAGGAAATATTCATCGCGATCGTACGTGGCAGACGTACAAGGCAACGGTGGTTGCGACCGAAGGGTTGCAATGGAAAAAACCCAAGAGCAGATCGATCATGCCAAATATGTGAAGGTAGCGGTGCTTAAATTCGGTAAGGCGACAGCAGGCTTGTGCAGTAGCAACAATGTGTATATAGGGCGAGATGATAATTGACAAGAGCACAGTCCACTAACATCAGTAGAGCGGGGCACAGTCCACTGAGAGCATTACACGGACACAGTCCACTTAGAGCAGTTGAGCGGTACAGTCCGCTATGAGCAATATAAAGAGCATGTGCATTTTATCTTAAACAAACCCTTTGTTATACATTGTGTTAATTGTGCGTTTCGTTCTTTTTTAAATTGGAAGTTTTTCGATGTTTTTTCTTGTTTTGTTAAACAGTATTTTATACAAATACAATTATAACAAGTGCTCAAAGTGCCCTCCTTCGTTTTGAATGCATGCCAGAGCCTGTTTTTGGATTTCAATGTGTGTAGGTCTCTATCATCTGTATTCGATAAAGAAATATCGAATTTAACACAGGTCAATTTACACCAAAGCTAGCCTCTTTTTAAATTTTCAAAAAGTGATGTTAAAGTTGAGAAACGAGCTTTACTGTAAAACTATTTTTTTCTTAGAATAGGATAAAGAATCACACCCCAAATTATAATACACGAAGTACGGAACACCTTGTAGACAATTATTTTGTTGTTTCAATTCCTTAGCCTTCTTTAAGAGAGAACGAGTATAAGGAGTGATTATATGATCTTGTCTGCTGTAATATGTGAACGTCTGAAACCCCACGTCAACAACTTGGTAGGTCCTTATCTTATCTGGTTTCGGACCAGAGAAATCCACAATAGACCCAATTTTCGCATTACCGCAGATCTTGGAAAAAGCCCGAGAATATAGTATCGATATAAGGTGGCCAGGGACATAAGGCCCAGGAACAGGTGAAGCGCAATAAAAGTCTGGTATTCCATGAAACTCTAGCCTCTCCTTTTCAAGACCGTTATGCGTTAGCAAATAACATCCTGCTCTAGGTGCCACTGCAACTTGCTTACGCAATAACCGAACATAACGGATCTAGACCAGTAAAGGTCGATAAACAATCCTCAAGTCAGTGGTTGAACAGCGACGCCGAAGGCTGAATGGCTAAGGACTTCTTAGTCGCTAGTTGCGAACTCTGGATACCTAGGCAAATCCAGTTTAAATTATAAGTCCTTTAAGTTGGCATAGGGCTCTGCCAATGGTGACCTCCTTTCCCTCATACTCGTGGGTACAAAATTGATATTTTAAATGTAAACTTTAAAGAGAGTGATGCTGCTCTAAGTACATCCACACCAATGGAGACAGGTCTTGATGACCTTCCACCTATTGGTTCTTTGGAGGAGGCGAAACTTCTTAACGAAGCTGCCCCTTCAACACACACTGATCAAACTATCAAAACCACTCAAAAAGCGCTCGTCAAGCTTTGTGGAGCTGCTCGCAAACGCTTTAAATTCCTTCTGGCTAGCGGCCTTAACGAAGCCGTAGCCAGGGAAAGAGCCAGAACGGCTGTTCCAAAGGGACAAAAAAGGAATCGCTCTGAATGCTTCCCGAGGGACACACATCGTGCCTAAATGGCAAAACCTAACATTGCTCACAAGCAGAGGTCTGTTGATGTGCCTTCCACATCAAGTCCGCCTCCAAATCAACAAAAAATAGAGCAACAAAATTTTAAGCAAGCGCTGGAGAGTTACAAAATAGGTATCCTTGCCTCAGACTTCCCGGAAACGCTACTTAACACTGACGAAATGACAGTAGTGCAAGACACCATCTTTGCTTTGATTTGCAGCCAAAAGACAGGGGATATCAGCCCCAAATTCTTTGGCACCAATTTCAGACCAGGATGGCTTGTCTTCAACTGCAAAAATAAGGTTATGGCTGATTGGCTAAAAGGCGAAATTCCAAAGGTAAAACCTTGGGAGAATGCCTCACTGAAGGCGGTTGAAGAGGAAGAAATTCCCAAAAACCTAATTCTGGTAGGCCATTTCCCCGTTGGCCCTACATGCACGAACGAGTAGATTCTCACTGCGATCAAAGTCCAGAATGAGGGTCTCCCCGTAACTGAATGGAGAGTCATAAGAAGAGAAGCCAAAGGTGCCACCTCTATTCTAACCTTTTCGGTGGACCACAAATCTGCGGCTCTACTAAAAACCAAAAAGACATCATAGACTTTTGGTTTGGCGATGTTCAACTCCGCCATCCTAAAGCCCCTCACAGAACTGGTGCCCCCAAACCCCCACCTAACTCCCCAGTAAAGACAGCCTGTATGACTCTGACGACAGGTAATAGTGCTCGACAGCCTTCACCAACGTCAGATCTACAAAACAGGCTGACAGCTCCAACAATCCTAGTTCCTCCCCCCTCAGTTGTTAATGCCACACCTACCTTACCAAAGGAGTCAGCCGTGAGGCCCTCCTCACCAAAAGGTACCTCTGGCAATGAAACAACAACTCCCTTCCCTCCCTGCTCAACAACCGTTGCCAAACCAACACCAAAAAAGCGTAAATGCAACACCAGCTGCAAAAAGCAGCACAGCCAAATTCATGGCTCCAAAGCGGGACCCCAAGCCCAAAGGTAAAGCTCGGCAGAGGCTATTAAAAGCACCAGCGGGCCTTACCTCAACCCCAAAAACAAAATGAATTACACCACCCTAAAATTCCTGCAGATAAATCTCATGCACGCCAAAGCTGCCTCAGCTGCGGCAAGCAGGGAATTTGTCAAGCAGGATCTGGACTGCTTACTAGTCCAGGAACCATGGGTGGTAAGAGGCCAAATAAAAGGCCTTCCAACACAATCGTGTAAGTTAATATACGACAACACGCAACTCCAACCACGAGCTGCGCTTCTTATCCATAAAAGAACTAACTTTCTTCCCATTCCAGAATTCATCACAAATGATCTCGTTGCGGTACTAGCTGAGATCCCCACGCCTCCTCAACTGATCTCCACCATGCCGTGGTGAGGAGGCTTACGCTGGAAAACTCAAGCAGGATGGCTACGGTTAGATGCTCCTGAGCGGAAAATCAGCTACCAGCTAGGGTTTTGGGCAAACTAAGTGAGACACACCCCTATGAAAATTTATGAAATGGAAACAGAAAAGCAATAAAAAAATAGCGGGGATATACGCTAAAGCGTCAGCAGATGTCACGGCTGCTGGCTTGGGTTTTGCCTTACGATCTCAATATCGTAAAGAGAAGTTGCCAGTGACTGAATTTTCTTATTTCATTTTTTGTTTGGTTTGTTTGACGATCTTACTTATAATTTTGGATATTTTCCTTTTTTCTTTTTCTTTTTTCGTTCTTTTCTTTTTCTTTTTTTTTCTTTTCTCATTTTCTTACAGATCCAACTTATAAAGTAATCAAAGCAATTCTAAATAATAAAAACAAAAAAGCTGCCAGTGGTGAGGCTATCATTGTTGATGACATCAGTGATGCCAGCTCCATAGCGGATTCCGATACCTCAAACCTATCGTCCAGGCGGAATAAAATCTCCAACTGCAAGCACACGGTCAAAAGGCTGGGGAAAGTTGACTGGAACGATATGACTGACACTGACCGGAAAAGACTCCACAACGCACGAGCCTTTTTAGACAGGGACATCTTGGGAAAAGACGGGCCTACTGCTAGTCTAGCACCAAGTCCCCTGCAAGGTTAGACCGGCAAAACTGACAAGACTGACTAAAACGAACCGCACAACACACGAGCCTTTTTGGATGGGGCGGGCTTGGGAAAGGATGGGCCTACTGCTAATCCAGCACCGAACCCTCTCTCCCTTCTAGGTAAGAGTGCTAAGACTTTGATGGGTCTGCCTGCTCCCTACGCTGATAAAATTCAGCAGAAGAAAAGGCCAACCCCATCGATGGCTGGTGCAGAGACTACAACGAATACAGGACATAACACGAAGGACAAACAGACAGACCCTAAAGTACGGAAACACAGCGGAACTTCTAATCCAGAAATGGGAAACGAAGTCTTTGCTGAGGGGAAGGAAGCACGGAAGCGTGAAGGTAGTGTAGAAGGCCATAGCCCTCCGCAAGACCTGAACGTAACTGAGGAATCCAACCCCGAAAATCCGGCACTAAACAAAACAACGGACAGTCTGGCAACTGTCATCGACAGAAATGCCGGACAACGACGACGAGCTGGGGTCCTCAGCAATAACGAACTACTACTGAGACAAAGACGCAACGCGGAAAAGACCGTCAGACGCCTGTCGAAAAAGAACCCCGAATCCTTAACGGTAAAGGCCAAAAGGGCTCTGGTCAGGTCCGAACAAAGACTACGGACAGTGACACCAACAGACATAACAAAACGAACTGGACAAGACCCAACAGACAAAAAACAAGCTGGCTGCAGAGCAAGTACCGGAACTGGCGAGGTGGCCTCCCTGCCATTTGTCGACACCGGTATGCCGAGCTGCTCAAAAAGAGCAAGAAATTCCAGCTCCTCTCCAAATAACTCCTCACCCAACAGGATACCCAAGAGGATGAAGACCTTCTCAGTCCCTGCTGCAAAGGGCCACCCAGTCGCTATCGCCGACTTTGGGAAACCCGACCGCAAACTAAGTGAAGACGAATGGCAGTTACTTGAACTAAGAATCCTGGAAAAGGTGAATGAGGCGATCATTAAGAGTAGGCAACCGCCACTCTTCGGGGACCTCACTACCGTCCATGGTTGATGACCTGCGAGAATGAATGGACCCTTCAATGGCTCCAGGAGTTCGTGAAAAAGACGGCAGCTCCCTGGCAGAATGCCGATTTACGGCTTGTGACTGCCAGTGAGATTAAAGATCTTAACCGACCAATAGGAAAACTGTTGGTCAGAGGCCCCGCTATTCCCCGCGATCGGCTGGAAAGGTACATCCTTTCATTAAATGCCGAACTTCTGAGCGATCAATGGAAGATCATGAAGGTGGAGAAAACGGAGACAGGCACTGAAGTGATTGTGAGATTGAACCACAACTCCATACCACTTCTAAGACGAGTCAAATTTAAAGTTCGCGTTGGCATTACCCGATGCAAGCTCATGCTGATAGCTAGAATCAAAAAAACAGGTAAGTAAGGCGTTGTATGAAAAACAAAATATGTCATGGAATTGAAGTTAAGACAAATAAATCTCCAACATAGTAAAGCCGCCTCCGCCAACCTGGTCTACCTCATGGAGAGTAGACAAATTGATGTAGCCCTTATACAAGAACCTTGGGTCGCAAGAGGAAAAATTAAGGGCCTACACTCCAAAGAACTTACGCTGTACAAATCCAATTTTGTCAGCCCAGGCAGGGCTTTTTTTTTTTTTTTTTTTCTTTTTTTTTTTTTTTTTTTGGGATTGTTTGACGATCTTTCTTATAATTTTGGATCTTTTCCTGTTTTCTTTTTCTTTTTTCGTTCTTTTCTTTTTCTTTTCACATTTTCTTATAGATCCAACTTATAAAGTACTCAAATCAACTCCTAATAAAAAAAACGATAAAGCTGAACTAAAAATGAACAATTCAAAGAACAACAATGTTTCGAAGATGACCGAGGAAGAGGAAAACCTCCTCCTCGACCCATTCTCCAGCTTAGGTATGGAAGATGGAGTCAGTGGTGAGGCTATCATTGTTGATGACATCAGTGATGCCAGCTCCATAGCGGACTCCGATACCTCAAACCTATCGTGCGTGTCCAGGCGGAGTAAAATCTCCAACTGCAAGCGCACGGTCAAAAGGCTGGGGAAAGTTGACTGGAACGATATGACTGACACTGACCGGAAAAGACTACACAACGCACGAGCCTTTTTAGACAGGGAGAACTTGGGAAAAGACGGGCCTACTGCTAGTCTAGCACCAAGCCCCCTGCAAGGTAAGACCGACAAAACTGACAAGACTGACCAAAACGAACCGCACAACACACGAGCCTTTTTGGATAGGGAGGGCTAGGGAAAGGATGGGCCTACTGCTAATCCAGCACCGAACCCTCTCTCCCTTCTAGGTAAGAGTGCTAAGACTTTGATGGGTCCGCCTGCTCCCTACGCCGATAAAATTCAGCCGAAGAAAAGGCCAACCCCATCGATGGCTGGTGCAAAGACTATAACGAATACAGGACATAACACGAAGGACAGACAGACAGACCCTAAAGTACGGAAACACAGCGGAACTCCTAACCCAGAAATGGGAAACGAAGTCCTTGCTGAGGGGAAGGAAGAACGGTTGCGTGAAGGTAGTGTAGAAGGCCTCAGCCCTCCGCAAGACCTGAACGTGACTGAGGAATCCAACCCCGAAAACCCGGCACTAGACAAAACAACGGACAGTCTGGCAACTGTCATCGACAGAAATGCCGGACAACGACGACGAGCTGGGGTCCTCAGTAATAACGAACTACTACTGAGACAAAGACGCAACGCGGAAAGGATCGTCAGACGCCTGTCGAAAAAGGACCCCGAATCCTTAACGGTAAAGGCCAAAAGGGCGCTGGTCAGGTCCGAACAAAGACTACGGACAGTGACACCAACAGACATAACAAAACGAACTGGACAAGACCCAACAAACAAAAAACAAGCTGGCTGCGGAGCAAGTACCGGAACTGGCGAGGTGGCCTCCCTGCCCTTTGTCGACACCGGTATGCCGAGCTGCTCAAAAAGAGCAAGAAATGCCAGCTCCTCCCCAAATAACTCCTCACCCAACAGGATACCTAAGAGGATGAAGACCTCCTCAGTCCCTGCTGTAAAGGGCCACCCAGTCGCTATCGCCGACTTTGGGAAACCCGACCGCAAACTGAGTGAAGACGAATGGCAGTTACTTGAACTAAGAATCCTGGAAGAGGTAAATGAGGCGATTGTTAAGAGTAGGCAACCGCCACTCTTCGGGGACCTCACTACCGTCCATGGCTTCAAGATGATGAACTGCGAAAATGAATGGACCCTTCAATGGCTCCAGGAGTTTGTGAAGAAGACGGCAGCTCCCTGGCAGAATGCCGATTTACGGCTTGTGACTGCCAGTGAGATTAAAGATCTAAACCGACCAATAGGAAAACTATTGGTCAGAGGCCCCGCTATTCCCCGCGATCGGCTGGAAAGGTATATCCTTTCTCTAAATGCCGAACTTCTGAGTGATCAATGGAAGATCATGAAGGTGGAGAAAACGGAGACAGGCACTGAAGTGATTGTGAGATTGAACCACAACTCCATACCACTTCTAAGACGAGTCAGCTTTAAAGTTCGCGTTGGCATTACCCGATGCAAGCTCAGGCTGATAGACAGAATCAAAAAACAGGTTAGTAAGGCGCTGTATATAAAACAAATTATGTCATGGAATTGAAGTTAATACAAATAAATCTCCAACATAGTAAAGCCGCCTCCGCCAACCTGGTCTACCTCATGGAGAGTAGACAAATTGATGTAGCCCTTATACAAGAACCTTGGGTCGCAAGAGGAAAAATTAAGGGCCTACATTCCAAAGAACTTACGCTGTACAAATCTAATTTTGTCAGCCCAGACAGTAACCTCAGAACATGCATAGTAGCTAGAAAACAGTTAAATCTTTTTCTTCTAACTACTTATAGCACAATAGACCAGACCGCAGTAAAGATGGAACGTGAGGGACTCCCACCTCTAATTTTGGCTTTCATCTACATCTACATGCCACATGATGGAATTGAAGGACCACCAGCGAATATCACTTACCAACTGGTAGAATACACAAGTAAGAGTAGACTAGATATTATTATGGGCTGTGACGCCAACGCACACCATGTGCAATGGGGAAGCACCGACACAAATTCTAAGGGGGAACTCTTATTTGAATTTATTTTAAGAAACAATTTTTTGGTTATCAATAGAGGTAACACACCTACCTTTGTTACAAAAAACCGTAAAGAAGTACTTGACATTACCCTCACTAATAACTTGGACACTTGTCCAGTAGAGCAGTGGAAAGTACTAGAAGAACTCTCTTTCTCAGACCATCGTCTGATAAATTTTATCATTCCCACTACAGATCGCCCAATCAAACCATTTCGTAATAATAGACGAACAGATTGGGCTACCTTTAGTAGGGAGGTAGACGATAACATAGATTCCCTAAATACAAATAGGTACCTTGAACCGCAAAGCCTTGATAAGTTGACTGCAGAACTCACAGGGATTCTGAGAAATGCCCTGGATAAAAGCTGTCCTCTGATCACAACGGTAAAAAAGAACAAAAAACCAATTTGGTGGACCAACGAGCTGAGCAGCATTAGGAAAGAAACTAGAAGACTTTTCAATGCTGCCAAACGAACCGGCTCCGAAAATGACTGGGAACATTACAAATCCAGCCAAAGGAAATTGAAAAATGAAACTCAACGAGCAAAACGCTGCTCATGGAGAAATTTTTGCAGCGAAATTGAGTGTACGAACAAATCGGCCAGACTACGGAAAATCCTCTCTAAGGAGACCATACCTCTTGGTTCTCTGAAGAGACCGGATAACAACTGGACTGAATCCCCGGTAGAGAGTCTGGAACATCTGTTCGATTCGCACTTCCCTGGATGCAGCCCTATAGAGAACAGTGAAGTAGATACCATAAATTACTCTAGACATGAAATCCCGACAGATATCGTAACAGAAGAGAAGTTGGAATGGGCTATAAACTCCTTCTCCCCTTTTAAATCTCCGGGTCACGATGGCATTTTCCCTATGATGCTTCAAAAAAGCAGAGGAAAAGTCATCCCACATCTCAAGAACATTTTTGAAAGTAGCCTCATGTGGGGTTACATTCCCAAAATATGGCGGGAAGTTAAAGTCGTTTTCATACGGAAAGCCGGCAAACCCAGCCATACAGAAGCAAAAGACTTCAGACCTATAAGCCTGACCTCCTTTATACTGAAAACTTTTGAAAGGTTACTTGATTTACATATCCGTAGCTTTATGAAACCGGAAGTAATATCCACCTTTCAACATGCTTACACAAAAGGAAGAAGTGTGGAAACAGCACTTCACTGTGTAGTAAGAACCATAGAAAAAACGCTGCAAGATAAGGAATACACTCTGGCAGCTTTCCTAGACATTGAAGGAGCTTTCAACAATGTACAGAACAGTGCAATTAAGAAGGCCCTAAATGATCTAGAAGTTGAAGAAACAATAACGAATTGGATCATGAATATGCTAACAAAACGTCAGATCCACAGTGAACTGGGAGGTGCAAACTTGAAAAAGTGTGTGTCAAGAGGAACCCCACAAGGAGGTATCCTCTCACCCCTGCTCTGGATCCTGGTCGTGAATGAGATCCTCGTAGCTCTCAAACATGATGGCGTTAAAGTGGTCGCCTATGCCGATGATCTAGCTCTTCTGGCAACGGGGAAATTCCCTTCCACTATTAGCGCACAATTGAATTATACACTAACCAAGGTAAGCGTTTGGACAAAAAGATGCGGCCTTGCAGTTAACCCCCTCAAAACAGAGCTGGTACTCTTTACAAATAGAAGAAAAATACCTACTTTTGAGTTACCAAGACTAAATAAGACCCCTCTTAAGATCTCTGATCAAGCCAGATACCTGGGAGTGATCTTAGACAAAAAACTAAATTGGGGTCCCAATATACAAGAAAGATACAAAAAATCTATGATAGCACTGTATTCGTGTAACAGGATTTTTGGAAAAAACTGGGGACCAAATCCCAAAATCATCCTGTGGATGTATACTGCCATTGTAAGACCTATCCTATCTTATGGCAATTTGGTCTGGTGGAAGGCGCTGGAAAAATCCACGCATTTAAAAACCCTAACCAAAGTACAAAGATCAGCCTGTATTTGCGTAACTGGTGCAATGAGAACTACACCAACCGCGAGCTTGGAAGTAATCCTCAATCTCACACCTCTTGATCTCTATGTTCAAGAAGCGGCAGCAAACAGTGCACTTAGACTAAACCAGTGTAATGTCTGGAAAACCAGCCAAACAGGACACGCACAGATATTATCGCGATACGCAGAAAACAACATCTGCACGGATTACATAACTCCATACCTGGACTTTAAAAAATCCTTCACAACCAGCTTCCCCAATAGACAGGATTGGGAGAATGAAACACCTTACCTGAACGAGACGTCTATATCAATCTATACCGACGGTTCAAAAATGGAAGTTGGAACAGGGGCAGGTTTCTTTTCAGAAAGCCTAAAACTTGCCAGTTCATTCAGACTTCCTAATCACAGCAGCGTCTTCCAAGCCGAGATCTTGGCAGTTACAAACGCTGCAAAACAGGTGTCCATGATGGCGCTATCACATGCTGATATCACTTTTTTCATTGATAGCCAAGCAGCACTAAAAGCGATTTCTGCCACTCTTGTCAAATCAAAGCTTGTTTCTTGCTGTCGCGAAGAGCTAAGGGTTCTTGGCACGCAGCATAACGTTAGACTCTGCTGGGTTCCCGGTCATAGTGGTATACCGGGAAACGAAAAAGCGGACGAACTAGCGAGGAAAGGATCAGCACTTGACCCTTCCCTCATTGATAAATCAATCAGGATCCCACCCTGTGAAATGAAACAGATCATTGGTAACAAAATAATGCGAAAATCCAATGAAAGATGGGAATGCCAAGATTCCTGTGTTACTTCCAGGAAACTATGGCCGAAATATGATAAGAAAGAATCTGAAAAGCTGCTATCATTGAATAGACCTTCATTGCGAACGCTTATCAGTATCATAACTGGACATAACCTACTTGGTTATCACAAAAAGAAAATGGGTCTTTGCACCGATGACCTATGCAGAGGATGCAATGACGAAGATGAACATGAGGACACTAGTCACTTCCTTTGTCAATGCCCAGCACTCTGTCATACTAGGAAAAAATTTCTAGGAAATTACTTTTTAAATGAACTAGAAGAATTATCAGACGCTCCAAAAAGCAGCCTGTTAAACTTCACTAAGGCCACAAAATGGTTAAATACTGAACAGACATAAAATCATAGGTTTCTAGGACGTTACAATACGCCAGGGTATCACAACGGATCTACATTGATCTAAGTGTGATGGTAATAAGATCAACCGTCAGCCCATTTTACCTAACCTACCTAACCTAACCAGCCCAGACAGTAACCTCAGAACATGCATAGTAGCTAGAAAACAGTTAAATCTTTTTCTTCTTACTACTTATAGCACAATAGACCAGACCGTAGAAAAGATGGAACGCGAAGGACTCCTATCTCTAATTTTGGCTTCCATCTACATGCCACATGATGGAATTGAAGGACCACCAGCGAATATCACTTACCAACTGGTAGAATACACAAGTAAGAGTAGACTAGATATTATTATGGGCTGTGACGCCAACGCACACCATGTGCAATGGGGAAGCACCGACACAAAGTCTAGGGGGGAACTCTTATTTGAATTTATTTTAAGAAACAATCTTTTGGTTATCAATAGAGGTAACGCACCTACCTTTGTTACAAAAAACCGTAAAGAAGTACTTGACATTACCCTCACAAACAACTCGGACACTTGTCCAGTAGAGCAGTGGAAAGTACTAGAAGAAATTTCTTTCTCAGATCATCGTCTGATAAATTTTATCATTCCCACTACAGATCGCCCAATCAAACCATTTCGTAATAATAGACGAACAGATTGGGCTAGGGAGATAGACGATAACATAGATTCCCTCAATAGGAACCTTGAACCGCAAAGCCTTGATAAGTTGACTGCAGAACTCACAGGGATTCTAAGAAATGCCCTGGATAAAAACTGTCCTCTGATCACAACGGTAAGAAAGAACAAAAAACCAATTTGGTGGAACAACGAAGAAAGAAACTAGAAGACTTTTCAATGCTGCCAAACGAACCGGCTCCGAAAATGACTGGGAACATTACAAATCCAGCCAAAGGAAATTCAAAAATGAAACTCAGCGAGCAAAACGCTGCTCATGGAGAAATTTTTGCAGCGAAATTGAGTGTACGAACAAATCGGCCAGACTACGGAAAATCCTCTCTAAGGAGACCATACCTCTTGGTTCTCTGAAGAGACCGGATAACCACTTGACTGAATCCCCGGTAGAGGGTCTGAAACATCTGTTCGATCCGCACTTCCCTGGAAGCAGCCCTATAGAGAACAGTGAAGTAGAAACCACTAATTACTCTAGACATGAAATCCCGACAGATATCGTAACAGAAGAGAAGTTGGAATGGGCTATCAACTCCTTCTCCCCTTTAAAATCTCCGGGTCACGATGGCATTTTCCCAATGATACTTCAAAAAAGCAGAGAAAAAGTCATCCCACATCTCAAGAACATTTTTGAAAATAGCCTCATATGGGGTTGCATTCCCAAAATATGGCGGGAAGTTAAAGTCGTTTTCATACCGAAAGCCGGCAAACCCAGCCATACAGAAGCAAAAGACTTCAGACCTATAAGTCTGACCTCCTTTATACTGAAAACTTTTGAAAGGTTGCTTGATTTACATATCCGTAGCTTTATGAAACCGGAAGTAATATCCACCTTTCAACATGCTTACACAAAAGAAAGAAGTGTGGAAACAGCACTTCACGTAGTAAGAACCATAGAAAAAACGCTGCAAGATAAGGAATACACTCTGGCAGCCTTCCTGGACATTGAAGGAGCTTTCAAAAATGTACAGAACAGTGCAATTAAGAAGGCCCTAAATGATCTAGAAGTTGAAGAAACAATCACAAATTGGATCATGAATATGCTAACAAAGCATCAGATTCACAGTGAACTGGGAGGTGCAAACTTGAAAAAGTGTGTGTCAAGGGGAACCCCACAAGGACGTATCCTCTCACCCCTGCTCTGGATCCTGGTCATGAATGAGATCCTCGTAGCTCTCAAACATGATGGCGTAAAAGTGGTCGCATATGCTCTTCTGGCAACGGGGAAATTCCCTTCCACTATTAGCGCACAATTGAATTATACACTAACCGAGGTAAGCGCTTGGCCAAAAGATGCGGCCTTGCAGTTAACCCCCTCAAAACAGAGCTGGTACTCTTTACAAATAGAAGAAAAATACCTACTTTTGAGTTACCAAGACTAAATAAAACCCCTCTTAAGATCTCTGATCAAGCCAGATACCTGGAAGTGATCTAAGACAAAAAACTAAATTGGAGTCTCAATATACAAGAAAGATACAAAAAATCTATGATAGCACTGTATTCGTGCAACAGGATTTTTGGAAAAAACTGGGGACCAAATCCCAAAATCATCCTGTGGATTTATACTGCCATTGTAAGACCTATCCTATCTTATGGAAATTTGGTCTGGTGGAAGGCGCTGGAAAAATCCACGCATTTAAAAACCCCAACCAAAGTACAAAGATCAGCCTGTATTTGCGTAACTGGTGCAATGAGAACTACACCAACCGCGAGCTTGGAAGTAATCCTCAATCTCACACCTCTTGATCTCTATGTTCAAGAAGCGGCAGCAAACAGTGCACTTAGACTAAACCAGTGTAATGTCTGGAAAACCAGCCAAACAGGACACGCACAGATCTTATCGCGATACGCAGAAAATAACATCTTCACGGATTACATAACTCCATACCAGGACTTTAAAAAATCCTTCACAACCAGCTTCCCCAATAGACAGGATTGGAAGAATGAAACACCTTATCTGAACGAGGCGTCTATATCAATCTATACCGACGGTTCCAAAATGGAAGTTGGAACAGCGGCAGGTTTCTTTTCAGAAAGCCTAAAACTTGCCAGTTCATTCAGACTTCCAAATCACAGCAGAGTCTTCCAAGCCGAGATCTTGGCAGTTACAAACGCTGCTAAACAGGTGTCCACGATGGCGCTATCACATGCTGATATGACTTTTTTCATTGATAGCCAAGCAGCAATATGAGCGATTTCAGCCACTCTTGTCAAATCAAAGCTTGTTTCTTGCTGTCGCGAAGAGCTAAGGGTTCTTGGCACGCAGCATAACGTTAGACTCTGCTGGGTTCCTGGTCATAGTGATATACCGGGAAACGAAAAAGCGGACGAACTAGCGAGGAAAGGATCAGCACTTGACCCTTCTCTCATTGATAAATCAATCAGGATTCCACCCTGTGAAATGAAACAGATCATTGTGTTGCACCTTTTCTTCTCGTAGGTTTTAGGATAGGATTTTAATAATTAAAAAAGGGTAAGCTACGTTAAAAAGTTAAACAATTTAGGATGAAGACGCACTTGAAAACCGCGAACTAATAAACAAAAGGAATTTCCGAATCCAAAACAATAAACGAAAGAAAATTGCACGACCGATGTGCACCGCGAGGGAAAATTTCGATAAAGTGACGTTTATGAAGGTGCGTTTGATTAACGAGAAGAAAAGCGCGTCCAGCAACAATTATGCTGGGTCCACGGCTGCTCAGCTGGGGGTGTGTTCGATGGAAATTTTTTTATTAATTAGATGATTAAGGGAATGAAAATTTTTAATCGATGTATTTAAGTGTTACTAAAATTTTTGTTAGTACAGTGACTAACAAAAATAAAAGTGGGCGCCAGAAAATTTTTTTATTAAAAGGAATTTTCAAACCTTTGCTGAAAAGTAAAGAAAAAGGAAAATACGACCCAGGAATATAAATGAATTTGAGTGGAAAACGAAAGACAATGTTTGAATGGGATGAAATGAAATCTTTATTGTTCAATTTAGGTGGTTGGGAAAACCTTAAGAGATTAGGATTAAAAACCCAAATCTTTTCGAGAATATAGTTATAATAGTTTTTATTTAAAAGAGAAAGAAAAGTAAAAGATAGCAAACAGTAGATTCGCCAAGGACAACAGAAGCAAGAAAAGCCCGTTATCGTGCTGTCTTGAAAGAGCCGTATGGCAATGAAAAGGTCGCGAGTCCCTCAAGATATGGGAAATTATCGACGCAAAAGGCAACCAGAATAATATTCGCAAATGAAATAAGTTTCAAAACACAATTTACCAAAAACACAGATTTCACTGTACTTATCTTGGAATTCGAATTCAATTGTTCCTCCTTGTACTTCTGTGTCCTCTGACACTTCCTTATTATTTTTCTTGTTGGAAATTCTGTCGCTGGCCCGTTCTGCCACAACCCTTTATCCACACGAGAAATTAAATAGGCAAGTAAAATTCAGGATTCACTCAATCAACCGAGTTACAAAACTTGCAACTTGGAACCTTTTTTTTTAAAATTAAAATTTTAAAATTCTAACCAATATGGCTGCTCAAATATCAAATCTTTTAAAATTCGCTTTATCGCTTTTTCTCCAAAACCTCTCTGTCATATCGCCAACAATGAAGTGACTTCCCCAACTCTCTTGTCAAGCTGTCTCATGTACGTCGATTTGTCTTGGCCGTTCATTCAGCCACAGTGGGTTCCATTACGGATATTTAGCACCAATCAGCGTTTTGCGTGAGAGGACTACCGTTTTATTTGGAATACCCTACTGTCTCTCAATATTCCCCTTAGCCGCAAAATTTCCACATCTCGGGAAATTATGGTCGGCTTACAGCTGACGGAAGAGTTCAGTGCCCTTTTTTTTGCAGCGAAAGCGATAAATCGAAGACATGCACCATTCTGTGCAACTAAAAGGTAAGCTACATCGGTGGTCGGAAAAGTTATGTGCAGAACGGGTCTGCAAACAATTTTTCTAGTAACGACGTAGCAAAATGTTTTGAAGAGAAGGAGGAAAAATTGTTAACGCGTATTTTTACAACTTAGGTCTGGTGGACTTTTGTTCAGATTTTTAACAGGGGAAGACTGACAAATAACGTGGTTTTCTTGCAACAAAATTTAAGTGGCGATTAGTAAAATTAAAGTTAAAGTTAAAAGTTGGGCACTCGGCCATAGAAAAGTATGTTCGTTGGGTACTTTGCCATTGATGATTTGGTGTTGATCAACTTGTGTATCAGTGTTGTTGTATGTGGGTGATGACTGATTTGTGTGTGTATGTGGTGGGTGATTTGTGTGTTGATCAACTTGTTTATCAATGTTGTTGTATGTGGATGATGACTGATTTATGTGTATATGTGTGATGGATGATTTGTGTATCAGTGTAAGTGTGTGTATGTATGTGATTAGTGTTTCTTCGTGTGGTTTGTGTATGTGATGTAATATGGTATGGTTAGTGCTGGTTTGTGTTTTCGATCATCTAGACAGACTCCTTCTGTCATTACCCAATATTCACACACAGAGTTGCGTGCGAGTCTCCAGCCAACCTGCTGGCTCGACACGATTGATGAAAATCCAGGTGGAAAGATGGGGTAGGTATAAGGAATCAGGAAGTGAAAAGGAAGGGTAAGGAGTTTTACAGAACCGCCCGTTCTGTTCGCAAGTGGTTGGTTGCTTTTGCAGGGTTCTCTGTGAGTACGCCATTAGTTGATGGGACCATGGCTGCCCTCAACTCACCCAGAACCATGCAGCTGCGACCAAAATCAAAGAATAAGGTTTTCGGACAAACTATCGTAAGATGGTTTTTGTTGCGTTAAATTTTACCGCAACAAATCCCACCCCTACCTCCCAGGAAATGTGTTTACTTTTCATAAGAAACGTAAACCATTTCCTAAAGTCATAACACACACACAGGAAAAGGGGAAACAGATGGATGGGTAAACAACACAACTAAAAGTTCCATCAATGCAAAATAGTAACCCGAATTTAAGAAAATTAGATAAAGAGAAGTCTTTCAAGAAATGCAATGGGTACTTTTGGCTATGGTATACGTACAAAAATCGGAGCATGGAACGTTCGGTCCTTGTATGGCGAAGGAAGATACGAACAGCTAGAGCGCGAAATGCTTCGTCTTAAGATCTGTATCCTGGGCATAAGTGAAACAAAGTGGAGAGGAAGAGCTGAATACAGATCTGACACTGGACAAACGAGAATGCTGTATTCCGGAGAGGATGAAAGAGAGGGTGGCCAAAGGCTGCATGGTGTTGGAATTATGTTGAACGAAGTAGCTAGGCGCAGTCTTATTTCCTGGGCGCCAATATCTGAAAGAATAATGACTGCAAGGTTCCGGTCAAAAATTCGCAACATCACAATCGTTCAGTGTTACGCCCCCACAAATGAAGCGGCCGAAGAAGACAAAACCGCGTTCTACTCTCACCTTAACTCGGTTTACAGCAGTGTTCCGAGAGGCGACATCATAATCGTCATGGGAGACCTCAACGCTCAAGTCGGTGCAGACAATTACGGTCTGGAACGAGTTATGGGAAAAAATGGCTTGGGGTCGCGAAATGAAAACGGTGACATGCTCGTCGACTTTTGTAACGCAAATCGTCTTGTAATTGGTGGGACTGTATTTAAACATAAGACGTGCAACAAAGTCACCTGGGTGCACCCAGATGGTCAAACCGAAAACCAAATTGATCACATCATGATTCAGCAGCGATGGAGGAAGTCTATGTGTGATGTCCGAAGTATAAGTAGTGCCGATGTGGGAAGCGACCACCATTTGGTTGTCATGAGTCTCAAACTAAGAACCGCGGCTGTATTAAGACAATTGCAGAATGCACCAAGAAATCCAAAATTCAATACGAATGCTTTAAGTGATCCCAACATAAGTCGTAGCTATATCAACACCCTTAACTACAGAGCTTCGTCATTAAATGTGAGTGCTGACTCAGATGTTGATGAGATGTGGGGTGAAATAAAAAGTGTTTTTATGGAGGCTGGATCCGAGACTGTACCTAGGCGTACGAGAGTTAGCGACTCTTGGATATCCCAAGACACCTGGGAAAAAATTGAGCTTCGTAAATCGTTGAAGCTTCAAATAATCGCCGAGACAGACGCTCAACGAAAGGCTGAATTGCGAAGCGAATATCGGACTGCACATAAGATGGTCTATCGTTGTGTGAGACGTGACAGGAGGGTGCGGATAGATGGACTCGCTGAAAATGCTGAAAACGCTGCAAGAAGAGGAGATATACGAGAATTGTACCAAATAGCCAAAGAAGTTGTCGGGAAAAAAAGTAACAGCAATCATCCTGTAATGGATGTGGATGGAACACTATTGGTATCAATTGAAGATCAGCTTCGCAGGTGGAAGGATCATTTTTGTGCCCTGTTAAATGATCCCGTTGAACAGAGTGCTGAAGTGCCCCAACTCAACGAGATGCGCAGATCCTGCAGGGGTATTGACATCGAACCCCCTTCAGAAGCGGAAATTGAAACATCGATTAATCTCCTCAAAAACAACAAAGCAGCGGGACTTGACGGAGTACCAGCGGAATTCCTGAAAGCTGATCCCGCCACAGCAGCTAGTATCTTGCATCCGCTTATACAAGCTGTTTGGGAAAACGAAACCTATCCCAGGGATTGGAAGGATGGAGTCATTGTTAAGTTGCCAAAAAAAGGTGATCTCAAGAACTGCAACAACTGGCGTGGTATAACCGTTTTGTCCGTTTTTCCAAAGCTAATGGCAACTCTAATCCTCGAACGGATAAAGGCTAGAATTGAGACTACACTCAAGAGGCATCAGGCTGGCTTCCGAAGCGGTCGGTCGTGCGTTGACCATATCAACACCTTACGCATTGTTCTTGAGCAGTCTGCAGAATTTCAAACACCGCTAAATCTCATGTTTGTAGATTTTGAGAAGGCCTTTGACCGAGTTAACCGAGAATGTATATGGAGATCACTTCTTGGTAGAGGAATTCCGTCAAAAATTGTTGCCATTATAAAGGAGTCCTACAACAATGCAAGGTGTTTTGTGTTGCATAATGGGCAGCTATCCGACTCTTTCGAGGTGCGTCAGGGTGTGAGACAAGGGGATGTTTTATCGCCAATTCTTTTTCTGCTGGCGATAGATGATGTGTTGACGGCCAGCGTCGGTACAACTGAGAGGCAGGGTATTCAATGGAGAACGTTTGAAAGGCTTAGCCATTTAGACTATGCCGACGATATATGTCTCATGGCAAATAACATCAGTGGGCTGAACGAGATGTGTCAAACTTTACGGGTGAAAGGAGAATCGTGCGGTCTTAAAATAAATAGCAAAAAGACAAAAATAATGCTAACAGGCCCCCCAACACAACATCGTATTATTCTGCATGACACGCCCGTTGAAGAGGTCGAAAAATTTAATTACCTCGGAAGTATTGTATCGGCAAAGGGCGGTACGGATCTGGACGTAAAAAGCAGAATAAATAAAGCTCGCGTTGCCTTTGGTGCTCTGTCCCAAATTTGGAAATCCAATCAAGTCTCCTTACGCACTAAACTGAGATTCTTCGAATCCAATGTGAAATCCGTGCTATTATATGCTTGTGAAACATGGAAAGTCTCGGCCACCATCTCGAGAAAATCGCAGGCTTTCGTGAACCGCTGTCTGCGTCACATCCTGAAAATTCGCTGGCCACAAACAATATCCAATCAGGAGTTGTGGCGTAGGACAGGTCAGAGGCGCATGGACATCGACATCAGAAAGCGCAAATGGCAATGGATTGGTCACACACTGAGGAAACCAAACGATGATATTGCGAAGCAGTCCTTTGAATGGAATCCTCAGGGGTCACGGCGGGTTGGAAGACCAAGAACAACATGGAAATCTACAGTGTTATCAGAAGCTAATTCCCAGAGAAAGACGTATCCACAGTTAAGGTATCTAGCTGCTGATCGAGAAGGATGGAGACGTTTTGTTGACGCCCTATGCCCCGAGCGGGGTTACAGGACCTGATGATGATGAGATAAAAAAGAATTAAAAATTGAAGGAGGAGTGAAGTATAATGAAATGAAACAAAAATATAAAATGAGCTAAAGAAAAAGAATTAAAAGTAAAATAAGGTAAAGAGAAAAAGAATAGCAAACAGACTTAAAGGGAAAGATGTAACGACCGCAGTAAGTTATATAGAGAATTAAATTTAAAAAACAAAAAAAAAAAACTTATTCAAAGTCAGGGACTTCTACTGTCACTGATCTCATCGACAAACGGCTTGAGATCTTTAACATGTCACGTTCCGCGATCTTTCCCTTTATCATCTTTCAGCAAGTATGTCCAAGGTGACAAGCGCTTGCTGATACGAAATGGCCCAACAAACTTTGGTGCCAATTTCGCAGCATAGAACGAAGCTACTATCTCTTCTTGAGATTGGTGACTCTCTTCACCATCGATCCTCGACTCGAAATCACGACCACTAGTGGCCATGTTTCTTCCAAAGTTTGCGAAGTAAGGGGAAAAACCTAACACCTCATGTTGCGAAGTCCGGATCGCACAGGCCAACTTTGCCAGCTGCGTATCCCAACTCCGATGGTTTTCAGAGACATAAGCTCTCAACGTTGTCTTGATTATCTGGTTTATTCGTTCCGCAGGGTTAGCTTGGGGATGGTTATGTGCAGTATACCTCAGATTCGACGCGTATTCTGCACACAGGGACTGCAGTTCTTTACTGCGAAATTGGGGGCCGTTATCACACACAATCCATTTCGGAACACCAAACAAAAGAAACACATTCTCTTCAAGCTCCTTACATACCGACCTAGCAGTTGCAGACCGAAGCGGAAACAACAAAGGGAACTTAATAAAGTAATCGACCACAGTCAGAATGTGGATAAAACCCCTCGATGATTTTGGAAGCGGACCCACCAAGTCTACGCAGATCATTTCCCATGGTTTGGAAGTACCTTCCCTTTCTGTCATCAAACCAGCTGGTTTCTCATTCATCGGTTTCACTTGTTGGCAAGTCCTACAATTCCTAACATATCTAGTTATATCTCTTCTCATTTTAGGCCAATAATATTTTTCAACTACCCTAGCAAAAGTTTTTCGTATGCCCATGTGTCCTGCTAATGGACCATCATGACATTTTTCTAAAATCCCTAACCTATCTTTTTTCCCTATCACTAATTTCCACTCATCTCCACTTTCATTAACCAAAACATGACTCGCTCTTACATGTTTAAAAAGCCTACCATTCTCTACTCTCCACGATGGGTATAATAATGGATCCTTCTCAGCAGCCGATTTCATTTTGACTATCCAAGGGTCAGAATCCGCTTCTGAGATACCAGCTAACTCCGGTACTCCTCGCGACAACATGTCAGGAACTACATGTTCTTTCCCTTTTCGATGGATAATCTTAAAATCGAATTGTTGTAGCCGAATGGCCCAACGCGCTAATCTCCCTTGGGGATCCTTGAGATTACTCAACCACACTAAGGAATAGTGATCAGTTATGACCGTAAATTGGACACCTTCCAAATACGGCCTCAACTTCTCAATGGCCCACATGACTGCCAAACACTCCTTCTCCGTAGTCGAATAATTCTTCTCGCTTCTGTTTAGTTATCGGCTAATATAACATATAGCCTTTTCACCCTCATCAAAACTTTGCGAAAGTACAGCCCCGATTCCATAATCCGACGCATCAGTCTGAACGACAAATGCTCGAGAAAAATCTGGACAGGTCAGAATCGGTGCCGTAACCAAACATTCTTTCGCCTTCCTAAAACATTCATCACACTCATTCGACCACACAAACTTTTTATTCTTTTTCAACAAGTCAGTAAGGGGCCTAACTAAACCTGCAAAATTTTGTACAAATCTCCTATACCATGAAATTGTCCCTACAAAACTCCTAACTTCCTTTACGTTCTTGGGTGGCGGAATCTTCACCATACTTTCGACCTTTTCAGGATCGACGTGAAGTCCGTTCCTATCTACAACGTATCCCAGAAACTTCAAGGAAGGCCTACAAAAATTACACTTTTCCCTACCTACTTTTAAACTTGCTTCCCTCAACCGTTTAAAAACTTCCTGAAAAATCTCGAGATGTTTTTCGAAAGAATCGGTGACGATGATGATGTCATCTAAGTATACGAAGACGAACGGTTCCAAGTCGGGACCCAGAACGTCGTCAATAAACCTCTGCCATGTAGCCGGGGAGTTGTGTAGCCCGAAGGGCATTCTCAAAAATTGAAAAAGTCCTCGACCCGCTACGGTAAAGGCCGTATACTTCCTCGATTCTTCCTCCATTGGTATCTGCCAATAGGCAGACTTAATGTCTAAGGAAGACAAAAACCTAGCATTTCGGAGCTTGTCCAAAATGGCTGAAATAAACGGGAGAGGGTAAGCGTCCCTATCAGTAACCTCATTTAATTTCCTATAGTCTACGCAGAACCGATAAGAACCGTCTTTCTTTTTTACTAATAATATTGGGGACGCCCAAGGGCTTTTCGATTTCTCGATCACCCCTGCGTCCAACATTTCCCTTAATTCCTTGTCGATGTGCTCCTGTATTGCCGGTGAGACCGGGTAGTACCGTTGTTTTATCGGTTCTGCGGACGTCCTAATTCTATGCTCTACGAGATTTGTACATCCTAATCCCTCACTCATACTAGTAAACATATCTTCAATAACAGACTCTAACTTTTTACTCTCATCCGCACTGAACTCAGACTTTTCCCTAATACTACCTATATCCGATATCGCAGCTAGTCTCTGCTCTTCAGAAAAACTCCAAACTCCTGATCTTAAATCCGGGACTATACCCGCAAGTGCCCAAAAATCTGCACCCAAAATCAAAAGTTGTGGAAGGTTTGGAATAACCAAACAATCCAACAAAATGGACCTACCCTCAACTACCATCGGGAGAGGCAGAGAACCTAAAACTCCTACACCCTTCCCATCTGCTAACGCTACTGATTTAATATCTAAGTTCCCTACACTAAGCCCTAAATCCTGCAAAATTTTCCAACCCTCACCACCAACTATGGTTCGGGAGGCACCTGAATCTAATAAGCCTAAAAACCTAATTCCATAAATAAAAACTCCTAAATATGGCCTTATGTCCCTATCACTTGCCGCAAGAGTAAAACCTAACTGAATGTCCGCCAACTGGTCGCCAGCAGGCGACCTATCTAATTTCGACGAGCTACTCGGCCTGCTGACCCGAGAGCCCGTTGACCACTTCCCGCACAACGCCTACAATCACGCCTTGACACACCAGAAGCACCACATCCAAAACATTTCCTAGAAGCGGAACACTCAGAAGCAAAATGACCTTCCTGATTGCAATTAAAACACCTAACGACCCTAGCTGGTGGTTTATCGGGAGCTGGTTCAACCACCGCAACACGATGTTGACTTGAACTGCTTGGCCGATATCCACATTCCGGTTCCAAAAGATTTTTCGACCTAGAAGGAGGGGTGAAATTTTCCATATTCGTCCTAAGAGTATCTAATTCTCTTCCTAAAACAGCTAGCTCCTTAACAGACGTTGGTTTCGCAAAGGCAATTTGTTGTTGGTAAAAGGGGTTGACGTTTTTCTTCAAAATGCTAAGTTTTCTTCCCTCAGTCAACGGTTCTGATAACCGCCTAAAAAGCGTTCTCATAACGGCGAGGTATGCGCCGAAGGTTTCGTCCTTCCCTTGGGATCTATGATTAATCTCCTCCAAGAGGAGATCATCATAGTTCGCAGGAAGGAACTCCGCCTTAATTTCTTCAACCAGCTCTTGCCAGTTCTTTAGCTCACTCCTTACGGTCCTATACCATAAGAGGGCTTTTCCACATAACAACTCTGTCGCAGACTTGAATAAATGTGCCTCAGATACATCATTCGCTACACGCAGTTCCTCAACACGTTCTAGGAATGAATTCACTGATGAACCATCCGACTCACCAGTAAATTTCACTCCCCATTTCCCCACACGTTCCTTCTCTCTAAAAATCACCCTACGATCTACATTCTCCACTGGTAACCTTGCAACAACCTCATCTCCAACTAAATTCCCTGATTGTTCCCTGTTCACTCCTCCACTTTCCCTGTTCAATCTAGATTCCCTATCACTCTCTCTCAACAATCGTATAAGTTCAATTTCTCTTTCGAGTTCTCTAATACGGGCCTCACTTTCGCTCTCACGTCGAGTTTCCTCGCTCACACGACCACACGACAACCTCTCATTCGTCAACACATTACACCTGCCATCATTCGTTACTTCATTCACACGACCTGTTTCGCTACCACTTGCTACCTCACAAAGTCTTCCTACATTAGCATTCGTTGCATTACCTCGTGATGGACTTATGCTCACCGAGCGGCCACCTTGCGACTCCTGATGCTACGACCTTCTTTGGAATTTCATCCTCCAAGTCGCTATCTCCACTATCACCCATAAGCACTCCTAATAGTATCAACAATTCATTCTTCAACTCACTCTGTTCTTCTTCATGCTTCTCATCCTCACACACTGCCCTACCAATACGGCCTAATGCCCACTCAATCTTTGTAATTATTTTGACACATTCTGAAGATTTCGGATCTTTCGGAGGATCATCCAAAAGAACCCTAATCTCTTCCGTATTTGCTTTCATAGCCTCTCTATCCTCCTCAAAACTAAACGGATAACTCTTCGAGTTTTCCAATGTCCCACGAGACTCTAACACTCTTGAAGATCTGAGGGCTTTCCTCATCACTTCCACTGTACCCACTTTCAAACCACGAATCTGCATCTCATATGCCAGTTCGTCCACTGCTAATCGTCCAATATTCATTTTTAAAAATTTTCAAACTAATCCAAAACACAACTATGCAAATAAGACCCTTTTTCTCACTCAAGTCGATACAAACGCTGTGTAACACACTCAACTATTCAACCTAAATTGAGAAACAACGATTAAAAAAAACGACAGCTTATTCTCACTCAAGTCAGTAAAATCGCTGTGTAAAACACTCAGCCTATTCAAACTAATCTACAAACCAATGATTGAAAAACAACCCCTTGTTTTTACTCAAACCACTAAAGAAAAAATCGTTCAAACTATTCTAACTAATTCTGCAAACAACGATTGAAAACAAAACTTTATTTACACTCAAGTCACTGTGCTAAATCTCAAATCACTAAAAAAAACTTTTCTCTAAACTTTCAATCTTAAACTGTTTACAACTCGCAAACTTTTTGCATATACACTTACACAAACACTATCTTCACTCAAATCAATCAATCAATTTCCAAAATTCTAATTAAGTTAATGTTCGTAATCTAAGAAGCCCTAGGATTTACACTAACACTTTTTTTTTTTACCAAACACTTCAGATTCGCAATGGCGCAAACCGATAATTTATCCTTCCTAGCACTTTATATTTCCACAACTAAACAAAAGAGATCAACCCCGACTCCAAAGTCAAAAAGGCACTCACTTGCACTTTTGTACGAAGATGAAATTAAAAAACAAAAAAAAAAAACTACTCAAACAGACCTCGTCAACACAAAAAAGAATGATGCAATCGATTATGCTTTAAAAAGGGTATGTATACATGTATGTATATTGTATATAGACGAAAAAAAATATATGCGCAAATGTCTCAACAAAATATGAAAATAAAGTTCAATGTTCGCCAATAAATATAGTTCGAAATGATATATATGTATTTGAGCAAGTAAAAAAAAAAATAAAAAGAAAACCTTACTTGAAAGTATAGTTTCGTATACTTGACAATTTTCCAGCCGCAAAATGCACAAACAACTTCCTCTTTTTCCTCTGCTACAACACAACTGTATGTATGACTCACTTCTCAATGTCACAATGTAATGCAAATTTTCCACCAACAACCTAGACGAAATTAAAAAAGATTAATATTTCTTCCAATAAATATACACAAAAACACAATCACTACTCAAACAGAACTATACAACACAATTTCACGCAGAGAATTTCCAAATAGTAAGGAAAAACAAAACAATTCCCACGAGCCCCACGTTGGGCGCCACTTGTTGCACCTTTTCTTCTCGTAGGTTTTAGGATAGGATTTTAATAATTAAAAAAGGGTAAGCTACGTTAAAAAGTTAAACAATTTAGGATGAAGACGCACTTGAAAACCGCGAACTAATAAACAAAAGGAATTTCCGAATCCAAAACAATAAACGAAAGAAAATTGCACGACCGATGTGCACCGCGAGGGAAAATTTCGATAAAGTGACGTTTATGAAGGTGCGTTTGATTAACGAGAAGAAAAGCGCGTCCAGCAACAATTATGCTGGGTCCACGGCTGCTCAGCTGGGGGTGTGTTCGATGAAAATTTTTTTATTCACCCCTATTATGGAATCCGGCGAATGCTATTTAGCGTGAGTTTCAACCATTCGCGAAAATTTTGCTATTATGGAATTCGACGAATGGAATTGAATGAATGTCGGTAACATAACCTGCACCACCGACTTTTCTGTTCAACTTATTTGGTATTAGTGAATTCGCAAACCATTCGCACTCCATATAATTTTTTCCATTTCTCATTCGCGACATTTTTGTAACGAATCGAAATTCGTAAAGACATAAACTTACTAGAAATCAACAAACAAAACATGGAAAGTGCAAATATGTTAGTTTAAATTTATATGTTAGTCTTATTTTACTTCTTTTTAAGAAAGCGGACCTTAAATGGGGAACAATTTCGTAAAATAGTTGAGCTGATGAAAACTGAACCCGATGTTGCAAAAAACTTAACAAAACAGTATTCGGAGCAGCAACAATTTTGCTGCAAACATCACTTCTCAATAGCATTTATGCAGATTTCCAAATGGAAAACAGTATATAAAAAAAAAATTACGATTTGTATGCAATCTAATGAGTATTTTATTTGAATGTAGGCTCTCAACCGAAACATTCAAAATACTCTAATTTTGGTAGCGTAATTCTATTCGATGAGTTTTCTCTTACATCATAATAATATGCATTTGAGTCCACTATAAATATCACTTTTAACTTTAAACTGAAACTTGCTTTATTTTAGTTTCAAATTTGTTTGCGTACCAAGTTAAATGAATTTTTTCGTTTTGTCAACATACATGACAGCAGCACAGAGTAGAACCAGAGAGGACATCAACCTTTTCTTTATTCATCTAAGACAAAAACAGTGAAAAACAATAAGGTAGTTCTGGTATTGATAATACAGCTCATTCGTCGAATTCACTAATACCAAATAAGGAGAACACGAATCTACCGCGAATTCTGTCAACTCCCCGGGAGTAAAATCCTGCGAATTCCATAATAGGCATGATTAATTAGATGATTAAGGGAATGAAAATTTTTAATCGATGTATTAAGTAGGTGGGTGGGTGTTACTAAAATTTTTGTTAGTACAGTGACTAACAAAAATAAAAGTGGGCGCCAGAAAATTTTTTTATTAAAAGGAATTTTCAAACCTTTGCTGAAAAGTAAAGAAAAAGGAAAATACGACCCAGGAATATAAACGAATTTGAGTGGAAAACGAAAGACAATGTTTGAATGGGATGAAATGAAATCTTTATTGTTCAATTTAGGTGGTTGGGAAAACCTTAAGAGATTAGGATTAAAAACCTAAATCTTTTCGAGAATATAGTTATAATAGTTTTTTTTAAAAAGAGAAAGAAAAGTAAAAGATAGCAAACAGTAGATTCGCCAAAGACAACAGAAGCAAGAAAAGTCTGTTATCGTGCTGTCTTGAAAGTGCCGTATGGCAATGAAAAGGTCGCGAGTCCCTCAAGATATGGGAAACTATCGACGCAAAAGGCAGCCAGAATAATATTCGCAAATGAAATAAGTTTCAAAACACAATTTACCAAAAACACAGATTTCACTGTACTTATCTTGGAACTTGAATTCAATTGTTCCTCCTTGTACTTCTGTGTCCTCTGACACTTCCTTATTATTTTTCTTGTTGGAAATTCTGTCGCTGGCCCGTTCTGCCAAAACCCTTTATCCACACGAGAAATTAAAGTAAAATTCAGGATTCACTCAATCAACCGAGTTACAAAACTTGCAACTTGGAACCTTTTTTTTAAAAATTAAAATTTTAAAATTTTAACCAATATGGCTGCTCAAATATCAAATCTTTTAAAATTCGCTTTATCGCTTTTTCTCCAAAACCTCTCTGTCATATCGCCAACAATGAAGTGACTTCCCCAACTCTCTTGTCAAGCTGTCTCATGTACGTCGATTTGTCTTGGCCGTTCATTCAGCCACAGTGGGTTCCATTACGGATATTTAGCACCAATCAGCGTTTTGCGTGAGAGGACTACCGTTTTATTTGGAATACCCTACTGTCTCTCAATATTCCCCTTAGCCGCCAAATTTCCACATCTCGGGAAATTATGGTAGGTGTTCGAGTGACCACACTGAACTCCTTTGTTTTCTGATGCTCCGTCTCCAAACGTACAAATGAATGACTGACCACAGTCGTTTATGCTGCTCCGTCTCCAAAATGAAACAAAAAAAAACTCTATTCTTTATGTAGATGGCACGTAGGATTGATTTATTTGAATGATGTAACAAAAGTGTTTCTCAAGTGAATTTATAATTTTGTAGATAAAAAATTAAAAAAAACCAAATCAGCACTTAAATGGCGGAAGGCCCAAGAGACAAAAAAGTTAAATTAGAGGCTGATGTTGGCTGGTTGGTGGTTGACAAGATAATGGCGAGACGTCGCGTCGTCGCTATGCGACGAACAACTTTTGAAGCAAACAGTACTAGATTTGTACATAGACTAATAAATTTAAGAGGGCGAACCATATGTGGTACCAAACCCTAGATTTTTGAGTGTGGCACTGTTTACACTGGAGTCGTGTGAACATTACCGCCCCCCTTGGCGAGATACGCCAAAAAAAAAAATGTCACTGAAAATAAAGTAAGTGAAAATTGATTAATTGGCAATTTAGTTAATAGGCAATAGGCACAGTTTTACTATGGGTCGGACTATTTCTCCGTTTTGGGTCTTTAGTGTTGCAACTCTGACTCGACCATCGGAACCCGGGTGTATAGTTATAACACGGCCTAGACGCAATTCGGTGGATGGCAGATTTTCGTTTTTAATGACGACCAAATCATCAACTTTAATGTTGGTTTGAGGTGTTTTCCATTTGTGTCGTTGATGCAGTTCCTTGAGATATTCATCTTTCCATCTGTGGCAGAACTGTTGTTGGAGGCATTTTACTTTTTCCACCGATTGATTAACGATAAATTTGCATCGGCCAGATTCGGTTCCGGAAAAGATAAAAGCGGACCGCCGCGTAAAAAATGCCCCGGCGTCAATGCCAACAGATCAGAAGGATCTGTGGACATGGACGATATTGGACGCGAGTTCAAACACGCTTCGATACGTGCTAAAACCGTTGCAAATTCTTCGAACGTAAATTTGGCCTTGGTCCCCAGCCCCCTTAAATGGCTTTTGAATCTTTTAACGCCGGCTTCCCATAGACCTCCCATGTGAGGTGCCCCGGGTGGAATAAAATTACATTTCAAACCCTGAGATGTCATGAGACTTGTATTTGCTGGGTTGTTGCTTTGAGATAGACCCGAAGAAGCGAAAAACAAAGCACAATACGCGCATTGCGCGGGATAGAGTGGAAAAAAATCAAGAAAATCTTCCGGTTCTTGTTGAACTACCAATGAGTTGGTATTTTGTTCGGAGTTGTCGAGAGAAATGCCTGTTAGTCCCACTAGAGGACTCTGAAAAATTGCGAAAGAGGATTCGTTGAAATGGAGTGTCTTTAGGGTCGACCAAGATTCGGCGGTACAAGACAAATTTATAAATCTCCAGCGGAGAATGCGAGATGGTGTGGCGAGATTACCACTGATTCCGAAAATGGATGTATTCTTATTGGTTATGGGCAAGTTCAAAACGCCTTTGTCTTACCACTGAGATAGAGGATATTTCGGAACCAGGGTCGATAAGAGCGCGAACTATGTGCAACGATGCAAACTAGTACCGTTGCAAGCAATATTTTCTTAGAGGCACCGACATGAAAGTTTTGAAACGACGCTTGAGGCACGAATGGCTGTGACGACGACGACATTTGAGGAGCTTTAGTTGCACTAAGGAGATTAGTGGACTATATTTTACTATTTCCGTTTTCGTTAACGTTTAGATGCAACAGTGAGCGATGTCGATTTTACAGTGGTTATAAGAATATTTACTCGGCTAAGCGACATTTGCATGACTCGCGCTAAAACAGTTGTTGCACAGTTTGTGCTGCCATACCGTTTTGATTCTCGTTGGGATCAACATTGCCGAAAATTTGCCAAGGTATGTGTTTAAACAAAGAAACGCGATAGTAAACGCGGACTCCTTCGAAGAAGAAGGTAGTAGTTTAAATTTAAAAAAAAGGAAAATTGCAAGCACGGGAATCTTCAAAAGGCTTGAACGATTCTACATGGGGCCAACCACCCATGCTACATAAACGAGGACAAAACGCGATAAACGCGATGAAGAAAACGCGATAAAGAAAACGCGATGAAGAAAACGCGATAAAGAAAAACGCAGACTCCTTCGAAGCAGAAGGAAGTCGATCAAATTTCAAAAAAGAATCAAAATTTAAAGCACAAGAATCTCCAAAAGGCTTGAAAGACTCTACTGGGGGCCAACCACCCCGGCTTGATACACCGTTACCAACGGTGTGTTTGGCACGAACGGGTACAAAAACGCGATAAAAAAAAACGCGTCCGAATCTTCAAAAGGCTTGAAAGATTCTACTGGGGGGCCAACCACCCATGCGACCTAAACGAGGCCAAAACGCGATAAAGAAAACGCGATAAAGAAAACGCGATAAAGCAAACGCGATAAAGAAAAAACGCAGACTCCTTCGAAGCAGAAGGAAGTCGATTAAATTTCAAAAAGAATCAAAATTTAAAGCACAAGAATCTCCAAAAGGCTTGAAAGACTCTACTGGGGGCCAACCACCCCGGCTTGATACACCGATACCAACGGTGTGTTTGGCACGAACGGGTACAAAAACGCGATAAAAAACGCGTCAGAATCTTCAAAAGGCTTGAACGATTCTACATGGGGCCAACCACCCATGCTACATAAACGAGGACAAAACGCGATAAAGAAAACGCGATGAAGAAAACGCGATAAAGAAAACGCGATGAAGAAAACGCGATAAAGAAAAACGCAGACTCCTTCGAAGCAGAAGGAAGTCGATCAAATTTCAAAAAAGAATCAAAATTTAAAGCACAAGAGTCTCCAAAAGGCTTGAAAGACTCTACTGGGGGCCAACCACCCCGGCTTGATACACCGTTACCAACGGTGTGTTTGGCACGAACGGGTACAAAAACGCGATAAAAAAAAACGCGTCCGAATCTTCAAAAGGCTTGAAAGATTCTACTGGGGGGCCAACCACCCATGCGACCTAAACGAGGCCAAAACGCGATAAAGAAAACGCGATAAAGAAAACGCGATAAAGCAAACGTGATAAAGAAAAAACGCAGACTCCTTCGAAGCAGAAGGAAGTCGATTAAATTTCAAAAAGAATCAAAATTTAAAGCACAAGAATCTCCAAAAGGCTTGAAAGACTCTACTGGGGGCCAACCACCCCGGCTTGATACACCGATACCAACGGTGTGTTTGGCACGAACGGGTACAAAAACGCGATAAAAAACGCGTCAGAATCTTCAAAAGGCTTGAACGATTCTACTGGGGGGCCTACCACCCATGCGACCTAAACGAGGACAAAACGCGATGAAGAAAACGCGATAAAGAAAAAACGCAGACTCCT
Organism: Melanostoma scalare; assembly: GCA_949752695.1. Classification (NCBI taxonomy): domain Eukaryota; kingdom Metazoa; phylum Arthropoda; class Insecta; order Diptera; family Syrphidae; genus Melanostoma; species Melanostoma scalare. The sequence goes on along the minus strand of OX456986.1, from coordinate 81,281,702 downwards.
TCGAAGAAGAAGGAAGTCGATTAAATTTCAAAAAAAGTCAAGATTCAAAAACACTAGAATCTTCAAAAGCTTGAAAGATTCTATTGGGGGCCAACCTACCCGGCTTGGATACACCGTTACCGACGGTGTGTTCGGCACGAACGGGTACCAAACGCGATAAAAAACGCGGTAGAATTTTCAAAAGGCTTGAAAGATTCTACTGGAGGGCCAACCACCCATGTGACATAACGAGGACAAAACGCGATAAAGAAAACGCGATAAAGAAAAAACGCAGACTCCTTCGAAGAAGAAGGAAGTCGATTAAATTTCAAAAAAGTCAAAATTTAAAAACACTAGAATATTCAAAAGCTTGAAAGATTCTATTGGGGGCCAACCACCCCGGCTTGGATACACCGTTACCGACGGTGTGTTCGGCACAAACGGGTACCAAACGCGATAAAAAACGCGGTAGAATCTTCAAAAGGCTTGAAAGATTCTACTGGAGGGCCAACCACCCATGTGACATAACGAGGACAAAACGCGATAAAGAAAAAACGCAGACTCCTTCGAAGAAGAAGGAAGTCGATTAAATTTCAAAAAAAGTCAAAATTTAAAAACACTAAAATCTTCAAAAGCTTGAAAGATTCTATTGGGGTCCAACCACCCCGGCTTGATACACCGTTACCAAATGTGTTTGGCACGAACGGGTACAACACGCGATAAAAAATGCGTCAGAATCTTCAAAAAACTTGAAAGATTCTACTGGGGGGCCAACCACCCCTGCGACATGACGGTGCGACATGAACGAGGACCAAAACTCGATAAAGAACGCAGACTCCTTCGAAGAAGAAGGCAGTCTATTAAATTTCACAGAAAGAAAATTTAAAGCACTAGAATCTTCAAAAGGCTTGAAAGATTCCGTTACCAATGGTGTGTGCGGCACGAACGAGGACAAAAAACTCGATAAAGAACGCAGACTCCTTCGAAGAAGAAGGCAGTCTAATAAATTTCAAAAAAAAAGGAAACTTTAAAAGCACTTGAATCTTCAAAAGGCTTGAAAGATTCTAAAAATTTCAAAAAAATCAAATCTTTAAAGCTCCAGAATCTCCAAAAGGCTTGAAGGATTTAAAAATTAAAAAAAAAAAAAATCAAAATTTTAAAGCACTAGAATCTTCAAAAAGCTTGAAAGATTCTACTGGGGGCCAACCACCCCGGCTTGGATACACCGTTACGAACGGTGTGTGCGCCACGAACGAGAGAAAAAGAATTCTTCAAAAGGCTTGAAGGATTCTACTGGGGGCCAACCCCCCGGCTTGGATACACCGTTACTAACGGTGTGTGAGGCGCGAACGAGAGAAAAAATTTCAAAAGTCAAAATTTACAGCGCAAAAATTTTCAAAAGGCTTGAAAGATTCTAAAAATTTCAAAAAAAGTTAAAATTAAAATTTTAAAGCTCAAGAATCTTCAAAAGGCTTGAAGGATTCTAAAAATTTAAAAAAAAAATTAAAATTTTAAAGCGCAAGAATCTTCAAAAGGCTTGAAAGATTCTACTGGGGGCCAACCACCCCGGCTTTGATACACCGTAACGAACGAGAGAAAAGGAATTTCAAAAAAAGTCAAAATTTAAAGCGCAAGAATCTTCAAAAGGCTTGAAAGATTCTAAAAATTTCAAAAAAAAAGTTAAAAATTTAAAGCGCAAGAATTTTCAAAAGGCTTGAAAGATTCTAAAAATTTCAAAAAAAGTTAAAAATTTAAAGCGCAAGAATCTTCAAAAGGCTTGAAAGATTCTAAAAATTTCAAAAAAAGTTAAAATTTAAAGCGCAAGAATCTTCAAAAGGCTTGAAAGATTCTAAAAATTTAAAAAAAAGTTAAAATTTTAAAGCGCAAGAATCTTCAAAAGGCTTGTAGGATCCTAAAAATTTAAAAAAAAATCAAAATTTAGAAGCTCTAGAATCTTCAAAAGGCTTGATAGATTCTACTGGGGGCCAACCACCCCGGCTTTGATACACCGTTAAGAACGGTGTGTGTGGCACCAATGAGAGAAAAAAATTTCAAAAAGTCAAAATTTAAATTTAAAAATTTCAAAAGTCAAAATTTAGAAGCTCTAGAATCTTCAAAAGGCTTGAAGGATTCTACTGGGGGCCAACCACCCCAGCTTACAGCTGACGGAAGAGTTCAGTGCCCTTTTTTTGCAGCGAAAGCGATAAATCGAAGACATGCACCATTCTGTGCAACTAAAAGGTAAGCTACATCGGTGGTCGGAAAAGTTATGTGCAGAACGGGTCTGCAAACAATTTTTCTAGTAACGACGTAGCAAAATGTTTTGAAGAGAAGGAGGAAAAATTGTTAACGCGTATTTTTACAACTTAGGTCTGGTGGACTTTTGTTCAGATTTTTAACAGGGGAAGACTGACAAATAACGTGGTTTTCTTGCAACAAAATTTAAGTGGCGATTAGTAAAATTAAAGTTAAAGTTAAAAGTTGGGCACTCGGCCATAGAAAAGTATGTTCGTTGGGTACTTTGCCATTGATGATTTGGTGTTGATCAACTTGTGTATCAGTGTTGTTGTATGTGGGTGATGACTGATTTGTGTGTGTATGTGGTGGGTGATTTGTGTGTTGATCAACTTGTGTATCAATGTTGTTGTATGTGGATGATGACTGATTTATGTGTATATGTGTGATGGATGATTTGTGTATCAGTGTAAGTGTGTGTATGTATGTGATTAGTGTTTCTTCGTGTGGTTTGTGTATGTGATGTAATATGGTATGGTTAGTGCTGGTTTGTGTTTTCGATCATCTAGACAGACTCCTTCTGTCATTACCCAATATTCACACACAGAGTTGCGTGTGAGTCTCCAGCCAACCTGCTGGCTCGACACGATTAATGAAAATCCAGGTGGAAAGATGGGGTAGGTATAAGGAATCAGGAAGTGAAAAGGAAGGGTAAGGAGTTTTACAGAACCGCCCGTTCTGTTCGCAAGTGGTTGGTTGCTTTTGCAGGGTTCTCTGTGAGTACGACATTGGTTGATGGGACCATGGCTGCCCTCAACTCACCCAGAACCATGCAGCTGCGACCAAAATCAAAGAATAAGGTTTTCGGACAAGCTATCGTAAGATGGTTTTTGTTGCGGAAAATTTTACCGCAACAATTGGTAACAAAATAATGCGAAAATCTAATGAAAGATGGGAATGCCTAGATTTCTGTGTTACTTCCAGGAAACTATGGCCGAAATATGATAAGAAAGAATCTGAAAAGCTGCTATCATTGAATAGACCTTCATTGCGAATGCTTATCAGTATCATATCTGGACATAACCTACTAGGTTATCACAAAAAGAAAATGGGTCTTTGCACCGATGACCTATGCAGAGGATGCAATGACGAAGATGAACATGAGGACACAAGTCACTTCCTTTGTCAATGCCCAGCACTCTGCCAGAAAAAAATTTCTAGGCAATTACTTTTTAAATGAACTAGAAGAATTATCAGACGCTCCAAAAAGCAGCCTGTTAAACTTCACTAAGGCCACAAAATGGTTAAATACTGAACAGACATAAAATCATAGGTTTCTAGGACGTTACAATACGCCAGGGTATCACAATGGATCTATATTGATCTAAGTGTGAAGGTAATAAGATCAACCGTCAGCCCGTCAGCCGTCAAGCCACGACAAGAGGCTTACAAAACATTGTAATAGCCTCAGCCTACTACCTGGGAGATACTACCTCCGCACCACCTGAAGAGGTAAAAAAACTTGTTGGCTACTGCAACGCAATGGGAAGACAGCTACTACTTGGTTGTGATGCCAACTCCCATCACACCATATGGGGTAGTAAAGACATCAACAAAAGAGGAGAGTCACTTTTAGATTTTCTTATGCACTCAAACTTAGATATTCTAAATAAGGGAAATGAACCTACTTTTGTCACCTCCACTAGGAAAGAAGTGTTGGATATGACAGTGGCAAGTTTTGCAATAGCCAACAACATTCTCAATTGGCATGTCTCGAAAGAGATATCATTCTTGGACCACCGGCACATCAGATTTGATCTGTCAAGGCCGAATTATAACAATCTAGAAAACAATAGGAAACCAAGACACACGGACTGGAATCTCTACACAGAGACACTTCGTTGTGAATTTAAACCATCCTATCCAAACATTGACTCTCCTTATCAACTTGAAAGGGAAGCAACACGCTTAAGCTCACAAATCACAAGCGCATACGAGTCCAGCTGTCGCATTAGACAGACCAACTCAAATCGCGATGTTCCCTGGTGGAACAGTGAATTGGAGAAATTAAAAAGAAAGCTTCGAAAGATGTTCAACAAAGCTAAACGAACCAATTCGCGAATATCGAACAACTCTAACGACTTACAACTCGATGATAAGAAGGCAAAAACGACAGTAGGAATAGGTGCACTTTGGACCGATCCGTTAAACGTTAGAATATTTGAAAATTTGAAAAAAGGTAAATGTATGAGGAATAGAAAGTGTGAATAAATAAATGATTTTATTAGTGAGTGATAAAACCCAATGTAATGTTGTTTATGGTTGTTTGTAAGGGATCGACACGGGACACCATGTCGTGAAGTCGAGTATTAAAATCTACAGATAAATGAAAAGAGGATTGTGAAAATAAAGTGTTAAGGAAATGTTTTGTTTGTTAGAAAATTGGGTAAAGGTAAAGGTGTAAAGAGTGAAGTTAAAGGTAAAGGAATGTTGGATTGTTTGTAAATAAAAAAAGTGTAGATTGTGAGAACGAATGAAAGTGGTTTTTAGAAAATTCCAATCTACAAGCAAATTTATGACTGCAAAGGATCGAAGCGGGTCACTGTGTCGTCGTTTGATAGGTATTCTATATAGATGTCCCTAAATAGCCAAGTACTAATATTTACGAATATAAATCAACAGAGGATTCTGAAAATAATCTGTTGAGGAAATGTTATATTTGCTTGAAAATTGGAAAAGGTGGAAAGATTCAAGTGCAAAGGAACGATGCGGGACGCCCGCCGTGTCGTCGTTTGATAGGTGATCTATAGATATTACTAAATAGTCAAGTACTAATATCTACGTTTAAATCAACAAAGGATTCTGATTGTTGTTGTTGTTGCTGTTGTTGTTGTTGTTGTTGTTGTTGTTGTTGTTGTTGTTGTTGTTGTTGTTGTTGTTGTTGTTGTTGTTGTTGTTGTTGTTGTTGTTGTTGTTGTTGTTGTTGTTGTTGTTGTTGTTGTTGTTGTTGTTGTTGTTGTTGTTGTTGTTGTTGTTGTTGTTGTTGTTGTTGTTGTTGTTGTTGTTGTTGTTGTTGTTGTTGTTGTTGTTGTTGTTGTTGTTGTTGTTGTTGTTGTTGTTGTTGTTGTTGTTGTTGTTGTTGTTGTTGTTGTTGTTGTTGTTGTTGTTGTTGTTGTTGTTGTTGTTGTTGTTGTTGTTGTTGTTGTTGTTGTTGTTGTTGTTGTTGTTGTTGTTGTTGTTGGTGTTGTTGTTGTTGTTGTTGTTGTTGTTGTTGGGGCACTTGGGCCTGGGAATTTTCTGAGCGAGCCAAAAGGGTGCCGTCGGTCTGATCAAAGGGAGATAATAGCGTTTAGAGTCACGTAGGTTGAAGATCCTTACGATGGGATGAGAGTAAAGAAAAAATGAAAAGTAATGTTGTGTGTGTGCGAAGAATCAAGAATAGACACGATCTGTTGATAGATCTTAGAACGGGGGTGTGAAATTTTGGTAGTTTGTTGGTAGATATAGGAATAGGTAGGACTGAGATTGTGATATGAGATAAGAAAATAGAGACAATAAAGGGGAAGATGGTTTCTATTGAGTATTTTTTATGGTTTTTTGTTTTAGATTTCGCTGGCGCTTGGAAGTGGTTGATTTTTTTTATATATTTGGAATTTGTTTGAGGGTGAGGTGAGGGTAGTAGGAATGTTTTTTTTTGTTTTGGTTGTAGGCTAGAGAATTTGGTCACGTCCGATATTTGGTTGGGTATAGATTGTGTATGAGCAAGCCGTTTAACAGCTTAGCATGAAAGGTTGTTGTCATGTGGTTGTTTTACTCTATACCGTAGGGTAAGGATGTGAGATGTGATCCATGTTTGAATAGCGATCGCTTAGCGACAACGATCCATGATCAATGTTGAAATCGAGTATCTGTGTAGCACAGGAAGGTAAAATAAACCAATACTCATTGTGAGGAAAGATGATGATAGCAAAATAGAGGCATGTTGACTTTTTTTTTTGTTGTTTTGAATATCGATGGATGGATATGACAGCTAGAATTTGAAACTTAGATATTTTATGTGCACAAAACGAAGTGAAATAAACGAATAGGTTTTTTTTTTTTTGTATTAGATTTCACTGGCGGTTGGTGATGGTTGGATTTTTTTTCTTGCAATTTGCTCTCATTCGATATTTGTGTGTACATTTTACACATTAGCATGATTGGTCTTTGGCATGTTTTACTCTATGCCAAAAGAGTAAGGATGGTTTTTTCTTGAAAGGAATTATTATAAGGTTGTCGGCATTGAACAAAGGATAACAATAACAGCGTCTAGAGGCACGTGGTCTTTACAATTGGTAAAGAAAAAATTGAAGCTGTGTGTATTTTGAACAATACATACGATCCGTTGATAGATCTTAGAACGAAAATGAGAGATTTTGGTAATTTGTTAATACTTGACGATAGAGAATTTTATCACGTTCGATATTGAGTTCGGTATGAGCATGAAATTTTACAGATTAGCATGATAGGCATTGATATGACAGTCAGAATGTGAAGGTTAGAAACTATATGTGCAGAAGACGAAATGAAATAAATGAATAGGTTTCCTTTTGTATTATAGATTTCATTGACAATTGGTGGTGGTTGGGTTTTTTTTTTATGTAAAATAGAGAATTTGGCCTCGTCCGATATTTGTTTTGTTTTGAAACATATCTTGTACTTATTGCATTTCGTCACATCCCGAAAATTGATTGTGCATAGCTATACTGTAAAGTAAGGATGCGACCCATGTTTTGTTCTGAATTTTTAATTTTGCTGGCAAGATTTGAAGGTTTGGGATTGATTTGTCACATCCGGTATTGGTGGTTGTGGATGGTTTTTATTAATTTTAAAACAATTTTTATACCGGGAGTGTAAAATATACCAACAATGCAAAAATGCATTGTGAATATTGATAAAGGGTTGAAGTAGTTAGAACTTATAGATAAGCTATGGAATAATTTGTTTTCAATTCTTGAATGTGATGTTGTCTCTTTTTTCTTTTATAAATCAGTGGCGCCAATAGCCAATATTTTGCATCCCCCTAGAGTTTCTACTACCTATAAAAGCAATTGTTCTCTGAGTTTTCTGTTCAGATTATTTTTGAACAATCATACAAAAGAGCCAGGAACATGCAGAATATATTTAATATTTTTTCAATATACATGGAGGAGTTCTCTGCCGCGTGCTGGGAGCTTAAGGAGTTGCAGGAAGCTTTGCGTTTTGAAATCCAGGACGGAAAACGGACTGGTACATTTTGGAGTGCGCAGACCATCGCGCATATTATTTTAGCTTTAAATATCCGAGCTATTGAGCTTGGATTCAAAGACGACATACCACAAATACCACAGGAGGCTCACATATTATCCCATTAAAAACTTTTTGAAATAAAAAACTTAACACAAATTTTCTTTAGCCTTTTTAATTATTCGGTTTCAGCTATTGTCATAACAGTAGTTTCTTTTTAGTTTTCTACCATATTTTGTTGCCTCATTTCTCTTGACCAGGGTGATATAAGTGGCATGATCATTGCTTCTAATGACAAGTTTAATTCGGCAAGTACTCAAAAATGGTTATCCTGGACACGTCGTCGCTCTTCTTGGACAGCATCAGTATTAACTGAACCTATTAGATTGTGTGATAAGACTTTGCGAGTTTTTTGTTCATCGACTTCTTCGTAATGATTTTCAGTGGGGTCATATCTGGTGATGTATTCATTTCGATCTTCAGATGAATCAACTGCATAAAGTGTTTTCGAGCGGAAGCTCTTTGCTGACCGAGGTGGAAAGGAATTCCTCGGTACACTCTTTGATGGACCAGGAACTGGCAGTATTGGCAAAAGCCTGTCCTTGTAGTAAGGAATGTTTGTACAGCATTTGACATCACCTACCTCGTAGTATGCATATGAGTAGGCATGATCGATGATCACTCGCTGAGGTTGTTGTTGTTGATGTTGTTGCTGCAGAGTTGGAATGGAATTCCTCCATACACTCTCTGATGAAGAAGGAGTTGGCAGTATTGGTAAAAGCCTGTCCTTGTTAGGAATGTTTGTATGAAATTTGACAGCACCTGGCTCGTAATATGCATATGAGTAGACATGATCAATGGTCGCTAGTTGAGGTTGTTGTTGCTGTATTTGTGGTATGTCTTTCATTGGCTGATGAAGTGGTGTTAAAGAAGACGTCGATGGAGTCTGTGTCACGAGCATATTTGTATCCACATCACCAGCAGCAAAACAATAATCCAAAGGTTTGTTCAAAGGTTCAAAACAATCCATCCTCATAGCCGTCGCAAATTTTTTTTTGTGATCATTTGACCTTTAACAAGGAAAGTTTAGAATTGCCAGTTGCCGTCGTTACCGGTTGAGGTATACAGAACTAATACATAAGCTATGAGATATTTGTTTTCAATTCATGAATGTCATTTTGTCTCTTTTTTTATACCAAGTACCAATAACCAATATATTGTTGCATCCCCAAAGAGTCTATACTATAAAAGCAAATGTTCTCTGAGTTTTCTATTCAGTTTTACTTTGAAAAATCATATACGATCTTCCAAAAATTTACAAAAATGTCGTTCATTAACAAAATTAAAAAAAAAAAACAGTGAAATCATCGTCGCCTGGGTTTGGTTCTAAGCCAATATTGAGCTTGTCGAAGCTCATCCATCGGGAAAAATACCCGATCCTAAAGGCGAAGAAGATTAACACAAAATACGTGGAGCAGATAATGTTGGAGTTGAAGGAGTATAAGGTAAAGTAAAAGTAAAGAATTAAATCATATGCCATTTTACATTTTTTTTTTTTTTTTTTTAGGTATTCCTCCCCAAAAGATGCAATAGACAACTAGACGACAGCGACATAAACGATCTTGACCGCTGCTGCTTGGAGGTAGTGGGGTCTTATGGCGAGATGTCTGTGGAAGTCGACTTCCATTTAAAGGAGCAAGAGCAAGAGCCACAACAACAGCATCAGCATGGCCAACAAGAACAGCAACAGCCTCAGCAACAACAGCAGCCGCAACAACAACAAACAATTGAAATTTTGGACCAAATCATCTTTAATCAAAAGCCGAAGCAAAAGAGGAAGCAGAAATTTCTTTCGATAAATAAAATAAACTGAAAAAATAAAATCATTTTTTTATTTTGCTCTCATCCTGAATCGTTCGACAATTTATGTTTTTAGAGCTTTAAATGTTGCATAGTGATTCGTGTGGTATGTGATATTGTTCCATAAGCTGAGAATGTGTCTTGCAAAAAAGAAATTCTTTTTTCCATGAATTGTTTTAAGTTCTTTGGATCGTGACCCTCATTTAGTAAATTTCTAAAGCTACAACGAGAGGGGTCCCCGTTTTGTTTTAAATAGAAACTGTCTATGTAAACTTGGAAAATGTTTGTATTACAGTGAGAAGATATCAATAATTCTCATTTTCAGATGCACAGATACCCATGTTAAATAATGACTAAATTAATGGTCAAGAGAGAAGCGCTTGGGCAGTTGCATTTTGACGGCAAGCTGGATTTCAAAGATTCTTTTATTTTTAATCTATTTATTTTAATCTTTCGTACAACAACATTAACTTCTTTACTTTGAGCATTCTATTTTCAATCAAATAACATGCACAAGTGTCAGGTCCGTCTTGGAATAAATTCTTTGACCATGGGCAGTTAACAAAATGACATCCATGTTTCGATGTGGTAGAGGATACGTTTCTATACATCTTCAAGAAGGATAAGCATCCTGTCAGATATTCATGATGTTCCTCCAGCAGCTCATGTTGATGTGCTTTCATAAAATCCAGGATCTCATCGAAAATGAACTTGATATTTATGTTGGACATTATTGTCTGCTATCTTGTTAATGTGTTACTAAGGTTCAGTTGGATTTGCTCGAAGGTATATATCGGATTCGTCTCTAGTAATAATTTCAGTTTTAGCTGTCAATGGCATTTACAAAAAAAAAAAAAAAAAAGTGTTTCTCTAATTTCTCGACTTAAAATTGAATACATTGTGTATGTAGTTCGTATGATTCGTCAAGACAATTCTTTATAGAAACATCACTATTGCCTTTGGTTGCTTAAGGTTTTGAAGTCCTTTAAAATCTTAATTTTGAACTGTTCTGATCTGCTCTGTTAACTGCTCTGATCTGCTTTTGAACTGCTCTGATCTGCTCTGTTAACCGCTCTGATCTGCTTTTGATCCGATTTTAAACAATCAAGGGTGTACTTATACTATTTAATTGTGGGAGTTATATCTTTTATAATATAAAAATAAGACGGGTTTTCCTTCCTAACGCTATAACTCCAGAACGCACGAACCGATTTCCACGGTTTTGTATTCGTTGGAAAGGTCTCTGGCTCCGTGAGGTTTATAGTTGCCATGAGTTAAATGTTACAAAAACGAAGCCATCTCGTGACGAAACGGAGTTCGCCGGGTTTGCTAGTATGTTACTAAAAACAAGGATCAATATATCTTTTATAAAATATATGGTCATTGAACCCTTACAAAGATTACTTGAGCATAAACAAATATATGCAGTCAATGAGGCTGTGAGTTTACTAGACGAAAATCGAATCAACAAGTGAAGATCGTATTAGTTAGAAAATCAAAACAAGCTACAAGCGGTGTTAAGCTGTTGAGCATTCGATAGATCAGCTGGGCGCTCACACGCTGAAAGCTCTCTTACTACTCCTGGTGCTATATGGAAAGCCTTTTAGAGCTATTGTAAATCTTTTCTCAGAGTCAACGTTACGATTACAGAAAACTACAATTGATGCCTTAAATGAACTGATGATTAAATGATTTATTTTATGGAATTTCGTCAAAATATAAAACGTCTTACTGAAAAACTCTTTTTTTCCATCTTCGGTTTGCATGTTTTTTTGGGATGTCGTGAGGATTTTTATAAAAATCGTTTTCATTGCCTCTGTAACAGATGACGCTGTCTTATTTCCTAAAGGAATCGCCCACGCAAATTTTGAAAATGCATCGATAAACGTCGTTAAACCGTAGTATGAGATGATTTCAACTATGTCAGTTCTCAGTTGTCATAAATCATTTATGGCTTTGATAGCAACCATTCGCCCATTGAAAAACTTTCGTGCCGAGCTGTGAAGTTCTTAAACAAAAACTTTTTGTGTGTGTTGTTCTTATATAATTGTATTTATTTCAATCTTTTATATAAACTCATAATCTTTTGAACTCTGCATATATGATCCTCAATCATAATACATGCACAAGTATCTGGTCCCATTTGACATGAATCTGAAGACCAAAGACAGTTTGTAAAATGACATCCGTAAATCGAAATATCATTGTCAACGTCCTTAAAATTACTTAAGAAAGAAATATTTCCAAGAAACTCTTCATAATGCTCCTCAAGCAAATCATGTTGATATTGACTTAAAAACTGGACATTCTACTTAAAATAAGACATATATTGATATTAGACGTCATTGTAGTACAGTTTTGATTTGGAAATAAGAACTGAATTCGAGAACGATGTTTGCCTACGTTTTATATGTAAATTTTTATATTTAGTATTGGGAGTTATAGCGTCAGGAAGGAAAACCCGTCTTATTTTTATATTATAAAAGATATAACTCCCACAATTAAATAGTATAAGTACACCCTTGATTTTTTAAAATCGGATCAAAAAGCAGATCAGACCAGTTAACAGAGCAGATCAGAGCAGTTCAAAAGCAGATCAGAGCGGTTAACAGAGCAGATCAGAGCAGTTCAAAAGCAGATCAGAGCAGTTAACAGAGCAGATCAGAACAGTTCAAAATTAAGATTTTAAAGGACTTCAAAACCTTAAGCAACCAAAGGCAATAGTGATGTTTCTATAAAGAATTGTCTTGACGAATCATACGAACTACATACACAATGTATTCATTTTTAAGTCGAGAAATTAGAGAAACACTTTTTTTTTTTTTTTTTTGTAAATGCCATTGACAGCTAAAACTGAAATTATTACTAGAGACGAATCCGATATAAACCTTCGAGCAAATCCATCTGAACCTTAGTAACACATTAACAAGATAGCAGACAATAATGTCCAACATAAATATCAAGTTCATTTTCGATGAGATCCTGGATTTTATGAAAGCACATCAACATGAGCTGCTGGAGGAACATCATGAATATCTGACAGGATGCTTATCCTTCTTGAAGATGTATAGAAACGTATCCTCTACCACATCGAAACATGGATGTCATTTTGTTAACTGCCCATGGTCAAAGAATTTATTCCAAGACGGACCTGACACTTGTGCATGTTATTTGATTGAAAATAGAATGCTCAAAGTAAAGAAAATAATGTGAAATGAAAGATTAAAATAAATAGATTAAAAATAAAAGAATCTTTGAAATCCAGCTTGCCGTCAAAATGCAACTGCCCAAGCGCTTCTCTCTTGACCATTAATTTAGTCATTATTTAACATGGGTATCTGTGCATCTGAAAATGAGAATTATTGATATCTTCTCACTGTAATACAAACATTTTCCAAGTTTACATAGACAGTTTCTATTTAAAACAAAACGGGGACCCCTCTCGTTGTAGCTTTAGAAATTTACTAAATGAGGGTCACGATCCAAAGAACTTAAAACAATTCATGGAAAAAAGAATTTCTTTTTTGCAAGACACATTCTCAGCTTATGGAACAATATCACATACCACACGAATCACTATGCAACATTTAAAGCTCTAAAAACATAAATTGTCGAACGATTCAGGATGAGAGCAAAATAAAAAAATGATTTTATTTTTTCAGTTTATTTTATTTATCGAAAGAAATTTCTGCTTCCTCTTTTGCTTCGGCTTTTGATTAAAGATGATTTGGTCCAAAATTTCAATTGTTTGTTGTTGTTGCGGCTGCTGTTGTTGCTGAGGCTGTTGCTGTTCTTGTTGGCCATGCTGATGCTGTTGTTGTGGCTCTTGCTCTTGCTCCTTTAAATGGAAGTCGACTTCCACAGACATCTCGCCATAAGACCCCACTACCTCCAAGCAGCAGCGGTCAAGATCGTTTATGTCGCTGTCGTCTAGTTGTCTATTGCATCTTTTGGGGAGGAATACCTAAAAAAAAAAAAAAAAAAATGTAAAATGGCATATGATTTAATTCTTTACTTTTACTTTACCTTATACTCCTTCAACTCCAACATTATCTGCTCCACGTATTTTGTGTTAATCTTCTTCGCCTTTAGGATCGGGTATTTTTCTCGATGGATGAGCTTCGACAAGCTCAATATTGGCTTAGAACCAAACCCAGGCGACGATGATTTCACTGTTTTTTTTTTTTAATTTTGTTAATGAACGACATTTTTGTAAATTTTTGGAAGATCGTATATGATTTTTCAAAGTAAAACTGAATAGAAAACTCAGAGAACATTTGCTTTTATAGTATAGACTCTTTGGGGATGCAACAATATATTGGTTATTGGTACTTGGTATAAAAAAAGAGACAAAATGACATTCATGAATTGAAAACAAATATCTCATAGCTTATGTATTAGTTCTGTATACCTCAACCGGTAACGACGGCAACTGGCAATTCTAAACTTTCCTTGTTAAAGGTCAAATGATCACAAAAAAAAATTTGCGACGGCTATGAGGATGGATTGTTTTGAACCTTTGAACAAACCTTTGGATTATTGTTTTGCTGCTGGTGATGTGGATACAAATATGCTCGTGACACAGACTCCATCGACGTCTTCTTTAACACCACTTCATCAGCCAATGAAAGACATACCACAAATACAGCAACAACAACCTCAACTAGCGACCATTGATCATGTCTACTCATATGCATATTACGAGCCAGGTGCTGTCAAATTTCATACAAACATTCCTAACAAGGACAGGCTTTTACCAATACTGCCAACTCCTTCTTCATCAGAGAGTGTATGGAGGAATTCCATTCCAACTCTGCAGCAACAACATCAACAACAACAACCTCAGTGAGTGATCATCGATCATGCCTACTCATATGCATACTACGAGGTAGGTGATGTCAAATGCTGTACAAACATTCCTTACTACAAGGACAGGCTTTTGCCAATACTGCCAGTTCCTGGTCCATCAAAGAGTGTACCGAGGAATTCCTTTCCACCTCGGTCAGCAAAGAGCTTCCGCTCGAAAACACTTTATGCAGTTGATTCATCTGAAGATCGAAATGAATACATCACCAGATATGACCCCACTGAAAATCATTACGAAGATTTCGATGAACAAAAAACTCGCAAAGTCTTATCACACAATCTAATAGGTTCAGTTAATACTGATGCTGTCCAAGAAGAGCGACGACGTGTCCAGGATAACCATTTTTGAGTACTTGCCGAATTAAACTTGTCATTAGAAGCAATGATCATGCCACTTATATCACCCTGGTCAAGAGAAATGAGGCAACAAAATATGGTAGAAAACTAAAAAGAAACTACTGTTATGACAATAGCTGAAACCGAATAATTAAAAAGGCTAAAGAAAATTTGTGTTAAGTTTTTTATTTCAAAAAGTTTTTAATGGGATAATATGTGAGCCTCCTGTGGTATTTGTGGTATGTCGTCTTTGAATCCAAGCTCAATAGCTCGGATATTTAAAGCTAAAATAATATGCGCGATGGTCTGCGCACTCCAAAATGTACCAGTCCGTTTTCCGTCCTGGATTTCAAAACGCAAAGCTTCCTGCAACTCCTTAAGCTCCCAGCACGCGGCAGAGAACTCCTCCATGTATATTGAAAAAATATTAAATATATTCTGCATGTTCCTGGCTCTTTTGTATGATTGTTCAAAAATAATCTGAACAGAAAACTCAGAGAACAATTGCTTTTATAGGTAGTAGAAACTCTAGGGGGATGCAAAATATTGGCTATTGGCGCCACTGATTTATAAAAGAAAAAAGAGACAACATCACATTCAAGAATTGAAAACAAATTATTCCATAGCTTATCTATAAGTTCTAACTACTTCAACCCTTTATCAATATTCACAATGCATTTTTGCATTGTTGGTATATTTTACACTCCCGGTATAAAAATTGTTTTAAAATTAATAAAAACCATCCACAACCACCAATACCGGATGTGACAAATCAATCCCAAACCTTCAAATCTTGCCAGCAAAATTAAAAATTCAGAACAAAACATGGGTCGCATCCTTACTTTACAGTATAGCTATGCACAATCAATTTTCGGGATGTGACGAAATGCAATAAGTACAAGATATGTTTCAAAACAAAACAAATATCGGACGAGGCCAAATTCTCTATTTTACATAAAAAAAAAACCCAACCACCACCAATTGTCAATGAAATCTATAATACAAAAGGAAACCTATTCATTTATTTCATTTCGTCTTCTGCACATATAGTTTCTAACCTTCACATTCTGACTGTCATATCAATGCCTATCATGCTAATCTGTAAAATTTCATGCTCATACCGAACTCAATATCGAACGTGATAAAATTCTCTATCGTCAAGTATTAACAAATTACCAAAATCTCTCATTTTCGTTCTAAGATCTATCAACGGATCGTATGTATTGTTCAAAATACACACAGCTTCAATTTTTTCTTTACCAATTGTAAAGACCACGTGCCTCTAGACGCTGTTATTGTTATCCTTTGTTCAATGCCGACAACCTTATAATAATTCCTTTCAAGAAAAAACCATCCTTACTCTTTTGGCATAGAGTAAAACATGCCAAAGACCAATCATGCTAATGTGTAAAATGTACACACAAATATCGAATGAGAGCAAATTGCAAGAAAAAAAATCCAACCATCACCAACCGCCAGTGAAATCTAATACAAAAAAAAAAAAACCTATTCGTTTATTTCACTTCGTTTTGTGCACATAAAATATCTAAGTTTCAAATTCTAGCTGTCATATCCATCCATCGATATTCAAAACAACAAAAAAAAAAGTCAACATGCCTCTATTTTGCTATCATCATCTTTCCTCACAATGAGTATTGGTTTATTTTACCTTCCTGTGCTACACAGATACTCGATTTCAACATTGATCATGGATCGTTGTCGCTAAGCGATCGCTATTCAAACATGGATCACATCTCACATCCTTACCCTACGGTATAGAGTAAAACAACCACATGACAACAACCTTTCATGCTAAGCTGTTAAACGGCTTGCTCATACACAATCTATACCCAACCAAATATCGGACGTGACCAAATTCTCTAGCCTACAACCAAAACAAAAAAAAACATTCCTACTACCCTCACCTCACCCTCAAACAAATTCCAAATATATAAAAAAAATCAACCACTTCCAAGCGCCAGCGAAATCTAAAACAAAAAACCAAAAAAAATACTCAATAGAAACCATCTTCCCCTTTATTGTCTCTATTTTCTTATCTCATATCACAATCTCAGTCCTACCTATTCCTATATCTACCAACAAACTACCAAAATTTCACACCCCCGTTCTAAGATCTATCAACAGATCGTGTCTATTCTTGATTCTTCGCACACACACAACATTACTTTTCATTTTTTCTTTACTCTCATCCCATCGTAAGGATCTTCAACCTACGTGACTCTAAACGCTATTATCTCCCTTTGATCAGACCGACGGCACCCTTTTGGCTCGCTCAGAAAATTCCCAGGCCCAAGTGCCCCAACAACAACAACAACAACAACAACAACAACACCAACAACAACAACAACAACAACAACAACAACAACAACAACAACAACAACAACAACAACAACAACAACAACAACAACAACAACAACAACAACAACAACAACAACAACAACAACAACAACAACAACAACAACAACAACAACAACAACAACAACAACAACAACAACAACAACAACAACAACAACAACAACAACAACAACAACAACAACAACAACAACAACAACAACAACAACAACAACAACAACAACAACAACAACAACAACAACAACAACAACAACAACAACAACAACAACAACAACAACAACAACAACAACAACAACAACAACAACAACAACAACAACAACAACAACAACAACAACAACAACAACAACAACAACAACAACAACAACAACAACAACAACAACAACAACAACAACAACAACAACAACAACAACAACAACAACAACAACAACAACAACAACAACAACAACAACAACAACAACAACAACAACAACAGCAACAACAACAACAATCAGAATCCTTTGTTGATTTAAACGTAGATATTAGTACTTGACTATTTAGTAATATCTATAGATCACCTATCAAACGACGACACGGCGGGCGTCCCGCATCGTTCCTTTGCACTTGAATCTTTCCACCTTTTCCAATTTTCAAGCAAATATAACATTTCCTCAACAGATTATTTTCAGAATCCTCTGTTGATTTATATTCGTAAATATTAGTACTTGGCTATTTAGGGACATCTATATAGAATACCTATCAAACGACGACACAGTGACCCGCTTCGATCCTTTGCAGTCATAAATTTGCTTGTAGATTGGAATTTTCTAAAAACCACTTTCATTCGTTCTCACAATCTACACTTTTTTTATTTACAAACAATCCAACATTCCTTTACCTTTAACTTCACTCTTTACACCTTTACCTTTACCCAATTTTCTAACAAACAAAACATTTCCTTAACACTTTATTTTCACAATCCTCTTTTCATTTATCTGTAGATTTTAATACTCGACTTCACGACATGGTGTCCCGTGTCGATCCCTTACAAACAACCATAAACAACATTACATTGGGTTTTATCACTCACTAATAAAATCATTTATTTATTCACACTTTCTATTCCTCATACATTTACCTTTTTTCAAATTTTCAAATATTCTAACGTTTAACGGATCGGTCCAAAGTGCACCTATTCCTACTAACGACTTACCTGGAAAAACTTCTGTGAAAGTATCGATAACTTGCCTTCTTCAATTAGAGTTCAAAAAGCCTTAGCTAAAGATCATAACAACGGTAGTATTGGTCTCTTAAAAAATCGGATGGTAGTTTTACCCAAAGTTACAGTGAAACTCTGGGCCTACACACAGAATGGATTTTCAGGATTAACACTTCCCTGAAGTAAAATAACATTATATTGCAGAATGCTGGTCGTTAGGGTGGTTCGAAATACAACAACAATCGCAAAAATATTACTATGCGAAAATCTTAAAACCTTTTTTTTGACCCAATGTAATGTATACTTACAACTTTTACCTAAAGTCTTTCAATGAAAATTGTTATTATAATATATGATAATGATTATATGATTGAAAGAAAGTTGAAATTGGTTTAAGTTTTTATTTATTTTATTTATTTTTATCATAATAATAATTATAAACACTTATTTCTAAAGTATAATTTCCCATTATTGTTTGGAAACAAGTTCATTGGTGGGCTTGTAAATTCCTTTAGTTCTTTTAATATAAAATTTTTTTCTAATAAGCCAATTTCATACGACTGAAAGTGATTATCAAAAATCTTGGATTTTATTTTACAACATACAACAAATATATTAGTAGACATTGCAAAGTACAAAATCTTATATATTTCCATCGAATTTTTGTCAATACTAAGATAACAGTTTTGTCTATATATACTTCAGCAAAACACAATTTTATTATAAAACACAACATTTTTTGGATCTACCTCCAGGGACGGCAGAAGACATGGGGTGGGTGGGGTATAGACCCCACCTAACTTTTCTGAGCATGGGGTGCACCCCACCTTCTGGCCTCGGAAATATACCAATTTTTTTTAGTTAAATGAAAAGGCAAAAAAATTTTTATCAAATTATGAATATTGTTATACTAATTTTTGCTTGATTGACTGAGACTGACCAAGTGATTTGAATTATTTCTTATCCTTTTTTCTCCTCTATTTTAAAAATATAATAAAGGTAGGTTTCACGGAATATTCATATATATTAGGGTGGGTCAAAAAAATCAAAAAAATTTTTTTTTTGATCCGACACACGAAAACTTGTTCTTTGGTACCTCTAGAAAGTACTTACAAAATTTGAGCTCTTAATATTAACGGGATGATGATGCTCATCGTAGTTTTCCATTTTCAGTTTAGTATCATATTAAAATGGTCATATCTTTTTAAAAATAGATTGTTCAACCAGTCGGATAGGAAATTGAACGGTCTACAAAAATAGTCTCTTATACTTTTTTCATTAATCTAACCATTTAAAAGATATTCAAGGTCAAAAATTTAAGTATTTTAAAGAAAATAACTTTTTTGTTTTGAATTCAGTAACTCACTAAAAAAGAGTTATTATGAAATGAACATCAGTTATTTTAATAGAAAATTGAACGTTCTACAAAAAAGGTCTTTTGTTGTTAATCGATTACTCTAACCACTTAAAAGATATTCGCAGTAGAATTTTAATTCCTACTAATTTTAATAATTTCTTAATAAATATTTCCAATACATCTATTAAAAAATTTTTTTAAAGATATTCGCAGCAGAATTGCAACTCCCACAAATTTTAATAGTTTTTTAATTTGTAGGAACTCGGAACAGTTCAGAGCAGTTCGTGTAACTAAACCATAAAGATCAAAATGTATATAATTTTAGTTCTTAGTGTACGCTTTTATTTTATAAGTATTTCCTAAATAGAGAGAGACAAAATAAATGCAAAGAGTGAAAAGTGAAATGTAACCTCACTCGTAGACTGACCACCAACCACGTTGTACGCCTTTTCATTTTGCTAGCTCAAGTTAAAATTTAACATAAAATCTCTATAATTGGTGACCCCGACGGTCGAACTATTTCAAAAAATATATCGTTTTGTTAACAAACGAAAATGGTAGACGAACCTGAGAAAGTTCCAGTAATTCCACCCAGAGCTCCATCAGCGAACCAGTCGCACGTCGCCGAAGATGGTGAGGTTATGCGAGTCACCGTAAAAATTTCCCCATTTTGGACTGAAATGCCTGAGATTTGGTTCGCTCAAGTTGAGGCTCAATTTGCGACGTGCCGCATTACATCAGATCATTCCAAATTTAATACAGTCGTTGGATCAATTGATGGTAAGGTACTTTCGCAAGTTCGAGACGCTGTATTGCAGCCACCACTAACGGGAAGGTATGAAAATTTGAAAAAGAATTTAATAGAGTGTTTTTCAGACTCTGAACAAAAGAAAATGAGGAAACTTTTGTCCGAAGTAGATTTAGGTGACAAAAAACCGTCATTTTTGTTCAACGAGTTGAAAGGTCTTGCTGGTAACCTGATAGGAGAAGAATTTTTGACTAATATATGGCTCCAACGCTTGCCACAAGAAGTTCAAGCTATCCTGGCTGCATTCAAGAGCAACGACGTCAAAAAGCTGGTGCAAGTTGCAGACACAATCATAGAAACCACATCTCACGGAAATGTCGTGTCTAAAATACATTATGGAGAAACATCCACTCCACTCGAGCAATCCATAGAAACCAAAATCGATGCGCTTTCTCGTCGTTTTGACAAATTGGAAAATTCTCATTTTCGCAGTCGGAGTCGAACACCTTCACGTCATCGAAACGCATATCCACGTGCATCATCGCGACATCAAAACGGTACAAACCGAAACGGGATTTGTTGGTTTCATTTCAGATTTAAAGAAGATGCCGTTCGATGTAAACCACCATGCAATTTCACGAGCTCTGCGGTTCCAAAAAACTGAATAGCATTCCGCCACCTAGTGCGGCGGAAGTTGTCAAACATATAAACCGATTATATGTTTCGGATACGACAACAAAAACAAAATATTTAGTAGACACTGGCGCGGATGTGTCTGTGCTACCTCCAACTCTACGTCAAAAAATGACACAGAAATCCAACATAACTTTATTCGCAGCTAATGGTACACATATTAAAACATATGGAAGTATACGACGCCAGTTAAATGTAGGCTTACGCAGGAAGCTTGTTTGGACATTTTTAATAGCCGATGTTGCGGTTCCGATCATAGGTGCTGATCTGCTGCAACACTATGGTCTACTGGTAGACATGCGAAGAAACTGCCTAATCGACAAAACTACAACCCTTTTTGCGTCCGGAGTCCCAACACAAAGCAAATGCGAAATAAAAGCATTTGACAAAAATAATCAATTCGCAAACCTGCTGGAAACTTTCAAGGATTTAACATCATTGAACAACACAAACACTTCGGTGGCGTCCTCTACCACACACTGCGTCATAACTTCAGGTCCAGCTGTCTTTGCTAGGCCTCGCCGACTTTCGCCGGAAAAGTTAATAGCAGCAAAAGCAGAATTTACTTACCTCATGGAGCAAGGAATATGCCAACCGTCAAAAAGCAACTGGGCTAGCCCGCTGCACATGGTAAAGAAAGCCAATGGTGAATGGAGACCATGTGGGGACTATCGCGCATTGAATGCTGTCACACAGCCAGACCGGTATCCAGTTCCTTATCTCAGCGACTTTACCAACATGCTGCATGGCAAAACCATTTTTTCCACCATAGATCTGCAGCGCGCGTTCCACCAAATTCCAGTACAGCCAGAGGACATTCCAAAGACAGCCATTACGACACCCTTTGGGCTATTTGAGTTCAAATACATGACATTCGGCCTGAGGAATGCTGCCCAAACTATGCAGAGGTATATGCATGAAGCTTTAAAAGATTTAAATTTCGTTTTTTCTTACGTTGACGACATCGTCGTTGCGTCGACCAACTCAGAAGAGCACCAAACTCACCTTCGAGAAGTTTTTCTAAGGTTACGTAAGTACAATCTAAAAATTAATTACTCTAAATGTTGTTTCGGCCAAACAGAAGTTAAATTCCTTGGACATTTAGTTGATCAGCATGGCATCAGGCCATTACCAGAAAAAGTGGAGCACATTGTCAACTATAGCAGGCCACAAGTTGTTAAGGATTTGAAGAGATTCCTGGGAATGATAAATTTTTATCGGAAATTCATTCCTAACGCCGTTAAAAATCAAGTTCCACTACATAAGCTGGCAGAAGGCAATAAAAAAAATGATAATACTGCGATCAACTGGACGGTAGAAGCAATCGACGCGTTCGAGAAATGTAAATCCGATCTAGTTTCTGCGTCAAGTCTCGCACACCCTATACCAAATGCTATTCTCTATCTTTTTACAGATGCTTCTGACACCGCAGTGGGGGCGGTCGTGAATCAAGTTGATAACGATACTTCGCAGCCACTCGGATTTTTCTCTAAGAAACTTAAAACATCCGAGGTGAAGTACAGCACGTACGACCGAGAACTGCTTGCGGTGTACCTTGGCATAAAGCATTTTCGACATCTCCTGGAAGGAAGAAACTTCACGATTTTTACGGATCATAAACCGCTGACTTATGCATTCCAACAAAAATCAGAAAAGGCATCACCAAGGCAGTTACGTCATTTGGATTTCATAAGCCAGTTTTCAACAACAATTATGTATGTCCCCGGACCACAAAACCAAGTAGCCGATTTTCTTTCCAGAATAAATGCGATAGACGTGTCAACTCCTATCGACTTTCAAGCAATGGCGAAGGAACAACTTAATGACGAAGAACTTAACACACTTCTGAAACAGGGAAACACCTTTTCTTCATTACAACTAAAATGTTTCGTTCTTCCAGGAACAGATGCTCAACTGTACTGCGACACATCCGCACCGAAAGCTCGACCCTTTGTTCCACAATCTTGTAGAGAGATGGTATTAACGAAGCTTCATAGTTTATCTCACCCTGGACCAAAAGCAACTCTTAAAATTCTCCAAGATCGATTCGTTTGGCCAAGGATGAGAGCGCACTGTACAAAGTTCGTAAAGTGCTGTTTACAGTGTCAACGTTCTAAAATCAGCCGCCATAACAAATCAGAGCCCGCATCGTACGCTTTAACATCACAACGGTTTACTCATATTAACATGGATATTGTCGGCCCGTTATCTACATCATGCGGATACAGATACCTCCTCACCATAGTCGACAGATATACTCGTTGGCCTGAGGCTTTTCCCATGGAAGATATGAAGGCAGAAACCGTAGCAAAACACTTAATCCACGGATGGATTAGTCGATATGGTGTGCCACTGAAAATTACAACCGATCAAGGAAGACAGTTCCAGTCAACACTCTTTTCTGAAATGAATAAGACACTAGGAATCAATCATTGTAGGACGACAGCGTATCATCCCCAATCCAATGGAATTGTGGAAAGATGGCACCGAACGTTAAAAGCAGCTTTAATGTGCCACAACACAACAGACTGGTACAAAGTGTTACCGCTTGTACTTCTCGGCCTGAGATCATCCTATAAAGAAGACCTGGACGCTTCCCCAGCAGAACTATTATATGGAGAAACACTTCGTTTACCAGGAGAATACTTCGTTGATTCACCAAAAACTGTAACGTCAGAGGATTTTGTAAAGGATTTACGCAAAGCTATGTCTATGTTAAGACCAACTAACACCTCTCATCATGGAACTTCAAAAATTTTCATTCAGAAAGCATTGGAAACTTGCACGCATGTATTCGTCAGAGTGGATAGCGTTCGTAATCCACTCCAGCAACCATACGAAGGTCCATACCCTATTGTGAAGCGGCATCCAAAATATTTCTCGGTAAGAATTAAAAATCATGTTAAAAACATTTCTGTTGACAGATTGAAAGCAGCTTTTGCCACCTTTGACGGCACAATCAACCAGTGTCCTCAAACAACCGGACAGATTCCTCAAACAACCGGGCAGATTCCTCAAACAACCGGACAGATTCCTCAAACAACCGGGCAGATCCCTCAAACAACCGGACAGATTCCTCAAACAACCGGACAGATCCCTCAAACAACCGGAAAGACTCCTCAAACAACCAACATCAAACATCGCAATGTAAAAATTTCTGAGAGCTTGCCAACATCTGGACCAGCGAGACAGCTTCAAACATCTCAGAATCCCCGAACAACCCGATCAGGTCGTAAAGTGTCGATACCAGAACGATTTCGCTAATATGGCATATTTACTAAAGGGGGAGTATTGTAGGAACTCGGAACAGTTCAGAGCAGTTCGTGTAACTAAACCATAAAGATCAAAATGTATATAATTTTAGTTCTTAGTGTACGCTTTTATTTTATAAGTATTTCCTAAATAGAGAGAGACAAAATAAATGCAAAGAGTGAAAAGTGAAATGTAACCTCACTCGTAGACTGACCACCAACCACGTTGTACGCCTTTTCATTTTGCTAGCTCAAGTTAAAATTTAACATAAAATCTCTATAAATTAATATTTAAAGTTTATCTGTTTAATTTATAAATTTTAAGGTAATTTATGATCTACAAAGAAAATGCAGAAAATATCGTTAAAAAATTGAGTCCAATGAAATATACTCTCAAACAAAAGATACGACATAACTTGCAAACTGTCATTTTTTTGGAATAAACTCAAGTTCACATGAATATTATCAAAATTCATAAATTGAGTAGATAAATTAGAAATATTTATAAAGAAATTATTAGAATTCGTAGGAATTGCAGTTCTACTGCGAATATCTTTTAAATGGTTAGAATAATCGATTAACAACACAAGACCTTTTATGTTCAATTTTCTATTAAAATACCTGATGTTCATTTTATAATAACTCTTTTTTAGTGAGTTACTGAATTCAAAACAAAAAAGTTATTTTCTTTAAAATACTTAAATTTTTGACCTTGAATATCTTTTAAATGGTTAGATTAATGAAAAAAGTATAAGAGACTATTTTTGTAGACCGTTCAATTTCCTAAATTTTTTTGACCCACCCTAATATATATGTATAGCAGGAACGAGGCGTGACATTTTCGTTTGCGGAAGCACTCAAAATAAAACTAAAAATTGGAGACTCAAATGAGACCCGCACTCCTTTTCAAGCCTTTTGGCGGCTTTCCGAAAATTGTTCATGTCATTAAATCCACCCCCATTCCATAATCTTTTTTCATTGCCAAATAAAAGGCGAGACCAACAATATAATCTATTTGTTTTCATACATCCTGTTAGCCACGGAAAACTTTCATAAGTTTGTATTGAATACTGATAATACTAAAAATAATATTTTTCAAAAGTTACTCTTTTTTGAAAAATAAAAATATTATATGTTCTTTAATAAAACTAAAATATAACTACAATACCTTATTTTATTCTACCATGCTCCCCACCTAAAAAAATAGTGTTCTGCCGCCCCTGTCTACCTCTATGTTCATGTGATCAAATATATAATTTATATTATCTTCTGGATGAGCTACATTATTTGAGGTTAATTATTAGATTATTATTAGATTATTATAAGATAATTAAAACTTAGTAAATAATACTTGGCTTCTGGAAGCTTAAATTTTTCCAGAATCTCGTCTAGCTTGCTTCGGTTTGAATCGGCAACAGGTAGGTTTAGAATGATATTTCCCTGCTCGTCGGTTGCGAAATCCAATGTGGCAGTTGTACACAATGTGGGAATGGTGTCACTCTCATTAAATAAATTAATATTGTTATTATGCACGTTTAAAAAATCAATGTTTTCATTTTGTTCAGCCATACTTAGAAATTATACTTGCCACGTTTTTCTATCCGACTCCTATAATAGGAACAACACACAGCACCGCGTTAAATTCTGGGAAGGCAGACACACTCACAAAACGAAAAAGGGAAAATAAAGGAGAGTTTGTTATAATGAGGATTTTGCAAATTAGAAATCAATGTTTTAATTTTATCAATCAAAGCACTTTGAAATTATATTTTTCACTGTTTACTACCCGTACAATAAGAACAGCCACTGCAACGCGAATGACGACAAGATATGGAGAAAATGTATGTGCTTGAAATCAAATAACGGAGTATGATGGCATTTAATGTAATTTGAACATCACTCACTAACACTTCAACAAGAATTGAATGTTGATTTTACGCGAATGTTGTAATCATGAAATAAATTCTAAAAAGGCAGACAAGCTCACAAAAAAATTTAAAATAACGCAGAATTTAAAAATGATTGAACTGTTGAATCAACACGAAAAGATTTTATGTCAAAATCATTATACTTTGATTCAAGGTCATCTGATGTAGATTCACGATTAAATGTTAATTTTTATATCAATAATAATATTTCAACTTGGAAATGATGTTAAAATTACATTTTTTATAGTAAGATTAAAATTCAACATTTGAAAACGTTAAATCAAACGAAAATTGAGTTGAACCAAAAGCTAAAAATGTTGTTTTAAATTGAAAAAATGGCAAATCAACATTTGAAGTGAAATGACAGAATGAGCTTAAAACAACATTTGTTCATGTTAATCTTACATGGGTGTTTTTTTTCTGTGTGTACTTTTGGCCACTCATTTTCCTGACTGTATACATACCACTGATCAATCTCTAACCACAAATGTGAGTTACACTACACCTAATAGCATAACAAGAAGTCTAGCAAGAAAAATTTTTAACAAAGACTCCATCAAATGGGCAATATCCTCCCAACAGTCTTTCAAGGCGCCCGGGGAGGATGGTATCTTTCCTGCTTTCTTGCAGTATGGAATTGATACCATAATCTGCTCACTCACACTTATCTATAGATCCAGTTTTGAATTAATCTACATTCCTCAAACTTGGAGAAAGGTGAGAGTAGTATTCATACCAAAAGCTGTCAATAGATCAAACTCAGACCCAAAATCCTTCAGACCAATCAGTCTCACATCCTTCTTCCTAAAGGTCATGGAAAAAGTAATTGACTTACACATTCGCAGTACGGCCTTAATAGCAAATCCTCTCAATGCTAACCAATTCGCTTACCAAACTGGTAAGTCCACAGTTACAGCTCTCCATCAGCTGGTCAGCAAAATTGAGAATGCGTTTGCTAAGAAAGACATCATACTCTGCTCTTTTCTTGATATTTCTGGCGCCTTTGATAATACTACGTATTTGTCAATTCAAACCACTGCAACTGTCAAAGGAATTGACACACCAACCATTAAATGGATTGACTCTATGATAAGTGGCAGAATCATCTCCACCACACTAGGTCAAACATCAATAACAGTTAATGCTGTTAAAGGCTGTCCCCAAGGGGGTGTTTTATCTCCCCTACTCTGGTCGATTGTAATAGATCAGCTCTTGGACGACCTCAATAAGCTGGGCTTTGATACACAAGGCTACGCTGATGACCTAGTCATCTCTATTCAAGGCAATCAAGAAGCACAGGTCACAAACCGTATGCAAAGTGCCCTGAACAAAGTTAATGACTGGTGCAATAAAGAAGGGCTTAAGGTCAACCCCACCAAAACAGTCATCATTCCATTCACCAGGAGACGTAAAATCGATCTCCAAACACTATCCCTAAATAGTGTTCAAATTAATTTTTCCAAATATCTAGGAGTAACCCTGGATTATAAACTCCACATCTAGACAAAACCATAGCAAAAGCAACAAATGCTTTCTGGGCCTGTTCTAGACTCTTTGGTAAAAAGTGGGGACTTAGGCCAAAAATGATTTACTGGACATACCTCACTATTATCACACCCATCATAACCTATGCTTCGCTGATCTGGTGGCAAAAAACAGAACAAGTTTATGCCTGCAAATCTTTGCAAAAGTTACAAAGACTAACCTGTGTAGGTATCACAGGTGCAATGCGCACCTGCCCAACTTTAGCGTTAGAAAGTTTATTAAATTTTCCTCCGCTACATCAAAGAGTAAAGAAGACTGCTGCACTAAGCGGACTAAAGCTTCATCTCACTAACTACTCGAGAAAGGAAAACTTACAAGGACATATGAGTATTCTGCAGGTGCTCCCAATACTGGAATCGCCTGCAGCCCAGTCCTCGGACCTTATGGCTAAACGCATACTGTTACACCACCCCTTTGAAGTAATTTTTCCAAACCGCTCAGCATGGAAGAACCCTGTAATTCTTACAAATAACTTCCTTATTTCGTCTGTTATACTTAATGTTGGATAGATTTTCACCAAATCAAGTTTCTATGTTCCTTTTTGTTTGTCCGTAGTACTTCTGCTCACAGTCGTTGCCATTGTATATGAAACCTATAGTAACACCATGACCACTAACGATGCTATAACCACCTACTTGCTCGATTAACGAACTTTGCGGTTCTCTCTAAATTTATTTTGGTGGTACACTTGGGTATTATAAATACAATGTAGGGTTCTACACTTAACTTTCTTTCCGATTCAAAAGAGAAGTTCTTTAATCGAGCAGGTAGGTGGCTATAGCATCGGGAGTGTTCATGGTGTTACTATATGTTTCATATACAATGGTCGTTGCATGTTATTTCATAAATCCCTGGTTTCTTTTTGTTATCTGTTTTATCTTTTGTGGATCCTAGCTTATTTTTAAGTTTCCCATTTGAAGCGAATATCAGGTCTATATTTTGTTTTTTGAATACCTTCTTTAATCTGTCGGTTATTATGGGGGCATATTGCAGTTTCAATCTTTTCTTTCCTTCGTTTTCTTTTGTTGTTTTTAACGTGGTTAAACTCGTTCTTCTTAATATTTTACATTGTTTTTCCACCATTTTTGTGATCATTTCACTTTCGTACCCATTAAGCTCCGCCACATATTTTATGTATTTTAACTCCTCCATGTAGTTATTTGCATTCATCGGAACTGTGCATAACCTAAATACCATACTATTGAACGCTGCTCTTTTATATTGGACGGGACAAAACGAGTCAAACGAGTTTTGGTTATATTATTAGCATTTTGGATGATTGGTTTTATTGCATTACGTATGTTGGCCTTCGTTGTTTCAGTTGAAAATCTAGTTCCCGTATCTATTTCAGCAATTATATCTTCAATTGGTAATGCTTTGGGTTTTATTGAAAAATTAAGTCCTTTTTGCAGTAAATCTATTTCTTCCTCATCGAATGTTTGTGATGAGATATTACGAACGAAATTTTTTTTTTCTTTTTTAAAATCCGAGACCAGATTTGCATGTCTTCCTTCTTTGTTCTCATCGTGGTTAACAAGGTCTCTGAACTTTCTATCTAACTTTTTCCTTTTTCTTAAGCTCTTCTGAAAGCTGATTTATTCTTTTTAAAAAAATGCATTAAAAGAAATGTTTTTCCAAATTTCGTGAAAATTAAGTGTGCGGTCAACAACAGTAGAACTGAAATAGTCACAAAGAAGAGTAAGAGACTATGGATAAATTGTGTGATCAAGTACACATACAGCAAGTTGTCTGTAATTGAAATGGAATTATATAATATTCATTTATGGTTAATGAAACATGTTGATTTTCATAAGTTATTATGTTTTCTGGATGAAAGTAGTGAGAAAGTAATACAGAAGAGCTTAAGAAAAAGGAAAAAGTTAGATAGAAAGTTCAGAAACCTTGTTAACCACGATGAGAACAAAGAAAGAAGACATGCAAATCTGGTCTCGGATTTTAAAAAAGAAAAAGAAAATTTCGTTCGTAATATCTCATCACAAACATTCGATGAGGAAGAAATAGATTTACTGCAAAAAGGACTTAGTTTTTCAATAAAACCCAAAGCATTACCAATTGAAGATATAATTGCTGAAATAGAAACGGGAATTAAATTTTCAACTGAAACAACGAAGGCCAACATACGTAATGCAATAAAACCAATCATCCAAAATGCTAATAATATAACCAAAAAAACGTTAAGGAATCGATCTTCTGAGGAGAAAATAGTGAAAAAACTGAAAGAAAAAGATGTAGTCTACATGAAATCAGACAAAGGAAGGGATTTAGTAATTATGGACAGAACTGATTATGAAATCAAAATGGGTGAAATTACATCTGCACAGAACTTTAAAGAGCTGAAGAAATCCCCACTACCTGGAATGATTAAAGGAACAACAGCACGCCTAAATAAATTTTATGTGTTTTCGGCCCGAAAGTAAAGTGGAAATTAATGGTTTCGAATCCTTCGATCCCGAAGTTATATGGTTTACCAAAAACTCATAAACCAACACTTAAAATGCGACCAATCATTTCAAATATTGATGCCCCTACTGAGAAAATTGCAAAATGGTTATTGTCTGAGCTCAAAAAGTATGAACAGATGAAAAGCAGAAGCATAATCAACACCTCGGAATTCTTAGACAAAGTTCAAAATATTAAAATAAAAGACAATGAAGTTCTTGTTTCATTTGACGTAGTGGCATTATTTCCTAGTATCCCAATCAAAGAGACATTAGGTTTTTTGAAAAAATGGCTCGATGAACGAGAAACCAATGAAGAAAAGAAAAAGATTTACCATGATGCTGCAAGCTTGTGTATGGAATATAATTGTTGCCAGTTCTTGAATAAGTTTTATCAGATAACCGAAGGTACAACAATGGGAAATTCATTATCTCCGTTCTTAGCGAATATGTTTATGTCTATATTCGAGAACACCATCGAAGAAGAAGGAAAGATGCCAGCAGTTTGGTACAGATATGTAGATGATATTTTTTCGTGTATGGATCCGAACAAAGTTCCATCATTCTTGGAATTTTTGAATTCGAAATGGCCAACTCTAAAATTTACTGCAGAGATTGAAAACGATGGAAAATTGCCGTTTTTGGACCTTCTCATCACGAGAAACAGAGAGAACAAGTTGGATTTTTCAATTTACAGAAAACCTACAAACATCCCAAGGTATATACCAAAGGACTCGTTTTGTCCCGTCCAATATAAAAGAGCAGCGTTCAATAGTATGGTATTTAGGTAATGCACAGTTCCGATGAATGCAAATAACTACATGGAGGAGTTAAAATACATAAAATATGTGGCGGAGCTTAATGGGTACGAAAGTGATATGATCACAAAAATGGTGGAAAAACAATGTAAAATATTAAGAAGAACGAGTTTAACCACGTTAAAAACAACAAAAGAAAACGAAGGAAAGAAAAGATTGAAACTGCAATATGCCCCCATAATAACCGACAGATTAAAGAAGGTATTCAAAAAACAAAATATAAACCTGATATTCGCTTCAAATGGGAAACTTAAAAATAAGCTAGGATCCACAAAAGATAAAACAGATAACAATAAGAAACCAGGGATTTATGAAATAACATGCAACGACTGTGAGCAGAAGTACTACGGACAAACAAAAAGGAACATAGAAACTTGATTTGGTGAGCATCTATCCAACATTAAGTATAACAGACGAAATAAATCAGCTGTGGCATTACATATGCTAGAGAATAGTCATAGCACAACAAAAGACAACTTGAGGCTTATCAAACATGTGAGAGAAGAGTGGGCACTAGACGCGTACGAAAGTATTTACATGCACAAAAACAAAAACATAATGATGAACACAATGGAAGCTCCAATTAAGTCATCTCTTTTCAACCTGCTTACTTAATGTATGTTGTTTTAATGTCAAATGTAATGTAAGAAGAGACGAATTGATTTCTTTTTCATTTTTTCATTTTTTGTGCAAAGTAACATTAATAATTCGTACTATGTTTGTATGTATGTAGTCAGAATAATTGATCTATGTAAGTTTTAGCCACAATAAAGTATTGCTGAGGATGGCATTTATCATGCCGAAATGCATTCAAAATTATGTGTTTTAATCAGTGGCGTAGCGTGCCTTGTCGGGGCCCCGTATAAAAATTTTGTTGGAGGCCCTTATATGGAGGTAAAGATTTTTCACAAAAGAAAAAAAATATTGTGAGAAGAAATATTTATTTATCACATAATTTACCTATTTTACAAATAAAAATCGAATTTTAAATATTCACTCTCCTTGCCTTTTTTTCGGCAAACTGATTTATTAAATCATTTATGGCTGATGATGATTTTAGTTTTTCTAAAGTTTCTGCTTCTATGGACAATAGTGAGATGCCTGACAGCCGTTCTTGTCCCATCGAAGTTCTTAAGTAATTTTTTATTAGATTTAATTTTGAAAAACTTCTTTCTGCCGTTGCGGTTGTAACTGGAAGGGTCAAGAATAAAAAGCATGCTGTGATTACCTCGGGAAAACTGGATGCAAGACTATTGAATTTTACTAGCAATAATTCAATGAGTTCTTTAATGGAATAAATTTTTTTAATTTCAGAATTTAAGCATGTTTTTGGAGCCTTTAATTGGTCACAAAGATTAAGTGAGATGTCTTTACTGTATTTAGCAGACAGTTTTCCGGAAGCGTTTAATATCTCTTCGCTTGAAGAAGATAGGAGTTTCTCAGGTTGTAATATTTCGAATATACTACTCAGGTTGCGAAGGCTCTGAAATCTTTCTTTAGTTTGAGAAATTAATATATCTAAACAGCAATAGTATACATTGACTTTGAAATAGGATTCCGGGTCGGAAATTTTCTCATCTTGTGATAACTCATCAAAAAAACGCTTCGTTATCTTTCGCCTACTGTTTTTGAAAACAGTTGTTAACCCCCACTCTTTTGCTAAATCTTTGGATTCATTTAGCAAACTATTAAATGAATTCTGATTTCTTAATTGGCACAGTCTATTTAAAAGATTACTTAATAAAATACTAGATTTCTGTAAGTCATTGCTTTCATGCTGTAGAGCTTTAGAAACAGGATTAATAATTTCAAATAGTGAAGAAAAAAAATGTAACGAGCACTAAGAAATCAAAACTCTCTAAAATATTAATTATACTTTTACATTCTTCACG
Organism: Melanostoma scalare; assembly: GCA_949752695.1. NCBI lineage: Eukaryota > Metazoa > Arthropoda > Insecta > Diptera > Syrphidae > Melanostoma > Melanostoma scalare. The sequence goes on along the minus strand of OX456986.1, from coordinate 81,248,902 downwards.
TTCATCTTTTTTATTTGAAATTAAGTTTAGTTGGTACAAAATTTTCATGATTAGTAAAAAATTTTTCTTTACTGCTAATAAAGCGTCATTCCTAGAAGACCATCTGGTAAGACATACCTTTTTAAGGGTAATCAAATATTTTTCAGATGAATCGTCACTTAGCATAGCCCAGCGTTTTATACTATTGCCAAAAAAAGTATATATTTTTTCTAAATTATCGAAAAAAGTCGATACTTCACGAACATGTCTCGCAGCATCGTTCAAAACCAAGTTTAAAGCGTGCGCAGCACAATGAACATAATCGGCATTTTCAGCATGCTCTTTTATTAGGGTTTGTAATCATACACACCCGACATAACATTTGCTCCATCGTATCCCTGTTCTCTACTGTTAGATAAAATAATTCTTATGTAGACCAAAAACACTTTGCTCATATTCACTTGCTGTATAATATTTTATTTTAATCAAATCAAAGCACCTTCGTTTTCTGTGCTTCTATGACATGTATGTAATATATTTTTAGTCAATAAAATTTCTTTCTGTAGTATAGTAAACGTTGAAGTAAGAGTTTTACTTCTAATAGGTTATGGGCCCAGGCTTCCTGAATTGGAAAGTTCCAGAGAATTAATTGAAATATTTTTTCTTTTCAAGTAAAATTAAAATATTTTTCGTTTAGTATGGCTGCGTCGATGTTGAGCATTGAAAAGCTTGATGGAAACAATTACACAAGCTGGAAAATTCATATGAGGAGCATTTTGATTTTTCAAGAATTATGGCCGTATGTTTCTGGGGAAAAGTTGAAGCCTGATGACGAAGCTGAAGCTGTAAAATGGCCCAATGTGGATGAAAAGGCGCTTTCTTTGATTTTTCTTAGCATGAAATCGACCGAACTGATTCATGTGAAAAACTGCAAGACTTCAAGAGAGGCGTGGCTTCGATTAAATGAAATTTTTCAACCAGCAGGACCTTCAAGCAAAATAAGTCTATTTAAGAAACTATTAACAGTTAAGATGATTGGAACTATGTCAATGTCGGACTATTTGAAGGATTTTTACAGCGTTTCGGAAAAGTTAAGGGAAATTCAAGTTGATGTTCCGGAGGAAATTTTATCAATCATATTGCTATGTAGTTTGCAGGACCACTACGAAAGTTTTGTTGTTGCTATGGAAAGTAGAGACGAGATGCCATCACTTTCAGTGCTTATGACAAAACTTCTTCAAGAAGATTCAAGAAAACTTCAAAAAGAATCGGAAAGCGGGGACAGCCATGTTTTATTGGCTCATAATAAGCGAAACTTCAAATCATCGAAAGGCAAGAAAAGTGTGAAATGTTTTTCGTGTGGAAAAATAGTTCATTTTTCTTCAAAATTTCCGGAGAAGCAGGATGGACGATACCAGCAAAAATCAGCGTCTTCGTTTGGTCTTTTTAATGTGAAGGAGTCTAGAATTGTAAATCTTGGTGAATGGTGTCTCGACAGCGGTGCAACGTCGCACATGTGCTCAGAAAAAGATATGTTCTCTAAATTGAATCAAGAATTTTCACAGAAAATTTATTTTGCTGACGACAAATTTCTTATGGCAAGTGGCATAGGGACTGTGCTTCTGGAATTAGAGAAAGGTTGTGTTGAATTGCTTAATGTCATCTATGTTCCACAACTGCAGGGAAACTTTTTATCCGTGGCAAAGATTGCTGCAAGAAATCACACCGTTGAGTTTGTTGGTGCAAACTCTTTCATCAAGAACTCTAAAGGCGAAATTGTCATGAAAGCTACGCAGGTCGGAAATGTTTACGTAGTAAAACCAAAAGCTATTGTTGCGGCGATGAAATCAACTCAGCCTTCTTTAGTGAAATGGCATTCTCGGTTTGGTCATCTCAACATTTCGAGCTTGAAGGAAATGTTTTCTCACAGCATGGTGGTGGGAATCGACAGAATCAACCCCATAAATGACCTAGATTGTGTTATCTGTGCTAAGGGGAAGATAACAACTAAGCCGTTTCCTAAACATTCGACAACGAGAAGTTCAGATATTTTAGAGGTTATCCATAGCGACATTTGCGGACCCATGCAAGTTACTTCTTCTGGAGGAGCCAGATATTTTGTCACGTTCATTGACGACAAGAGCAGGATGATTTTTGTTTATTTCATGAGGACTCGAGATGAAATCTTTGAAATTTTCAAGAAGTTCAAACAGATGGTGGAGTGTCAAACCTCGAAGAAAATCAAAGCTTTGCGAAGTGACAATGGTAGTGAGTATTTGAGTAACAAATTTTCTTCATTTTTAGAAGCTCATGGCATTCAGAGACAACTGACAGTACAGTATTCACCACAGCAAAATGGTGTCGCCGAGAGGGCGAATCGAACGCTTGTGGAAATGGCGAGATGTTTAATTATGACCTCGAACCTTCCAGAATATATTTGGGGCAAAGCAATCAACACAGCAGCATATCTACGGAACAGGTCAGCTACAAAAAGTCTCCGAGATGTGACACCTTATGAAAGCTGGCATGGAAGAAGACCTAACGTTTCCCATTTGACAATTTTCGGTACAAGGGCTATAATTTTGAACAAGAAGCCAGGCAAATCGAAATTTCAACCAAAGGGAGAGGAACTCAGTATGGTAGGTTATTCTGAAGAGTCCAAGGCATATAGGCTGTTTGATCCAAGGACAAGAAAAGTAGTCAAGGATAGGAATGTTATTTTCTATGAGAACGCTGATACTGCAACCAACTGTGACTCTCAAGATACCCTTACTATTTTCGATTTTAAAGAGAGGTCTCGTGATGACGCACCTCAGCTTAGTAATGAACCGGAACCAAACCAGGATAACAGCCCAGAGATCCCGCAAGAATCAGAAAACCATGCATCATTTTCTAAAATTGGGCCAGGTCGTCCAAAACTGATAAGAACTGGAAAACCAGGACGCCCAAGAAAGCAGTATAACGTTCTCGAAGCTGTAAATTCAATTAATGAAGAAACTCCGACAACCATCGCCGAAGCATACAAAAGTCAAAATGTGGAAGAATGGAAATCTGCGATGAAGAGAGAAATCGAAGCATTAGTTTCGAATGGAACTTGCGATTTGGTCGATTTACCTAAGAACTGCAAGGCGATAGGCAACAGATGGATCTTCAACGTCAAGAAGCACCCAAATGGATCTATCGAGAAATATAAATGTAGACTAGTCGCTAAAGGATGTGCACAAAAGTACCAAGTAGACTATTTTGAGACTTTTGCACCTGTTATCAGACATTCAACCATTCGTTTAATTATTGCTCTTGCTGTTGAGTATAAGCTTTTGCTCCATCACGTGGATGTTACCACCGCATACCTTCATGGTGTTTTGGAGGAGGAGGTTTACATGAAACAGCCAGAAGGTTTCGAAGATGTTAAAAACTCCAGCAAAGTCTGTAAACTCAAGAAGTCCATCTATGGACTTAAACAGTCTGGAAGAGAATGGAATAAACGACTGAATGAAGTACTTCTCGGGATTGGATTCAAAAGATGTGTTGCTGACAGTTGCGTTTATGTAAAAAATGAAAAAGATGAAATCAATATCATTGGCGTGTATGTAGATGACATAATTTTAGCATGCAGCTCGAGTGAATCTATGGAATCCATCAAAGAACAAATTGATTCAAAGTTTGACACAGTTGACAAAGGACCGTTGAAATATTATCTTGGAATTGAACTGGAAAGAGAAGGGGACAGAGGATCAATAAGCATATCTCAAGAAAAATACATAAGAGAACTTTTGAAGGATTTAAACATGGAAACAACCCGGAAATGCTATACACCATTAGATCCTGGAATGAAACTGAACAAAAATTCGGAAGTAAATACCGAAACAATTGACCAAACACTTTATCAGTCATTAATTGGAACATTGATGTACTTGTCCACCGCTACCAGACCTGACATAACCCATTCGGTTAATAAATTAGCCCAATTCAATTCAAACCCAAATAGAGACCATTTAAGTGCCCTGAAACATTTGATTCGCTATCTTTCAACGACTATAAAATCAAAACTACATTATAATCAAACTAAAGAGAATCTGATTGCGTATGTAGACGCGGATTGGGCAAATTCAGATGATAGAAAGTCATACACCGGATTTACTTTTATTCTTGCTGGAGGAGCGATAACTTGGCAGTCGAAAAAACAAACTTCAATAGCATTGAGCAGCACTGAAGCTGACAGTAGGAATAGATCCAGAGGACGCCATTTTGGATGATGACCACTTTATAGTGGAAGATGCTCAGGAGAAGGTAGAGACTGTGGGTGCTGTTTTCGAGCAAGTATATAAGGTGAATGAGTGCATTCGCCCTAATTACGACCTTGAGAACAGTGCCTTCGTTGGACACTTCTATCTTAGAGACGAGATCTCGCATTGGCGATCTGAGAATCCTGGTTTCACTAGGTTCAATGACGACCGACTTGCAAATGCAGTCATCGCCCAGCGAAACGGCGATAACACCCTGTTCGTTTCTAAGATGGACCTCTTGGACATCTTTCACAAAATAAAGAAAAAGAAGTCAGCAGGAGTCGACGGCATACCCAATGTTGTGCTGCGAAACCTCCCTTCGGAAGCGGTGGACATATACACCACGTTGTTCAACAATACGCTGAATAATGCATATTATCCAGTGCGTTGGAAGACGGCAGTGGTCCATCCTCTCCTTAAAAAAGGGAAGAATGGTTCCAGTCCAGCAAATCTCCGGTCAATTAGTCTTCTTCCGAGTGTCAGCAAGGTATTCGAGAAGGTTCTCAATAGAGCTCTGTCCACATGGGCTGAGGACAAACATATTATTCCAGAAAATCAGTTCGGTTTTAAGGCGGGTCATGATACCATACATGCCGCGTCTAAGCTAGTATCTGATATTCAATGGAACAAAGCTAAAAAGCAGTGTACGGGTGCATGTCTGGTTGACTTGGAGAAGGCTTTCGATACCGTTTGGTTAGACGGTCTTTTCTATAAGTTGATCAGATATGGCATGAGTAAACCACTGCTATATATTCTGAATGACATGCTTCATGGTAGAACGTTTGTTGTGAAAAGTTGCAATATAACTTCTAACAGAACTTTTAAAATACAGAACGGTCTACAAAAGGGGGCGGTGAATTCGCCTATTTTGTTTAGCATTTTCACCGGCGATCTTATTGGTTCTCTTCACCATGCTATAGCGTACGCTGACGACCTCATTGCGTACAGAACAGGTCCAAAGATCGAAGTCATCAGAACACTCTTGCAGCGTGACTTCGATAAGATCCAGCATTATTGCGATGACTGGAAGTTGAAAATCAACTTCCAGAAATCGGAAACAATTGTGTTTAGGACCCCGTTGGCTCGGGCCTCATGGGATACGAGAAAGAACTGGCGCAAGCTGGTGATCGTTGATCTGTATGGTAACCCACTGCCAAACAAAGTAGTAGTCAAGTACCTCGGCATCTGGCTAGATCAGTATCTATATTTTAACAAACATATGGATGCGGCTCTGGCCAGGGCTAGAGGAGCTTTTGCTCTGACAAGGCGACTGTTTCACAGCAGACAACTTGAAAGCAGAGTGAAAGTGATTTGCTACATGGCCCTCATAAGGCCAATGATTGTCTATGGGTGCCCCGTGTGGTTCAACGTTACAGCGTCTCAAATAGAAAAGATTCGGGTGTTTGAGAGACAGTGTCTGCGTACCTGTCTTGGATTACACAGAACACCAGAGTCGGAGTACAAAAAATATTATCCCAATGAGGTCCTTTACAACGGGGCTTAAATAAACAGGATCGACAACTTCATCATAAAACTGACTCGTGGTCACACTGCAAGAGCGATGGCCTCGACCAATGGCCTGATATTTGGGGCTTATTACCCCAACAGAGAGTATATGGAAAGAACACGCTTCAGTGGATTTGTTCCCCGGAGGCTTTCCTCTATTTTGATATGGAAGGGTTCAGTTTTGGCTTTCATACCATTCGGACGTGTTTTTTACCTTTGCGCTATTTTCCCGTCTTTCAAAACTCCCAAATTTCAACATCAATCTCGCTGCCAATAACTTTATTCTGTGTCACAAATAAATTTATTCTCAATTCATAACAAAATGTCTCATCAGTGCGCGAATCCAAACTGTGTCAACAACGAAAATCTTGCTGAGTCGGTTATATGTAGTGGTCTGTGCGGTAAGCGTTTCCATACGACTTGTGTTGGCATAAGTAAAAGAACATTTGTTTTCCTTAAAGACTCCAATAATTTTGTTTTCAACTGTGACGAATGCAAAAATATTTCACTCTCGCATATAATGCTTGCGATTAAATGCTTGAGTGACTCAATTTCAACGACTGCAGAAAAAAACAAACTTTACCACAAGCAGTGTATGACACAGTTCGAAAAATTCGATGAGCTCATCAAAGCATTCGATGAACTAAGTAATAATTGTCAACAACCCGCGACCTACCTCAAAAACCGAATGAAGTGTCTTGAAAATCAGATTAATTCGTTGAACAATGCAAAATCGCCAGATAATGGATATGATTTAATAATCGAAATGAAAAAAATAGTGGAAAAAAACTTTAAAACCAATATGTCCGTTTTCAATTCTTCCTTGAGTTCGATACGTTCCACCATCGAAAGCAAGTCTCAAACCATATCTACAACACCTACTCCCCCACCGGTAATCAACGATAATATTCTCCTTGATATTGCGTCCCATTTGGAAGACCTTAAGGAGCATATAAAGGAAACCCCGACGGTCATCAAGCGAACTTTCGAAGACCTGAACATTGCCACCTCCAAAGACCCCGAACCACTCCCAAGACCTCAATACAACACATCTATTTTAGAGGAAATTTTGGACGCCTGCGATGACGCTGCAGATACCCCAGATGTTCCTCCGCCTCCTCAAGATCTTGTTTCCTCTTCATCCAATGAACCTACTATTAATCGTTTTGGCGCCATATGGAAGCTATCGGAATGGAATAGCAGACTAAATAAAATCAAAGATAACAACCCAACGGATCTAACCAACCCCTTCATTATCAAGAACGTTCCGTCCCATGCCGACTCGAAGTGGATCCGCAATTATTTTAAAAATCATTATGGTATTAATTTATTGAATGTCGTTTGTAAATCTAAGAAACGTAGTAAATCCCAATCCTTTGTAATAAATATCCCTAACAAATACGAATGGCTATTCCTTCACCCTTCTGGTATAGAATTAAGAATATCTAATATGTCAATTAAACCCCTTAATCCGAAAATATCACCAAATCCTAATTATGCTCCTAAACCTAAAAAAAGTTCTAATCCCAATTGGACTTTCAAAACAAAAATCTTCCCAAATTTCTCCGGGCCAAAGACAAACTTGCTCTTAAAACCTCCAGCAGCTTTTAAGTCGATTCCAAACAGTCCCTATCCCAATCCGAAAAATAACCATGGCCCATCTATTTCTCAGCAAAGAGTTCCTCTTAGTAGAATTAACGAACAACAATCCGCACCCCCACAGAAACATCCTCAACAACGCGTATCCTTCAATATTAACCCGGATCAACAGACCCCTCCATTAAATTTTTCGAATCCAATAAAATCTCCTTCTGTCCCTAGTTTTGACCTCACCTCAGGCGCCAAATATCCAAACTTTATTAGTTCACACATTTTAAACCCAAGCCCATCCCGCTCTCCGCTCGATTCCCCACCAACATTCGATCCTCTATTACCACCTACTGTTAAACTCACGCAACAGTCCCTTACTGAGTCTACCGAGTCCCGTTATGCTCTCTCAAAACTTAGAGATAGTAAGGTGTTTGACAACATTCGTCTGTTCCTGGCATATCTTCACGACAAACCAGACGACATGTGTGTAGACGGTAAAACGAAAAGCTACGTATTAGCGTCTATTCAAAAGGAAGGACTTCCTTCTGATCCTCAACACCTACGGCAGCTCTACAATAAATACCACGAGCTCTTGAATATCTCTTCGTCGCAAGTCTCCAAAGATCTCTTAGCTTTCTCTCGGTACGTTCAGTCCAAATGAATCTCTTACCTGCAAAGAATCCGTTCCGAAACAGAAAAGTTCTATCGCTCCTAACACTGAATCCAGTTTTCCCCCTTCTAATCTCCACCCTCTGTCTTTTTATTACCAAAACGTAAGAGGTCTTCGTTCAAAAACTCACTCAGTTTACTTGCAGTCTCACAATCTTCCCTTTGACATATTTGCACTTACTGAAACAAACCTTTCCCAGGACATCAAAAGTCAAGAGCTGTTTCCTTCGTTTTTCAATGTCTTTCGTGATGATGAACAACCTCATAGCGAAACCCCAAATAGAGGCGTCCTAATCGCTGTCCATAATAAATACGAGTCTTCCTTCGTTTCATCCTCCTCTTCCAAACTACTAGACTACATCTCTATCAAACTAACATTCTCTAATCAGTCCATCTTCCTAATGTGTTTCTACATCCTTCCCGGCGAACCAACAGACTCGTACAAATTGGTTGTTGCTGCTATCGATACAGTGCTTGACATCTCAGAAGCACAAGATGAGATAATCATTTTCGGTGACTTCAATCTTCCCTATCTTCAATGGAACACTTCAGAAGATCAAATTGCTTTCACTCCCTCACCCGTTTCCCTCAAAGAATGTGTCTTCGTGGACGGTCTTACTGATTCAAGCCTTTCCCAAATGAGTGGTATCAAAAACTATATGGGCCGGCAGCTTGATCTTATTTTCACTTCCGACCCCATTAACTCATCTGTCTCAGAAACCACATCCCCATTATCTACTATTGACAACTTTCACCCGCCTCTCACTCTCTCTTTTTTTATAACCTTACCTTTTCATCTACCTAGCCCAAATAAGTATTCGTTCAACTTTCGTAAAGCTAATTTCAAGAAAATCAATGAAATCCTCTCTAATACCTCATTCGACTTTAATAATCTCTCAATGAATGACGCAACTAGTCAGTTTTACGAGAAATTGTTGCACTGCATAAATCTCTATGTTCCCCTTTCGCGTGATAAGTCCTACTCAACATCCCCTCCCTGGTACAATCATAGACTACGTGAGCTACGAAACAAGAGAAATAAGCTCTGGAATAAATTTCTACGCTCCCGTTCAGTTTTTGATTACTCTGATTACATTGGAGTGTTTTATAAATTTTCCAACCTCAATGAAGCTCTTTACAATGACTTTACATCCACCACCCAAGCTAATCTAATCTCGGAGCCAAAATCGTTTTATAAGTTTATCAATTATAAAAAGAAATATGATGGTTTCCCTCCTTCTCTGCACTACGAAAGCCAATCTTCCAACGAACCAACAACAATCGCAAATTTTTTTGCAAGTTACTTTAAACTGTCTTTTGCCCAAAAAACCCCAGATCTAGACCAGACTTACTTTTCCTATCTTCGCCATTTCTCTACAGGGCCTTCTAATCTAAGCCTTAATCAGTCAACTGTTCTTAATGGTCTCCTCAAACTCAAAGACGAGTATAATCCAGGTCCAGATGGCATTCCTGCTATTTTGCTTAAAAAATGTTGTTCGAGTTTAGCCCTTCCTATCACTAACCTATTCAAACTTTCCCTTTCAAGTGGTGTTTTTCCGGACTTATGGAAAATATCTGTTATTTCACCTATCCATAAAAAAGGCCCCAAAAACCTAATCTCTAACTATAGACCCATAGCCAAACTCTCTCATATCCCTAAGCTTTTCGAAAGCATTCTGTATGAAATACTTTCTTTCCAGTGCAAATCAATGATATCCTCCAAGCAGCATGGTTTCTGTAAGGGAAGGTCTACAACTACTAATCTAGTTGAGTTTGTTTCCTTCTCTCGTTCTGCGATGGAAAAAGGAAACGAAGTAGACGTCATTACCACAGATTTCAGCAAAGCTTTCGACAAAATCTCTCACACTTTAATCCTCTTTAAACTTTCCTTCCTCGGATTCAGCCCTATCCTACTCAAATGGATATCTTCATATTTGGATAACCGCCAATATAGAGTTCGTTTCCGTTCTACTCTTTCAGTTCCTTTCGTGGCAACCTCCGGTGTGCCCCAAGGCAGCCATCTTGGACCCCTTTTTTTCATTCTTGCCATTAATGATGTCGAACAGATCATCCAATATTCTTCTATCTCACTTTACGCGGATGACGCTAAAATTTTCAAAGTCATCACCTCCGATCGAGACTCTCTCCAGCTTCAAAATGACCTCGATTCATTCGTCTTTTGGTGTTCTAAAAACTTTCTTGAGTTAAACATTGCCAAATGCGAAGCAATAACTTTTTCTCGTAAAAGTAATAAACCTCCCCCCAGACCCTATTATCTTCAGAACATTTCCATAAACCGTGTGCAGCGTATCCGAGATTTAGGAGTTCTCTGCGACAGCGAATTAAATTTTCGTTCTCATATTGACGAGGTAATATCAAGAGCTAATTCCGCCCTTGGTTTTATCAAGAGATGGTCCAAAGAGTTCCATAACCCCCTTGTTACAAAATCCCTCTATATTGCCTATGTTCGCCCTCTCCTAGAGTATGCATCGCAAGTGTGGGCTCCATATCAAGCGGTTCATATCTCTAGGATCGAAAGTGTTCAACGTCGTTTTCTGCTGTTTGCCCTTCGGGATCTCTACGATGTTAGAAACTTTCTCACCCTGCCTCCTTACCGCGAACGTCTCGCAAGCCTTAATCTCCACTCCCTAGAAAACAGAAGGAATGTCTTTGGCATCATATTCATTCACCGACTTCTTACTGGTAACACTGACTGCTCCCCCCTTTTAGATCTTATCTCCTTCAACACTAATCCCCGAAACGTAAGATCTTCCCGATTTTTTTTCCTTCCTGCTCATCGTACATCCTATGGTCTCAACGAACCCCTAACCCGCATGATGAGTAAGATTAACTCTGTTCCTTTTCTTTTCGACCTTAATCTTTCAAGTTCTTGTCTGAAAGTCTTCCTTTTAAACCATTTCTCATCCCTGTAGTTTAATTTAGCTTTAATTAGTTTTAATTAGTTTAAGTTTATTTTAAGCTTGTATTAAGCTAATAAATGGGGCGGTAGCCCCACCAAAATTAAAAAATTAAAAAAATTAAGTAGTTTTAAGTAGTTTTAATAAAAATCAAAAAAAAAATATGATCCAGCAAACTAAGTTTTTTGTTTTTAAATTTTCTTAGTTTTTAACCATAGTTCTAGTTTGTAAATCCGTAAGTTATCTGTAGGCCGAAAGGCATTAGAATTAAGATATTGAGTAATTTAGAGTACCCGCTTAGGGTCAGTAAGTTAGTTAAGATTTTATATAAGCTAGTTTTATACATTTTTGCTAGCTCCTAAGTAGATTTAAGAAAATGAAATAAAAAATGAATTAAAAACTTAAAACTTAAAGCTGAATACATAGCTATTTCACAATGCAGTAGGGAAGCTCTATATCTGAGAAGTTTAATCACGGAACTTAATTTTAATGAACTTATTCAAGATCCAACGACGATGTTTAACGACAATTTAGGAGCTCAACATCTTGTGACAAATCCTATTCATCACCCGAGGACGAAACATATAAATATTTCAAAGAGGTAAGAGGTCTTTTTGAAGATGGAGTAATTGAAATTGAGCACAAAAATACTGAAGACATGACAGCAGACATCTTAACGAAGAATTTAGGAAGAACAAAACATTTAAAATTTTCAAAAATGTTAGGTCTTTCTTTTGCAATAAATTAGTATTGATTTGAGGGGAAGTGTTAGATAAAATAATTCTTATGTAGACCAAAAACACTTTGCTCATATTCACTTGCTGTATAATATTTTATTTTAATCAAATCAAAGCACCTTCGTTTTCTGTGTTTCTATGACATGTCTGTAATATATTTTTAGTCAATAAAATTTCTTTCTGTAGTAAACGTTGAAGTAAGAGTTTTACTTCTAATAGCTATCTACATTTAGTCAAATCAATTCCATATTCTTTAGTCAAATTTAAAATGACAGTTTTCAGACCTGCAGCACTGCAATCGGTTACTGCTATAAATCCTAAAAAGGACTCACAGATTTTTATTTCTTTGGGCACATTATCATCATTTTCTGTAACCGAGATATATCGAAAAACTACAGATAGTTGGTAAATTTTTGACAAGTCTTGTGTTGTATCCAGAATTATTGTCAGAAATGGAGCTTTTTTAATTTCTGAGATAATATTGTTTCTAACGGTGGTACCAAGCAAACTAATAATTTCGTTTTGAATCGTAGGGCTTAAATAATTTATTTCACCTTTCGGTTTTAGAAGAAGTTCTTTTAAAGTTGCATCATAATTAGATAGCAGACGTGAAATAGCCATAAAATTGCCAGAAACAGAATCATGCCCCCTCAAAGGTAGATTACACCAAGATACTAAAGTAATTATAACATTAATTATACGATGCAGTACATCTCTCCCGAATGTAATTTTACTATCGATTTCACTTTTCAACGCACGCTTAAGACGGGAAAAAAAGGAATTGCTTTATAGAATTTTGTCATTTGTAAAATAAAATAAATTAGAAAGTTTTTATTCTTTTTCCTAACACACTTTGGGGGCCCCCGTGGCCCGGGGGCCCCGTATAATTGATACGGCAAATACGGCGGTAGCTACGCCCCTGGTTTTAATTGTACCTTTGTAAAGGAAAAGTTGAAATGCAGTTTAAATTGGTGAAGTCAATAAGGCGTTGACTGATTGTTTATTATAATTACAATAGACTTCACGGTGTTGTTCATTTAAAAATTGATGTTAAATTAACGTTTGATTTTGAATTCCAATTTAGAACACAACTACTATCTTTCAGGCAGAGGTAATGGCTATAGAATTCTGTATTAGGGAATCCATTAGAAGAAATCTCCGAAGATCAATCATCCTTATTTGCTCTGACAGTCAGGCAGCACTAAAGGCTCTGTCATCGACAAAAATCGAATCCAAACTAGTTTGGAACTGCCTGACATGTATTTTTCAATTAGCTACTCACAATAAAATAACTCTTTCATGGGTGCCTCGTCATGAAGGCGTACCGAGCAACGAAGAGGCTGACCGCCTTGCTAGACTTGGCTCTCAGTCCCAATTCAAAGGCCCTGAACCTTACTGTGGTCTCCCAATTATAGCCTTAAAAGCGAATAAACTACCTGGGAACGACATAACATGATCAGCACCTGGAACAACTCAAATGGCCATCGTCAGTCAAAACTATTCATTGACTTATCCCACAAACGTATGAAAGAAATTCTTGACATGAGCAAACGTGACGCAAAGTTACTTACGGACTTCTTCACTGGACACTGCTCTCTCAAGTATCATCTTAAAAACATGGGCATCAGCCAAGATGACACCTGTCGTCTCTGTCTTGAAGACATAGAAACAGCTGAACACATTTTATGCGAATGCCCTGCCTTAGCTAGATCCAGGCCTTAAATATTCAATAAAGGGTTCCCCAGTCCCCTTGATATCAGAAACACCTCTTCCTCGAAGATTCTTAGGTTCTTACATGACCTCAGCTTCGAATGAACTAACCTATACACTACGCGTTTTTAAACCTAAGGGAACAGCACAAAAGATCTGTAAGGTCGACGTGCTTGTAAAGGTAATTTTAACCTTCACCCTATCAAATTAAAAAAAAAAAAATTTTAATATAGTATCGATATACACCATCTTTTTATCGATTTCAAGGCCGCGTTTGACAGTACTTACGGAGACGAGCTGTACAGAGCCATGTCAGATTTCGGCATCCCTGCAAGACTCGTACGACTATGCAAGATGGCTTTGGAGAATTCACGATGTCCCGTCAAGCTCGGTAGAGAACTCACCGAGACCTTTGATGTCGAAAAAGGCTTTAGGCAAGGTGACAAACTGTCATGCGATTTCTTCAACATCATACTTGAAAAATTTGTACAAAATTCAAACGTCAACGCCAGAGGAACAATCTTTCAAAAGTCTGTACAATTACTCGCCTACGTAGACGATATTGACGTAATGGGAAGAAAAACGCGTGATGTCTTAGGCAGTAGCGTAGCTAGTATGGGATGCTCCTGGGGCGGCAATTAGGGTGTCACCACCAGAATGTCAATGTAAAACTGTAAAATAAACGAAACTCCGTTTATCCATATATTGCGATTTCTTTATTTAAATTCAAATAAAAAATTAAATAAAAGAAAACAAAAATATATGCAGTACTCACATTGTATAAAAAAAAACAGAACAAACACAAATACAATTTCTTCTTCCTAGCTTTTAAAGCAGGCAATTCGATGATAGCGTAATCAAAATTTATTTGCTGGGTTGCCTCATGTCCAATTGCTAAAATTCCCAGATTGTTGGGCCCCTTTTCCGTCATTGTTGCCCGCAAGTAGTTTTTAATTAATTTAAGCTTACTAAAACTCCTTTCACATGACGCAACTGACACACATATTGTCATAAACATTTTTATTGCGACAATGAAATTCGGAAGAGATTATGCAAAATCAAATTCAAGGATGAATTTCATAAAGTCTAGAGATAACCAATTAGATGTTACCATTTTAGCCGCTTTTGAATGATTTCTCTACTTCGATATCTCTGAGAGAAGTTCTGACTCTGACACCTCATCATAAGCACTAGGAAATTCCGAAACAGCTTTTTTCAAATCATGAATAGGGCTGTTTTTTTGGGAGGCATGTCCGGTACCTTGTATTGTAAATCCAAAAAACGGTTCGCGTTTTATGTTTGATGGTTGGTATACGTGACGAGTTGTCAAACAAATGAAAGCAAATTTTTGTTTAGTTCGCACAAGAATACGAAAGATTTTAAAACAAGTTAAAAACTAATTCACCTAGATATGGAAGATATTCCAAATGAAGTAATAATAAACAAAGCAAGTTGAGGTATATTTAACTTATCGTTGTTTACCAATCAACTTTTTTTTTCAATCAACTGGGAAATGTCAAAAATAGCGGTGTTCACAAAAGTATGCAAGTATTTTCTTGTGGTTTTTTTTTCTCTGTTTACACGCTTGGGTTAAGTTCACTTGAGAGTGAATGAGAACAAGTGCGAAAATCTTTTAATTGTCGGTAATCCGCTAAAATACATTACTTAGAAGTTTAAAAGTTCAATACTTATATTTTAAAAGTGTCTTAAGAAACTAGACACAAGCGGATACTTCATATATATAAAATTCTCGTGTCACGGTGTTCGAACTTGAACTCCTCCGAAACGGCTCGACCGATTTTTGTGATCCTTTGCGTGATTGTCGGCCAGGGTGGAGAATCGGCCAACATCTATTTTTCATCCCCCTAAATGTTAAGGGTTAATGCATTCGATTATAAATACTTCCCCGCACGCTTATAGTAGATAATTATTTTTATTTACATGGCAAAACAACGTTTGCTGGGTCAGCTAGTATCTGTATAAGAATCAACTTCCGCTTCATGGTATATGTATAAAGAATAGTAAACTCGATTTCCCATTTACTAATTCTTTGGACCGAGGCCACGGGGAGGCGCAATGGTCACTTCCTTATAAATGTAAAAGCACATTTGAGCTGTGACCGGAGTCGTATGGTGGCGCTACACGCTAAAAACGAAATCTAGTTTACTATTCCTTGTATATAAGTTAACGCCACAATTAATGAGAAATTCTTCGAACCAGAATCCCATGGTTCAACTCATTTTACTGCGAGTCTGCGTCTGTGACACCTAATACTCAACACCTGCCGCATTCCGTAGACACCAGTGCACGAGGCTTAGGATGGCTTAGGCAAGCACAATTTTAGTATTTAAGATATAGATTTTAAGAAAACATTGTTCAGTTGTGTAATAGGCAGAAACGCTGCCAGTTTGTTTTGATAATAAAGTTTTTTTTTTTAATTAAAATAACATAAACTTTTCTAACTTATACAATGGTTATTAATTGTAGATTAAAAAAGTCTGGGGCAGATGCCGCTTTTGTTGTTATTAATCATAGACTGCATAAATCTGGAACAGATGGCGCCTTAAGCGAATTTCTTTACAGAGAACTGTAAAACATTGTCCCTTGCACCTCACAGATGGCGACCTACAGCAACGCGTGGCCGGGTCTGCTAGTAATCAATAAATAAATCTATTTTAAGATAAGACGTAGTAAATACTATTGGAAAAAAATGTCAACATTCACCGAAAAATGTGTTAAGGAACTATACAAAAAAGAACAAAAAAATAGTTTAACAGAGCTTTTTTCGTTTCTTTTACAATATATTATTATATACCTATGAACCTGCAAATTAAATAATCAAAATCAATAAATTTCTACAATTAAAAAATCGTTACCAAAATTCTTTTCTATTCTATTCTATTCTTGTACAAAATTCTTTTCCATTCACTTGTGAACACCCCCTTTTTCTGTTGTTCGAGATACATGAAAGTCTCTAGTCGCACCAACATTTAAGAATGAAACATCGAAAAACTCATTCGATACTCGATTAATCTATCCCTTGTAAGATTTACTCATCCTTTTATCCCCTGTATCTTTGTTGTTTTTGCTTTACATGAATTTACAATACAAGGTACCGGACTACCTTCCAAAAAAACAGCCCTAATGTTTTCTAAAAGTAAAGTATTCGCCTGTACAACTTCAAAAAATGAAGCCACCTCCTTAGTAGACTCTGTTCTTGTTCGAAGTTCAGTAATGAATCGATCAAGACACTCGAAAACGTTTTTCCATAGTTCAGCGCTCAGAGAAAGTTCTGCATCAGTTGCCAACTCATCAACTAATGGGTGACACCCGGGGCGGTCCGCCGGGGTGAGGTTAATGATGGTAAAACGAAGTATATTTTGTCATCAAACAAGGACACAGAACATCGACGAATTGGACAAAACTTCACAATAGACAGACATAGCTTCGAGGTAGTACAGGAAGTCGTCTACCTAGGATCCACTATAGACACGGAAAACAACATCAGTGCGGAGATCAAACAGAGAGTAACTCTTGCCAACCGTTGCTTCTTTGGGTTAAGAAGGTAATTGAGAAACAAAACCCTCTCAAGAAAAACCAAGGTAACCTTTGTATAACACCTTGATCATCCCAGTCCTGCTTTACGGAGCGGAAGCATGAAGGTCCATGCTTTCCTCGAAAGCGGATGAGGAAACCCTTGGTCGTTTCGAAAGAAAAATTCTCCGAATGATTTTTGGTCCCGTATGCGAAGACAGTGTGTGGAGAAGAAGATACAATAACGAGCTGTATGAGCTGTACCGCGACACGGGCATAGCAAGAAGAGTACGCATCTCGAGGCTACGATGGTTGGGCCATGTAGAGCGGATGAACACAAACGCTCCGGTTCGACGGGTTTTCGACAGCACATTGCAGGAAAATCGCGGAAGGGGAAGACCTCGTCTTAGGTGGCGCAATCAAGTGGATTAAGACCTCAACCGACTAAGAGTGCAAAACTGGAGAGAACTCTCCCGAAATCGTAGTCGTTACAGAAGGATGTTGGTTGAGGCCCAGCTTCACCCCGAACTGTAATGCCCACCTAAGTAAATACCTAAGTAAGTATGTAAGTAAACTACCCGTTCATCTGTCTGTAAATATCTGTTCTATGACTTCGCGTTATCTATCTATCAAACTGAAAACTTTAAGCTGTGTTACCTCGCGTCGTCAGTTTTTCATTTTTGCTGTAGCATTCTGGAATGGTCGTCCTTGTCACTGAAAAACAAGATACAACAGAAACAATTTTTGTCCTTAGTTTTCTTTCATTTATTAATGTTATCTTCTCAATAGTAAATTTATTCTTTTTTTTAAACATTATCATGTCAATTTCTTAACTTTTATTTTTATTTATAATTAGCTGAGCCGCTCGGCGTTGCTCGAGTCTGTAGTTTTTAGGTTACTGTGGGAACAAATCGTTACCAACAGCTTTTGACTGGTTATTAAGCGTGGCACTTGGTGCAACAAATAAAAGAATGTTGTTCTGTTTGACGGTGAGGTTATAACCTTTTTGTTTTATTAATACATATATGTTAGATTCTAATTTTTTTCTTTATAATTAATTCATTTACAATAGTCTTTTGCTTTTTGGTTTTTAGTTAATTTCACTAAGTATAATTTTATTTGTTTTGGCGTTTAAGATTTTTACTTTTCTTTACTCTATAATGGCATCTATAATGATGCCTGCACTCTCTTGCGTTTCTTAGATAAAAAAAGAACGAAATGCCGGATATGACAGAGAAAAAAAGATAGAAATATGGCGACTAAATCTTTTACCTTAGAATGTCCCTACCGAGAGTACCAGATTGGCGAGCGTTGCCAACATTCCCCCCCCCCCCCCGGTAGGTCATTCCGAGGACTGCCCTCTTTCAGGCTCCCTAACTTCTAAGACTGCTATACTGACGGCGGGTCTTTCGTGACGCCGGAGATGGTTTGGACATGGGCGCTTCTAACTTGTCCATCCTTTGACGTTCTGGTTCTCACTACTCGTGACTACTTAGACCAGCAATTTCTAGGAATTTTCGGGTCCACAATAAGGACTATATTGCCCTCTGCTTTGGGTTTCACTGGCTGAAACCATTTTGCTCGACGAGTAATTGTAGGAAGATATTCTTCTACCCAGCGCTTCCAGAAGAGTTCAGCGTACTGCTGAGACTTTTACCAATCTTTCTTTAGTACCCAACTGTCATTAATAAATACTGCCATAGGTTTTGAACCACTCGAGGACCCTAAAAGGAAGTGATTGGGTGTAAGTGCCTCCTCATTTTCGCTGTCAAAGGGAATGTACGTTAGTGGTCTGGAGTTCACAATGTTCTCTACTTCGATGAGCATATTTTTCAAAAGTTCTTCCGATGGATTCCGAGTGGGGTTTATTGCGTATAAAGTGTTTTTCACTGATCGCACCAACCATTCCCAGCTACCGCCCATGTAGGGTGATGCCGGGGGGATAAACTTCCACTTAGTGGTTGTTGACGTAAAGGCCTCTATAAGTCTGTCCTGACTGACGTTTGCAAAAGCCTCCTGAAATTCTCTCTCAGCCCTCTGGAAGTTAGTTCCATTATCACTATATATTTCGATTGGCGTTCCACGACGTCCAATGAAGTTGCGTATGGCCATTATGCAGGTAGAGTGTATGTGCGATTTCGAGGTGCACAGCTCTAGTGGTCAAACATGTTATAAGGACTCCCCATCTTTTTTCGGTTCTTCAATAGATGGTTATATTCATGAGTCCGAAATAGTCCACCCAGACGAAGGAGAATGGACAGCAAAATGAAGCAAGTCTCACAGGTGGCTGTGACAATATGGGGTGAATTGGTTTAGCTCTATTATTCTTACAGGTTTGACAGAGACGTTTTATTGTGGCAAAGGTGGCCTTTAATTTAGATATGTCGCAATTTTGTCGGAGCTCGTTGACTACCGTCTGATGATTCTGATGTTTAAAGCGTGAATGAAAATCCTCTATAATTAGGCGAGTTAATCGATGGTTTCTTGGGAGAATAATTGGAAGCTTCATTTCTTCGTTCACCATCTTCTTTAAGTTATGCGACCATTAGCTCGAATAATGCCGTTCTCATCTTTTCCTGGACAAAGGCTATGGAGTGTACTGGATGAGTCTACGAACCGGTTGGCTTTCAGATCTGCTATTTCCTCAGCATACACGCTTCTTTGCGCCTCTTTAAGAATTATTTTCTCCGCCATCTGAAGTTTTCGTTGTTCTAGGGTTTCTACGATTCGCTCATACCCGAGTTTTTTTACTTTTGGTGTTGTAGATGAAGCGAAGTGCGAACGCTGTGCTCCTTAGCAACCGATTTCATCTGGAAATCTCATCAAACCTAACCAAACCACGTTGTGGTTCATTTAACTGTGCAAATTTATGAAACAAGCTTTAAGTTCTTCCTTTTCCAAGATTTCTTATGCGTTTTCCTTCGGCCAACTGGCGGGGTGTAGACTGAGGAAGTCTGGTCCACTAAACCAACGACTTGAAGCTTAAAATTCAGGAATCTTCTAAAAATTTCGTGCCCTCGTCAGCTACGTCCATTTTAGTAAGGACTCACCGCCAATGTGATATTTCTGTGAGGTCTAGGATCTCGCTGACTGTAAAGGCCACAAATTGCCGGTATCTTCAGTGATCGGATCGGATCCAGCTCAGTACGTTTCTAGAGTCCAACCAAAAATATCGTTTGGAGAATTCAAGTGAGTGGGAGTCCACAATGCTTTTCGCTAGCCGAGCGCCTAAGACTGCTGCTTGTAGCTCCAGTCGGGGTATGGAGAGATTTTTTAAGGGCGCTACCCTAGTCTTGGCCCCAATAAGGGTGCACTACTTGGCTGGTAGTCGTGCTTCTGATATACGCTACTGCGGCAAACCCACTCTCGCTCGCATCGACAAAGAAATGCAGCTGTCGCTCTGAGCTACGGCTAGTTTTTACGTAGCACCGTGGTATTTTCAACTTTTCCATAGTTCGAAGGTACCTAGTCCAATTCAACTGTGAAGGAGTCACAGCCAACGACCTCTTAATTCATTGCTCTATTATTACCATTAACAGGTTGTCAACCCTCGGCTGTACCTCGATATCCGATCCTCTCACATTCAGTTAAATGTATTACACTTGACTTGCATGTGTATCCATAGAGTGCATTTTACTCAGAACAATATGATTCCCAACGGCAGGCCACTGCCAGCCGGCCGGCAGAAGTAATAAGGGATCATATTGCTTTGACTGTATGCGCGCTGTATATGTCACAGCAATAGTCTTTGGGTATGAGCATTTGTTTATGATATAGGTCATTGGCGCTCACCCAAAAGAATGTGATGATGAAGCGTTTTAATCGGATATCGAAGTGTGGTCGATTGTTCGATAACCAGAATTAGTGCATAGTAGCTTTGTATAAATAGGGTATGAATTTGGAAATAAAGTTGTATTGTGATCGTGAAGTCGACCCGAAGAACACTCTTGTTTATTATTTGACATATGGCTTCTTGCCTAAAAATATAAGCTTGGACGTCTTCTTTTTCAGTCGTCATCGGTACCACCCTCAACTTTGCAATTCTTGCGAAAGAGGTTCGAGCAAAAGCAGTGAATGCTAAGCGATTGGTGCTGAAGTACAAGCGACTTCACATGGCGATCCTGCCTTCAAAAGTACATAGTCAGATAGCATAGTAAAAGCTAGTTTTTCCTCCACGTTTTTCCTCAAAGCGAAAATAAAAACGAAAAGTGTTACTATATATATCATATATATATTAGAGTGGGTCAAAAAAATCGATTATTTTTTTTTTTACAAATGCTACGGAAAAATGGGTTGCTATGCTCCTTAAAAAAATTTTCAAAAATTATGAGCTCTTAATTTTAATATTTAGGTCCTCCGCATCGCAGTTTTGTATATTTTCGTCAGTCCAATAGAAAAAAATTCATACCTCATCATTTATCGATTGAACAGAAAAATGTTCCAAAAAAATCTTTTAGGAAATTTAAAGCTCTACAAAAAAGGTATCTTGTGTTTTTTCCGTAAACCTCACAATTTGAAAGATATTAAGGATTTAATTTTGATTATTTTAGGACAAACTTCACTTTTGTTTATGAATTTTATAACTCGACAATAAATAACTTTTACAAAATGCGCAATGCAAATTTTTGTTGGAAATTAACTGCTCTTTAAAAATGGTTTTTAATGTTTTGGCGATGAAATTAACCGTTCAAAAGTTATTCATCATCAAACTTTCATGTGTACGGATTTTTAAAGTTTTGAATGAGATATTCGAAAAATTTCAATTTAAGTTATGAATTTTATATGAATTTCATTTCTTTTCATTAATATAAATATTATTTGAGTTTTTTTTTCACAATTCAAACAGATGAAATGAAATACAAAACAGAAATTCTCTAGGAGAGCAATTTTCCCTAGGATAGTGAGTTCTAATGATTAAAAATAAGATGTTTAGAATAACTAAAGAAAAATTTTGATAATTTTGAAAATAGAACTCAAATAATACTAATATTAATGACAAGAAATGAAATTCATATGAAATTCATAAATTAAATTGAAATTTTTCGAATATCTCACCAGAAACTTTTAAAATCCGTACACATAAAAGTTTGATGATGAATAACTTTGGAACGGTTAATTTCATAAAAGACCTTTTTTATAGAGCAGTAAATTTCCAACAAAAATTTGTATTGCGCATTTTGTAAAATTCATTTATTGTTGAGTTATAAAATTCATAAACAAAAATGAAATTTGTCCTTAAATAATCAAAATTAAATCCTTAATATCTTTCAAATTGTGAGGTTTACGGAAAAAACACAGGATACCTTTTTTGTAGAGCTTTAAATTTCCTAAAAGATTTTTTGGAACATTTTTCTGTTCAATCGATAAATGATGAGGTATGAATTTTTTTCTATTGGACTGACGAAAATATACAAAACTGCGATGCGGAGGACCTAAATATTTAAATTAAGAGCTCATAATTTTTGAGAATTTTTTTAAGGAGCATAGCAACCCATTTTTCCGTAGCATTTGTAAAAAAAAAAAATAATCGATTTTTTTGACTCACTCTAATATATATATTACAAAAATCTGGATGACAACCCAGTGCGACCTAACAGCGGCCGCAAAACATCTCGCAGAAGCCAAAAACATCCTAGAGAGGGGGAACCAGTCAAAAACACCAATCGAAGACAGAACTATTGGCCCTCGCCCTCTGACAATTGAAGAGTATAGAAGGCGAGTCAAACAACACAGAGCCCTGACCATCGTTGTGCCCGAACAGAAGAGATCCCGGGGTGGTAGACGAGAAATTAATAAACAAGAACTAGGGAACCTATATCGTCTGGTAAATCTGCCTGGTATAAGCCAAGTAGAACGACAAAAATTCCTTGAAGCTATAAAAACAAAAAAGAAGAACCAACAACGCCTAGAGAAGACAAATAACAAAAAGAAACAAAAGCAGGCTGAGAACAATTTCCAAAAACTGTTCAGCAAAATAACAACGCAAATACGAGACGGGATCCAGAGCCGGAAGTAGTGTCAAGAGCACTAAAGAACATCTTTAATTATTATTACTATAGGTTTAAAAACCATTTTTTTTGAAAATCATTCTGTTATGGGTAAAAGCAATTCTAAAGAGGAAGTAGTTGTTAATAACAACGGCTCCCTAGAAAATACGTCATCTACATCAATCCACTTTGGATTGGATGTAAAAACAATAGTGACTGTAATAATCGTTTGTATAATATTGAATTACGTTTGGAAACACTTAAAAAATAAATTAGAACAAATGTTAGAAAGCAAATTATGGAAAACAATATTTCCAAACGAAGAATGTCAGTGTAATACTTAAAGTAAAACAAAGCAAAATAAAGCAAAAATAAATTTTTTTGGTTAACTATTTTTCTTTTGCTCCTTCTTATGATCTATCAAACCGGTTTTAACGCACATAAATCTCTTGATGGACTTCAGCCTACTAGAAAAAGCTTTAGATAATTTGAAAAAATTTAAAAAAGACTCCAAACCGTAAAAGGAAAGCAAAAGGAGTTAACGCAAAATTAACGGAAATTTCAAATTTATGGGTTGAGTTCATCCAGGAATTTATAAGTTGTAACCAGAAGGATCTCACTGAGGCAGAACACAAGTATTTGAAAAAATTAACTTCTGAAGCAAAAGAGTAAAAAGAACGCTCACAAGAAATTATAAGTCAGAATATTCAGGAAGTTAATTCAGACGCAGAATCGGAAATAGGATCAGCAACAGAAGAATTAGAAGTAAAAATTAGTCAGGCAGAAACAAAACCAGTAGACAATCAAAAGGATCTCACAGAAACAGAACACGAGTATTTGACAAAACTAACTTCTGAAACAAAAGAGTATAAAGAGCGCTCAAAAGAAATTATAAGTCAGAATATTCAGGAAGTTAATTCAAACTCAGAATCAGAAATAGGATCAGCAACAGAAGAATTACAAGTAAAAATTAGTCAGGCAAAAACAAAACCAATAGACAAAATGACAGGCTTTGACTACAGTAAGGCATAAAAGTTGCCAGTACTTAACTGCGAAACATTCAACAAACGAACAGAAAATATTAGGGATTTTTTAAATAGCATCGAGTTTTACCATGACACCCTTAACGACACGTCAAAACCTCTTCTTATTAAATTTTTATTGAAGTGCAAAATACAGGGTAAGGCTCACTCAAACCTGAAAACTTAGAACAATTAAAAGCCAATATAACAGAAAAATGTGGAGATAGGGAAACAATTGAAAGCATACAATCAGAATTAGACAGATCACGCCAGAAAAATAGACCGATTCGAGAGTTCGTATCAGAAGTGGAAGATCTTATAGCAAAAATGACAGAATTGGAAATTAGCATTCAAGGGGAACAAGCTAGGGAAACGTTGACTTTAGCAAACGAACGCAGAGGTTTAGCTTTCCTAAAGCAAGGGGTTAATGAAAGATACAAAATTATTCTCGACAGCGCCCGACACGTCAAAATGCAGGATGCTATCTCCCACTTGTTGGAGTTATCTCCAAACAATGCAGGAGCTACAGAAACGATACGATATGCAAATAACAACTATAATCCGAATCTTAACCATACTGCTCAAAATTTCCGCAATAACTATCAACCTAACTACAACCGACCTGTTTACCACAATAACGACAATAGAAACCGAAATCCAATAAGGCAAAATAATTTTAATAATAATAATTACTCACAAAACTTCCCAAGATCCAACAATTTTGCTAACCAAGCTCAAACAAGATTTAGCTCAACACAAACTCGCTACCCGATTCAACAGAATAACATGATTAGAAATAATTACAATAGCAACGGAGGTAGAACAAACAACAACCAAAATAGTTTACATCCCAGAAATAACAGACAAGGTAACAATCAAAGTAACCCTAACAATAACAGAATAAGACGTAACACACATAGAGAATCAGCCTATATTTTAAATGAGGGAAACGAAGCACCCACCGAGGGGGGAGCATGTACAGGGGGCATAATAAACGGCCTATATGTAGTTTTCAATACAAATAATAAGAATACAAAATTTTTACTAGATACAGGCGCATCCATTTGCACCATAAAAGAACAAGCATTAGACAAAAACATACAAATAGACACATTAAGTAAAATAACAGTAGTAGGTATATCTGAAGAATTAACAACCATATAGGAACTTGCAAAAATACACTGTTATTGGGACAGCAATTAACGGACTATCCTTTTCACGTAGTAAAAGATTCATTTCCCGTACCCGTTGATGGCATTATTGGTGCTAACTTCCTTAAAGATTTTGGAGCTATAATTGACCTAGAACATTTCATTTTAAAATTATCTCTAAACAATAGTCAAATTTCCTTACCTATAGAAAGTCCAAATAAACTTAACTCATTAACAATAGCACCCGGATCTGAAGCCACCTATTGGTTGAACAGTAAACATACAGACACAAGAGTTTTTGACTCCCAAGAACTTTGCGAAGGAGTATTCATGGCCGGTTCTATATCTACGATAAAAAACGGAAAAACACCAATAAAAATTTTAAACACTCGACAGGAAGAAGTAAAATTAAAATGGGTAGAACCAGATTCCAAAGCACTTTCAGAGTACCACATTTTGGCGTATGAACAGACAACAAATTCCAAGACGAAACGAACACAACAATTACTTTCACAAATTAATTTTGACACTTTAAACACAGAAGAAGCATCAGAACTTAAAGCTTTTTGCACTAAATTTCAAGATATTTTCCATTTAGAAAACGATAAACTAACATACACATTACACACATATAGGTCAAGCCCAAGTATCACTTAAAGTAGGAACAACGGCGAAGTATACTAAACCATATAGATTACCTCATTCACAAAAAAATTACATATAAAACGAAGTAGAGAAGATGATTAAAAACGACATTATTGAACCATCGGTATCAGCATGGAACTCACCTATTCTTGTAGTGCCCAAAAAGAAAGACCCAGTAACAGGAATGCAAAAATTCCGATTAGTAATTGATTATAGAAAAGTTAACGACGTCATCAAAGATGATAAATTTCCATTGCCTAACATAACTGACATATTCGATATGGTAGGAGGTGCAACTTATTTCTCCTGTATAGTTTTAAGCCAAGGATACTACCAGATGAAATTAGAAAAGGAAAGTAGGCCATGCACAGCGTTCTCCACCGAAAACGGTCATTATCAACTAAAACGACTGCCAATGGGTTTAAAAATATCACCTAGTACATTCTCAAGAATGATGTCTATAGCAATGTCCGGTCTAACGTATTCAAAAGGTTTTGTGTATCTTGACGACCTTATAGTGTTTGGTAAAAATTTAGAACACCACAATTATAATTTAATTGAAGTATTCGAAAGATTGAGAGAAGTAAATCTCAAACTACACGGTAACACTGGTTCTTGTGTGTTTAGTTTGTGTTCTAATCGCGTCTCATTTATTTTCATTTATCTTGTGTAGTTTGGTAATTTTAATTATAAACTGCAAGTCAAATAAGTGTTTAAAGTTCGTATTTTTGTTTAAAGTGTTATTTTGTCTTGTACAATAATCTAAACTCTGTGTATTTACAAGTTTTCTTGCTTAGCTTAATTGTGTAGTGATTGGTAAGAAAAAGTTTTTCTTACCCGTTTCCTATTAATTGAGTGCAATTTGAGTTGTTTTCTTTTTTATATTTGTCTCTCCCTTTAACTTCTTTGAATTCCTAATCTATCCTTTCTCCTCAAACTATAATTTCTTTCCTTAACCACTTTTGAAATATATAACTTTGTAAGCTCTTTATTATCGTCTGCTTGGTGCAGTTGGTAAAAGCGTAGACACTTCTATCTTAGAGACGAGATCTCGCATTGGCGATCCGAGAATCCTGGTTTCACTAGGTTCAATGACGACCGACTTGCAAATGCAGTCATCGCCCAGCGAAACGGGGATAACACCCTGTTCGTTTCTAAGATGGACCTCGTGGACATCTTTCACAAAATAAAGAAAAAGAAGTCAGAAGGAGTCGACGGCATACCCAATGTTGTGCTGCGAAACCTCCCTGCGGAAGCGGTGGACATATACACCACGTTGTTCAACAATGCGCTGAATAATGCATATTATCCAGTGCGTTGGAAGACGGCAGTGGTCCATCCTCTCCTTAAAAAAGGTAAGGATGGTTCCAATCCAGCAAATCTCCGGTCAATTAGTCTTCTTCCGAGTATCAGCAAGGTATTCGAGAAAGTTCTCAATAGAGCTCTGTCCACATGGGCTGAGGACAAACATATTATTCCTGAAAATCAGTTCGGTTTTAAGGCGGGCCATGATACCACACATGCCGCGTCTAAACTAGTATCAGATATTCAATGGAACAAAGCTAAAAATCAGTGTACGGGTGCATGTCTGGTTGACTTGGAGAAGGCTTTCGATACCGTTTGGTTAGACGGTCTTTTCTATAAGTTAATCAGATATGGCATGAGTAAACCACTGCTTTATATTCTAAATGACATGCTTCATGGTAGAACGTTTGTTGTGAAAAGTTGCAACACAACTTCTACCAGAACTTTTAAAATACAGAACGGTCTACAACAGGGGGCGGTGAATTCGCCTATTTTATTTAGCATTTTCACCGGCGATCTAATTGGTTCTCTTCACCATGCTATAGCGTACGCCGACGACCTTATTGCGTACAGAACAGGTCCAAAGATCGAAGTCATCAGAATACTTTTGCAGCGTGACTTCGATAAGATCCAGCAATATTGCGATGACTGGAAGTTGAAAATCAACGTCCAGAAATCGGAAACAATTGTGTTTAGAACCTCGTTGGCTCGGGCCTCATGGGATACGAGAAAGAACTGGCGAAAGCTGGTGATCGTTGATCTACATGGCCACCCACTGCCAAACAAAGTAGTAGTCAAGTACCTTGGCATCTGGCTAGATCAGTATCTATATTTTAACAAACATATGGATGCGGCTCTGGCCAGGGCTAGGGGAGCTTTTGCTCTGACAAGGCGACTGTTTCACAGCAGTCAACTTGATAGCAGAGTGAAGGTGATTTGCTACATGGCCCTCATAAGGCCAATGATTGTCTATGGGTGCCCCGTGTCGTTCAATGTTACAGCGTCTCAAATGGAAAAGATTCGGGTGTTTGAGAGACAGTGTCTGCGTACCTGTCTTGGATTGCACAGAACACCAGAGTCGGAGTACAGAAAATATTATCCTAATGAGGTCCTTTACAACGGGGCTCAAATAAACAGGATCGACAACTTCATTATAAAACTGACTCGTGGTCACACTGCAAGAGCGATGACCTCGACCAATGGCCTAATTTTTGGGGCTTATTACCCCAACACTGAATATATGGAGAAAACGCGCTTCAGTGGATTTGTCCCACCGGAGGCTTTCCTCTATTTTGATATGGTAGGGTTGATTCAGGATAGATTGGCGGTTCCGCTAATCTACCACGTCTGCCGTAAGTCCGTGGAACGACGACTCCTTTACAACCGAGACGTCACCGCAGTAGGCGGAGAAGCTGTAGAGCTCCTCCGGTTCAGTAGGGCGGTTTCAGATCGCGATCGTCGTGACGTTGTTAAAACGTCGAAAATGTTCTGGTGGTTGTCGGAGCAACAACATGAATTTGATATTGATAGCGAGTCGCCAATGGCTGGCTTACACAGGTTTAGCGTGTAAGTCTTAGGGTATAGGGGGTGGGCACAGTGGCAAAAAAAAAAAAATCACAAAAAATCAAAAAAAAAAAAAAACATAAAATCAAAAAAATCAAAAAAAAATCACAAAATACAAAAAAAACCAAAAAAAAAAAAAAAATTAAAAAATACAAAAATCCAAAAAAATTACAAAATACAAAATACAAAAAAAAAAACCCAAAAGCTTCTGTGGCTGCTCTAGTTTTAAGTAGATTTAAGTAGTTTTAATTAGTTTTAATTAGTTTTAAGAAAACAAAAAACATGATCTATCGAACTAAGTTTTTTAAAATTTTCTTAGTTTTAACTTGTTCTAGTTTTGATTCATAAGGTATCTTAAGGCCGAAAGGCACTAGTAGTAAGATATTGAATAATTTAGAGTACCCGCCTAGGGTCAGTAAGTTAATTAAGTTATTATATAAGCTAATTTTACACATTTTTGTTAGCATGTAAGTAGATATAAGAAAAATTGAATAAAAATGAATTAAAAAATGAAAAAAAAAAGCGTAGATTTATTTTTGGAATACACACTTAGTAAGCCATTCTAGGTTCAACTCCCAGTCCATCCCAAAAAAAATTTTTTTTTTTTTTTTGCCCAATATTTTTTAATTTTTGTTTTTTTTTTTCCTGTTCTGCTCACAAATACTTTTTTATTTGCTAACTATGGATTGTGCAGCTGTTAAGTGTTTGTATAGTTCCAACTCACCTGTTTTCGCATGCTATGGTGTATGTGGCAAAGCATTTCATGCAAAATGTATTGGGGCGAACAATGCGCTTTTAGATAAAATAAGTGCTTTTAAAAGTGCTTGTTGGTATTGTGAAGAGTGTAAAAAAATATCTCTCTCCCACCTAGCAATTAAAATGTCTGCGTTCAAACTAGATATTGAAAAGCTGTCGAAAGGTTTTGACCAACTTTTCAAAGTTTTTAATAACTCCGTTTTGAACTTAGCATCATTTTCCTCTCCCTGTAGCTCTGTTGACATGTCTTCATCTACGGAGGACTTAGAAATTCCAATTTCCAAAAAAACTCTTGACTTGAAGGATCTTAATGCTCAGCCTTCGGCATCGGGAACTAAAAGCTCTGTCACGCTTCCAAATACGGGCACTAAAAGAAACCGTGAAGGAACAGTAGCTAGCAAAAACTTGAGCTCTCCTTCAAAGCGAAAGACATTGAGAAGCAACTCCGTCAAAGTTAAAAGTCCGTCTGTCCCGATAGAACTAGTGGTTGAAGTAGCTGATCTCGAAAATAGATCATTATCAACTAATCCCAGTTCTGAACCAGAGTCTGGTGCATCTCTCACACCAATAGAGACGGTTCCAAAACCGAAATTAAATTTTGTGTCTCGACTAAGGCCAGATCTTAATACAAACGATGTTTTGCATTATCTCGTTTCAAAGAAATTGATTCCTGATGAAAATTTTATTAAATGCAGTAAGATAAGCAAAACTGATAGCTTTGTGTCTTCGTTCAAATTGCTTGTCCCGCCCTCGTCTTTCGAGTCTATTTGTGACAGTAACTCTTGGCCTGGTGGTGCTCTTGTTAAAGAATTTTCCATCAACAGGAGAGTTAAAAACAAATTGGTTACCAATACTGCTCCAAAAAACTAATTAGATTTTCCCTCTTTTATCAAAACGTAAGAGGTCTTCGCAGTAAAACTGCTGATTTATATGTTAACTCCCACGTTTTCAAACATGACGTGTTTGTTTTGACTGAAACTTGGCTAAGTCCAAGTTTCTTGAATTCCGAAATCTCGAGCCCTGAGTTCTCGGTCTACCGTAAAGATCGGCACATAGACAGGCCAGATGAGGTCGGTGGTGGTGTTTTGATTTCGGTCAGGAACACATATATGTCGTCTCGTATACTCGTTTCTTGAATTCCGAAATCTTGAGCCCTGAGTTCTCGGTCTACCGTAAAGATCGGCACATAGACAGGCCAGATGAGGTCGGTGGTGGTGTTTTGATTTCGGTCAGGAACACATATATGTCGTCTCGTATACTCTTTCCGTTTGAACTGACTATTGATGTTGTTTGTGTGAAAGTCTGTACACTGTCTAAAAATATTTTTATCGTTAACGTTTACATTGTTCCAAAAAGTTCAGCCTCTGCTAATGCTGAACTGTCGCTAATTTTGGATCATATTTTTGAATTGTCGGACCTAGAAAGCCAAATTTTGTTACTAGGTGACTTTAATTTACCATATGTCCAATGGTTACCCTCTGACGATGGATCATTCCAAAAACCCTCTCTAACTTCACCGCAGCGTGAGCTTTCTTGTTTAGATAATGTTATATCTACTGACTTACAGCAAGTAAGCTGTATAAGAAATTTCCAAAATCGTATGTTAGACCTTGTTTTCTCTTCCGAAGCTATTAGCACGGTTGTTCTTCAATCTAATTCAGGCATTACTAGAATTGATGATCTTCATACCCCTTTAGATATTTTTGTTGAACTAAGCAACGTATCTCACGTTATTAATAATTCAAATGACTGTTTATATACTTTTGACTTTCGAAAAGCGAATTTCGATTTGCTCTCGAATGAATTAAGCAGGGCTGGTATTGAAAATATATCAACCCTTACAAATATTGACGAAGCAGTCGCTTGCTTTTACTCCGTTTTAGAAAATTGCATGGAAAAAACCATTCCCAAAAAGACGCTCAGAAATGATAGTTTTTGCCAACCGTGGTTTACCAAGGAACTAAAGGCTCTGAGGAATAAAAGAAACAAGGCTTGGAAGACCTATTTAATAACTCTTTCTCCAACTGACCACCAAATATTTATAAGTTTTTTTAAAGACTTCAAAATACTTTCTCAGAATCTGTACTCTAGCTATGTCACCCAAATGGGGTGTTCTCTGAAAAACGATCCAAAAAGCTTTTGGTCCTTTGTAAATTCTAAAAAAAAATCAGATGGCTATCCAGCCAACTTTATTTATAATACCATATCTTTAAAAAATACTCCCGACATTTGCAATGCCTTTGCAGACCAATTTAATGGCTCTTTTTGTAATACAAATCTAGAAATTGATGAAAAATACTTTGAATATTTAACTCACTGCTCGCAAGTGAATTTTAATAATATCCCTATTCAAAGAGACAGAATTACTTACTACCTCTCTTCTCTCAAAGATGACGTTTCTTCTGGCCCGGACAGTATTCCGCCAATTGTTTTAAAGAAGTGTTCCTCACGATTATCCTCTCCACTTGAACATCTTTTCAAGCTTTCATTAAAATCTGGAATATTCCCCACTCTTTGGAAAAAATCTTTTATCATACCTGTTTTCAAAAAGGGTGAAAAATCCGATATAAAAAACTACAGACCTATTTCAAAGCTCTCATGCATACCTAAGGTATTTGAACAAGTAGTCTGCGAATGCGTATCCTTTTTTTCAAGGAATGTTGTCTGCCACCAGCAGCACGGATTTATGCAAAGAAGATCGACGGCTACCAACCTCCTGCATTTGCATTTACACTGACTTTTCTAAGGCGTTTGACCAACTGTCTCATAACGTCATACTTTATAAACTAAAAGCCTTTGGATTTCTCCCAGTATTTATTGCTTGGATAAGTTCCTACTTAAAAAATAGGTCTTATGAAGTCAAATTTCGTAACGTTTTGTCAAAACCTTTCAATGCTATGTCTGGCATGCCACAAGGTAGTCATCTCGGCCCCTTGCTTTTCATTATTGCAATAAATGATGTAATTTCTTGCATCTCCTATAGCGACATTTTAATCTTTGCTGATGATATGAAAATTTTTAAAATCATCGAAAACGCTTCAGATCGCGACTTCTTACAAAAAGATATTGATAGTTTTGTTGTATGGTGTTCAATGAACGGACTAATTTTAAATACTTCCAAGTGCCAAAGTATGACCTTTTCCCGTAAAAGATCTCCTAGCATTAATATTCAATATCGCAACAATCCCTATCTCAAGTTTCTAAATTCCGGGACCTCGGTGTTCTTTTTAGTACCAACCTCGAATTTAATGAACACATCAACCACATTATTAACAAAGCAAATTCAATGCTTGGCTTTATTAAGCGATGGGCTAGGGAATTTAATGACCCTTATGTTACCCTCTCTTTATACAACTGTTATGTTCGTCCCCATCTAGAGTATGCTTCTCAGGTGTGGTCACCATTTTATGATATTCATAAATCTCGAATCGAAGCAATACAGCACAGATTCATACGCTTCGCTCTCAAAGGTCTTCCTTGGGAAGATCTTTTCAATCTTCCTCCCTATGAAAATCGTATTCGCTTATTAAATCTTCAAACCCTCTCACAGAGAAGAATCAACAATGATTTAGTGTTTTTTCATCAATTAATAACCGGTATAATTGATGCTCCCGACTTGCTCTCCCACGTAGGATTCAACTATCGCGGAGGAACTCACCAACTACGTAATTTAGAGTTTATACATCGCTCCCACCACCGAACTAACTATGGCATGCATGAGCCATTAGCTCGCATGAGTAGGTTATTAAACTCCAATCCTTTTATTGCCGATTTCAACATCAGTAAAAATAGTTTAAAATTAATATTAAGAACCAGTTTACCATCAGCATGATTCATGTTTAGTAGTTTTTTTATTACAGTAGTTTAATTTAAATTTTTATTTATAAACCTTGTTTAG
Source organism: Melanostoma scalare (assembly GCA_949752695.1). Classification (NCBI taxonomy): domain Eukaryota; kingdom Metazoa; phylum Arthropoda; class Insecta; order Diptera; family Syrphidae; genus Melanostoma; species Melanostoma scalare. Next base: position 81,215,646 of record OX456986.1, on the reverse strand, counting down.
TATTGTTTCACCAGTTTAGTTTGTTCTATTAATGTTAATTTTAATATAATTTAAGTTTTACTTTGTAAATGTTGTAATGTTTTTTTTTATTTTTCCTCGTATACGTTCTCCCTTTGTGCTTGTGGTGGCGTTATTTACTAACCACTAACACTTGCATTAAAAAAAAACTACATACAAGTAAATGTGCTTTCCTTAGAAAAGAAGTTTTATATCTAGGTCATATAATATCAGACAAAGGTATTATACCAGATCCATCAAAATCCATAGTAATGAGAAATTATTCAATCCCACAAAATGCAGACGAAGTAAGTAGATTTGTAGCATTTGCTAACTACTATAGAAAGTTCATACCAAATTTTGCAACACTAGCAATTCCTTTAAACCGTTTATTAAGAAAGAACGTAGAATTTAAATTTTCCGAAGATTGCAATACCTCATTTAATTTGCTAAAAGAATTCCCAATAAGCCCAAATATTTTACAGTTTCCAAATTTTGAAAAAGAATTTATACTCCGAACAGACGCCTCTGGATTTGCCTTAGGTGCTGTTATATAAAATTTTGATGATAAACCCATCGCATACGCAAGTAAATCATATAATAAAGCCGAAAAGAATTACAGCACTATAGAAAAAGAATTGCTCGCTATAGTATGGGCGGTAAAACATTTCAGACCGTTTCTTTTTGGAAGACGTTTCAAAATACTAACGGACCATAGACCACTAGTATATCTGTTCTCACTAAAAGAACCTTCAAGTAGATTAACAAAATTTAGGCTAATATTAGAGGAATATGGAGTATTCACCAGGCAAAGACAACTGCACTGCGGATGCATTAAGTAGAATACAACTATAGTCAGAGGACTTACAGAATTTATTTGTGTGTGTCACAACAAGAGCACAAGCTAGAAATTAAAATTTTAAAGAAGAGAACCCAACAACAAGTAAATTAGAGAAAGAAAAAATCATAAGTGAACTTCTTAAACCGCCAGAAAAGGGTCTAAAAATAGTCGAGTTGAAAATATTAAATAGCTTCAAAGATAGGATACATTCCAGGGAATAATTGTTTGATATTAAATAGGTCAAAGATAAGCACTATTGCCCGATCAGCATCATTTGACAAAATGTTGTTGAGGGACGTGCAAAATAACGATGAACCATTATTAAATAATGAAGAGGAATCCAAGAATAGCACTACTGCTCGATCAGCATCATTTGACAAAATGTTGTTGAGGGACGTGCATACAATTTGCGGACCTCTATCAATTAAAGATATTTATATAACTAAAGAAGAGTTAGGTAAACTCTCAGACGGCCGTCGTAAAGAGAAATTATATATATCAAAGAAAAAGATAGAAGAAATATTCAAAGGAAATAAAATAAAAGTGCACATAATTGAAGATAAAATAAAAGTTACGGACCCTGGAAAACAAAAACTTATACTCAATGATTACCACATGTTACCGACAAGTGGACATGCCGGAATAAATCGCATGTTACGGACTATTAAGAAAAAATATTTTTGGACAGGAATGCAAAACGATGTGACGACATACGTTAAGCACTGCCCAATGTGTCAGCGAAACAAACACATACTTCCAAAAAATCAACCGATGCCTATTACTACAACAGCAGAAACATGCTTCGACAAAATATATCTTGATCTAGTTGGACCTCTTGACGAGACCACTTACACCATTTACACAAAGTAGCTTAAAGGGGTACTCATGCAAAGTCTCGCGTAAAGTTACATATTTACACAAAACGTGATCTTACGCCGAAGCATGAATACCCTTATTAACACTACAAGACGAACTTACGAAGTTTACGAAGCAATGGCTTCGCTTTACCAAATAAAGAAGCTAATACGGTAGCTAATGGACTTGTAGAAGGCTTTATCCTAAAGTATGGAGTCCCTGCTACCATATCATCTGACCAAGGTACAGAATTTATAAATAGAGTTTTCAAAGATCTATGTAAGTTATTAAAGATAGAACAATTGCAACCCACCGCTTATCACCATGAAAGCATTGGAGCACTAGAAAATTCTCATAAAGTTTTAGGAGCATACCCTAGGAGATAGGAGTTATGTAGAAGAAAAACATACAGATTGGAACAACTGGTTGCCATACTATGTTTTCTGTTACAACACTTCAGTACATTCAGAAACAGGATTCATCCTATTTGAATTAGTATTTGGAAGACAATGTAATTTGCCTTCAAATCTTACAAAGAAAGTTGATCCAGTGTACAACTACGAAGACTATCTGATAGACTTAAAACACAGACTAGAAATTGCTCATAAGGATGCTAGGGATACTTTAATACAAAAGAAAGTTTCTAGGAAAGATAGGTACGATTCTGATAGAAAAGCAAAAACTCTTGATTACAACGTAGGTAGTTTAGTCTTGTTAAGAAACGAGAGCAGAAAGAAGCTAAATCCAATATATATAGGACCATATGAAGTCTTATCACAGAAAGGAGTAAATTGCGAAATAAATGTGAAAAGAAGAAAATGATTGTTCACAAAAACAGATTGAAACCATTTTATATATATATTGTAATGAACACCCAACATTTATACCAATTTCCTAATCGAAAACGTTTAACCGAAAACACAACTGGCAACACTATAATGGAATGGTATAAAATGACAGGCATTGCTTGTAAGCCAGTGTGTGTGAGTGTAGAGATTTTTGACAGCAACTGTGGAAACCATGGAGAAGAAACTGGAACGCTCTAGATGAGTGTTGTTCTATATAAATAGGACCGCTGACGCAACGAGCAGTCAGTTTTGATTATAGAGTGATAAAGTTAAGAGTGAAATGTTGTTAACCAGTGATAGTCCAATAGTCGAGTTGAGTTCGAATAAAGTATAGATACTGAATAAAGTGGTAGAAATAAATAAAAAGTGAAGTTTTATTTTGCGAACTAAGCGCACGTTACATTGGTGTCAGAAGTGTAAATAAAACTTATTTGTGAAAAAAAAATAAAAAACTAGTTAAGTGCAAAAAAAAAAAAAAAAAAAAAAAAAAAAAAAAAAAAAAAAAAAAAAAAAAAAGACGGAAGCACTCGTTTTTGTGTGGACTACCGAAGGCTGAATGATGTGACTAAAAAGGACAGCTATCCCCTGCCGAGAATCAGTGATACCCTGGATGCTATGGAGGGAGCCCAGTGGTTTTCGACGCTGGACTTGAAGAGTGGATATTGGCAAGTTGACATCCACCCTGATGATCGGGAAAAGACGGCGTTTTCTACAGGTAATGGGCTCTGGCAGTTTAAAGTTATGCCGTTTGGGCTGTGCAACGCTCCGGCAACATTCGAGCGTTTGATGGAGTGCGTTCTTCAAGGACTGACGTGGAAAGCGTGCCTTGTCTACTTGGACGATGTCATTGTTTACGGGAAAACATTTGACCAACATTGCAAGAATCTAAAAGCCGTGTTTCAGAGTCTTCGCGAGGCTAACCTTAAACTGAATCCAGAAAAATGTGCACTTTTCAAAACCGAAGTTAAGTATTTGGGACACATCATCTCTTCCCAAGGAGTGAAGACTGATCCTGAAAAAGTTGACTCCGTCAAAAATTGGCCAACACCACAGGACAAACATCAACTCCGAAGCTTTCTTGGTCTTGCCACATATTACCGACGTTTCGTTAAGAACTTTGCTGGAGTTGCAAAGAGTTTGCATCAGCTCACCGAAAAAGGGAAGCAGTTCAAATGGTCAGGTGAGTGTGAAAAATCTTTTCAGGAACTCAAATACCGCCTCTGTAACGCTCCAGTGCTGGCACATCCAACACCTGGCAAAACATTCATCATCGACGCAGATGCAAGCAACGTTGGAATCGGGGCGGTACTGTCCCAAGTGCATGATGGCGAAGAGAAAGTGGTGGCATATTATAGTAAGGTCCTCTCGAAGCCTGAAAGAAACTACTGCGTGACCAGAAGGGAACTGCTGGCTCTTATCTTGGCAACAAAGCACTTCCATAAGTACATCTATGGACAGAAATTCCTTCTGCGGACAGACCATGGTGCTCTGAACTGGCTGTTGAACTTCAAAAATCCAGAAGGTCAAGTCGCAAGGTGGATAGAAAGACTGCAGACTTATGACTACCAGATTCAACACCGCAGAGGAAAGCTGCACTCAAACGCCGACGCATTGTCCCGAAGACCTTGCAAAGAGGATTGCAAGCATTGTAGGCGACAAGAAAACAAAGAAAATATTACCGCTCAGCGACTAAGAGCTGACCCCATATGCGGATGGAGCAATGAGGAAGTGAGGACCGCTCAACAGGAGGATCCAGATATCGAACCCATTCTCGCATGGAAAGAGAATGAAGAGAAACCTGAATGGGGAGACATTTCTGACCGGAGTCCAGTTCTCAAAGCCTATTGGGCACAGTGGGACTCACTATATGTGCAAGAAGGTGTCCTCAGGCGAAGATGGGAGTCCGTTGACGGTAAATCATATGTGATGCAGTTGATCGTACCGCAATCGAAAGTCAGTGAAGTTCTTCGGGAGATGCACGACGGACCTTCTGGAGGTCACCTGGGAGTTAACAAAACACTGGGGAAGGTGCGACATCGGTTCTACTGGTTACATGCTAGAGACGACGTGGAGAAGTGGTGCCGAACATGTGACAAGTGTGCTGCAACCAAAGGACCTGGTAGGAAGATTCAAGGTAAGATGCATCAGTACAACGTTGGATCGCCTTTTGAGAGGATTGCAGTAGATGTGGCTGGGCCTTTTCCAGAGACCAATGCTGGAAACAAGTACATTCTGGTTGTAATGGACTATTTTAGCAAATGGCCTGAGGCGTATGCCATCCCAAATCAAGAAGCCAAAACGGTGGTCGACCAGATTGTGTTTAACTGGGTAAGTAGGTTTGGCGTACCTATGGAACTCCATTCCGACCAAGGGAGGAACTTCGAGTCAAACATCTTCCAAGGAGTGTGCGGACTACTTGGCATCAAGAAGACCAGGACCACACCGCTTCATCCACAATCTGATGGGATGGTTGAAAGATTCAACCGGACCTTGAAAGAACACCTCACCAAGGTCGTAGGCGACTACCAAAGAGACTGGGATAGGCACGTACCGCTATTCCTGATGGCCTATAGAAGTGCAGTACATAGCTCGACAGGACATACACCATCTGACATCCTGTTCGGGAAAACCATGCGGCTGCCCAGCGAACTTAAATTTGGATGCCCCACAGAGGAGCCACAGGACACGAACGAGTATGTGGATGACCTCAAGGAGAGACTCGCTGACATCCATAAAAGAACAAGGGAACGGATGAAAACCTACAGCGACCGGATGAAGACACGGTACGACACAAAAGCGACAACGGCAGGATTCCAAGCAGGAGATCGTGTGTGGCTTTATAATCCTCATCGTCAAAAGGGATTTTCACCGAAACTTCAGCAGAACTGGGAAGGTCCTTATACTGTTGTCACGAGGATTAACGACGTGGTTTACCGCATCCAAAGAGGATTGAGAGGCAAGTTAAAAGTAGTTCATTGTGACCGGCTGCATCGATATAGTGGCGAGGCTGCAGATGGAATTATTCGGGACGAACAATCTTAAGGAGGGGGCAGAGTTCAGAAAGAAGATTTGAAAATAAGAAATTAATTATTAACAAAAACAGATAAAAACCATTTTATGTACGAATATCCTATCCTACTAATATTATAAACGTGAAAGTTTGTATGTGTGGATGTATGTTTGTTCCTCTTTCACGCAAAAACTACTGAATGGATTTTACTTAAACTTTCCAATAATATAGGTTATACATCAGAATAACACATAGGCTACAATTTATCCCTAAATTCTCACGGGAACGGGAACGTATACGGGAACTTAGAAACTACAACACCGATTTCAAAAATTTTTCCACCGTTAGAATGCTACACTATCCCCGAGCAACATAAAAACTAATTCATCCCCATATTCCTACGGGAGCAGGAACGTATACGGGAACTTTGACACTACAGCACCGATTTCCAAAATTCTTTCACCGTTAGAATGCTTCTTACTATCCCCGAGTAACATAAAAACTAATTCATCCCCATATTCCTACGGTTCCCTATATTCCCACGGGAGCAGGAACGTATACGGGAACTTTGACACTCCAGCACCGATTTCAAAAATTCTTTCACCGTTAGAATGCTACACTATCCCCGAGCAACATAAAAACTAATTCATCCCCATATTCCTACGGGAGCAGGAACGTATACGGGAACTTTGACACTACAGCACCGATTTCCAAAATTCTTTCACCGTTAGAATGCTACACTATCCCCGAGTAACATAAGAACTAATTCATTCCCATATTCTTACGGTTCCCTAAATTCCCACGGGAGCAGGAACGTATACGGGAACTTTGACACTACAGCACCGATTTCAAAAATTCTTTCACCGTTAGAATGCTACACTATCCCCGAGTAACATAAAAACTAATTCATCCCCATATTCCTACGGCTCCCTATATACAACACCGATTTCAAAAAATCTTCCACCGTTAGAATGCTACACTATCCCTGTGTACCATTAACTTTAATTCATCCACATATTCCTACGGGAACGGGAGTCCTTACTAATATAATCAGTGTGAAAGGAGCTCTGTCTGTCCGTCGTTCTATGTTACCATCTCCCGCCCAAACTAATAAACCGATTTAAATGAAATTTTAAACAAAGATTGTTCAGAACCCGAGGAAAGACATAGACTATATATTTTTTCCCTATATATTCCCACGGGAGCAGGAACGTATACGGGAACTTTTACACTACAGCACCGATTTCAAAAATTCTTCCACCGTTGGAATGCTCCATAATCCTGGAGTAACATTAACTTTAACTTATCCACATATTTACCACGAAAACGGTCACCATATTCCCACGGGAACGGGAGTCTTTACTAATATTGAAAATGCGAATGTAGCTATGTCGGTATGTTTTTCATATGTCTCCCGTTCAAACTGCTAAACATATTTTATTAAATTAGCTATATATCTATCCTTATATTCCCACGGGAACGGAAATGGGAATTCAAAAACTACGGTCTCAAAAGTATTTTTAACAGGGCTACAAGGTGTTGAAATAAGGGTTGAATGTTTTTTTTGGAAATACCGCCATTTTTAAGGCTAGAAGTTGTATTTCCTAAAAAGTTAAAAATGCTGCTGAAAGTCACTATTCCACGCGGACGAAGTCGCGGGCACAGCTAGTTATTGTATAATTTGTGAAATTGTGACAGAAAATGTAGAAATAAGAAATTAATTTTATAGATGTTATGGTGTAATTGTGAAAAAAAAAAAAATAATGTAAAAATAAGAAATTGATTGAATGTATGTATAATTTGTGATATTGTGAAATAAGTGTGAATTGATAAATAGGTTAAAACCATTTGAGGCATATATATGATAGTATTGTAAATTAAAAAAAAAAAAAAAAGAGAGAGAGACACAGCTATACATATTGTCAAAACGAATGTTTTAATATAAAAATATTTTAAAAGTAACTGTAAGAATAGAAATAAATTAATAACTTAACATAATATCAATGCGCGCGTATTAAAAAAAAGTGTATTATATACTTATATATATAAAATTTCCCTGTCACAATGTTAGTTACCTTACTCCTCCAAAACGGCTTTACCGATTCTTACCAAATTTAATATGCGTATTCAGTAGGTCTGAGAATCGGCTACTAATTATTTTCCATACCCCTAAGTGATAAGGGTCATCTTCCCTTAACATTGTTTCTTTAGTTTATACTGTGACACGAGAATTTTATAAATTAGATTTTACAGTCTCAGTGTAAATGTCATATTTATTAATTTAATTTGTTAGAAAATAAAATTTAAAATTAATTGCTCAGAGAATTCATTGCGACAACAGGGTAGAAAACAAACAAGAACGTTCGAAAGATTATTATGCGTACCGATTAATAATTCGGCGCGGCCTGGACAACGTCATTCTACGATGTCGTGAGCTTTGTCAACAATTCATGGTCAACATGTACGGGAAGATAGAAGGCGAACGACTACGATACTTACGATTTAATCAACTCAAGCTGCGTGCGGAAGAGTACATTCACTTACGAGACGCTATTAACAACAACGCCGACGTCGCCGAAATTGGTAACTCTGTCATTTTACCATCATCGTACGTAGGCAGTCCACGTCATATGCAGGAATATATACAGGATGCTATGGTTTACGTGCGCAAATATGGACGACCGTGCTTATTTATAACGTTCACATGTAATCCAAAATGGCCAGAGATTATATTAATGCAATATATCGTCATGACATTACAGCACGTGTATTCAGACAAAAGTTGAAGTCTCTAATAGGTTTCATTACTAAATTACATGTATTCGGTCCCACACGTTGCTGGCTGTATTCAGTTGAGTGGCAAAAGCGAAGATTACCTCATGCGCACATTTTGGTGCTGAAGAAATCGATAGTATCATTTCTGCGGAAATTCCAGATCCGTCTACTGACCAAGTGCTGTTAGATATTGTTACAGCAAACATGATCCATGGTCCATGCGGTACTCTTTATCGTTCATCGCCCTGCATGGCAGATGGAAAATGTACAAAAAATTTCCCTAAAGATTTCACTAATGATACAATAACAAATACCGACGGATATCCAATATATCGTCGGAGAAATCCCGATAATGGCGGACAATCATTTATTAAAAATATCAGCAACACAGACATTGACATTGACAATCGTTGGGTGGTGCCGTTGGTGGTCACCTCTGCTAAGCAAGACATACAATGCTCATATTAATGCTGAGTTTTGCAGTTCTGTGAAGAGCATCAAATATATTTGCAAGAATGTCCATAAAGGCAGTGATATAGCTGTGTTTAGAGTAGAAAACACTAATGTAAATGCTCCTCCAATGATTTAAAACGATGAAATTACGCTCTACCAAATTGGTCGGTACATCAGCTCCAATGAAGCTGCTTGGCGTATCTTCGCTTTTCCAATCCATGAACGGGATCCATCAGTTGTTCAGTTAGCCGTCCATCTTGAAAACGGTCAGCGTGTATTTTTTACGAACGAGACAGTGATTGATCGTGCTACAAATCCACCTAAAACTACACTCACTGCATTTTTTGAATTGTGTAATAGTACGGATGATTTTGTTGCCTTTGCCAGAACATTACTCTATTCACAAGTACCACGCTATTTCACATGGACTCAAAAAAAATTGATGCCCCGCAAGCAAGGCTCTCCAGTTGATGCACGTCTCAATTTATTTAAATCGAACGCTTTGGGGCGATTATTTACAGTCAATCCAGGACACACTGAGTGCTTTTATCTTCGACTGTTGTTGGTTAATGTTACTGGCCCATTATCATTTCAAGATATACGTAAAGTGAATGGGCAACAGTATCCAACATATAAAGACGCATGCCTTGCACTCGGCTTGCTGGAAGACGATAACCAGTGGGAGTGTATGCTTGCTGAAGCTGCTGTCCCACTAATGTATGACGAACAAAGAACCAATTATGACCGCATTTTACTCGCTGAAACCGCGAGGGCAAGATGGGTTCTTCTTTTTTGATGCACTGGGTGGAACTAGCAAAACATTCCTTATTTCACTAATTCTTACTGAAATACGATCAAATAATGGCATCGCATTGGCCGTTACATCATCGGGCTTGCGGCAACTTTATTGGATGGAGGCAGAACAGCTCATTCAGTATTTAAGCTGCCACTAAATATTCAAAATAACCCCGAAGCAGTGTGTAACATTAAAAAACAATAGTCGATGGCCACCGTTCTAAAACAGTGTAAAATTATCATCTGGGATAAATGTACTATGGCACACAAACACTCAATTGAGGCGTTGAACAGGACATTGAAAGATATTAAAACAACGACAAACTATTTGCCGGCACTCTCTTGGTGCTTTCAGGTGATTTCAGACAAACACTTCCCGTCATTCCACGTTCAACATACGCTGATGAGATCAACGCTTGCTTAAAATCATCTCCATTGTGGCGTCATGTTGAAAAAGTACAGCTAAAAGTAAGGCTGAGTTCCAAAATGCAGAAACTGCGCAGATACTGCAAAGTCATGCGTTCCGAAAATCAAAAAGGAAAATTTCTACAAAGTCACGAGTTTCTTAACGCAGTTTTAAGGTATACAATGCGCAGTAACTGCGCAGTGAACGCATCCATTTTTTTTTGGATGCTTTCATTTGACGTTTGTGAAATAAAGTTTTAATACAAACAAAAAGAAAACGTTTGTTCAAAGAAGAAGATGGAATCCAGAGAAAAGTAAGCAAATATATGTATATATTAAGTTTTTGTTAACTTGATAGCTTTAAAAGAATTTGTTTTTTAATAATTTTGCTGTTGTTTCAGTTAATTATTGTAATCGTTCTTTTCAGTGAAAATATTTGGAATCACGAACATAAAATGTTGCTACTAAACTGCAGATTGGGAATGGAAGGGGATTTCAAGATCAAAAGGAAGAAACCTGTAATCCTATGGCAGAGGGTATTGCAGAAAATAATAGAAGTGAGCCCTGAGTTCCCATTTTCAAGAGAACAAGTTCAAAAAAAATTTATGAACATATGGGAGGATTAAGAGAAGAAATAATACAAGCGGCGAAGCAGCAACAAATTGGGAATATTTTGAATTGTTGGATGACGTATATGGAACACGAGCTCATATCGTTGTACCTCAAGAAAATCTTGAAGCCAGTATTGATAACATCGAAGAAGTGCTCAATTCCGAAGAAGCGTATGTGCAAGAAAATCAACTGGTTGATCCATCACCGCAACACCAACCACCTCTAAACAAAAGAAGAAAGTGCGAAGTGATGGATTTCCTGAAAAATGAGGCTGCGGAAGACAGACAAATGCTGAGGGAACTTTTAGAATTGGAGAAAGAAAAGCTTAGAGTTGAAGAAAAAAAAATTGAGATCGAAAGAGAAAAAGTTTCAGAGATGAAAAAATTGAGGAAAATCCTTGAAAATAAAGACTAATTCTTGCTTTTAAAATTATGTACATACATTTATTTATTTTTATTTTAACTCGAAAACAAGTTAGTAAGAAAGGTTCTTTTTGTTTTACCTTTCTCACTTCGTTGGTGGTCGTTATTGTGTGTATTTTCAACGGTTTCATTACTATTGCTATTGTTTTCCGTAAAGTGCACATATTCCTCTTCATCACTTATGCCTTCACAATTTATGATAATGTTATGAAGCACGAGACAGGACATTATAATATGTTTGGCCAGCCTTGTGTTTTGAATTTCAATATGGTTTAAAATTCGAAACTTTTTTTTTAAGATTCCAAAGGCTTGCTCAACATGAACTCTAGTAGAGCTTAATATTGTGTTGAATTTCTTTTGCTTCGGTGTTAAAAACCCATTGTCTCTGTATGGTACCATAATTACATGCGCCAAAATTATTCATGCTGGGGAAAAAATAACAAATGTCAGTGTGCAAATGCAAAATAGCGATGATGTAGACAAAATCTCAGAGCAACGAGTGTGCTAAAAGGCACAGGCATCTCATTACACAGAGACTACCCACAGGCCACAGGCCATGAGAACAAGAAGAAGACAGCTGATGAAAATCCGAAACGAGATTTACGCAAGGAATAAAAGCATAAAAACACAATTTAAAGGCCAAACTCTGAAAGTAGAAGAGCATATCTTTTATTTCGACAAAAATAATAACATGCAAGCAAAAAATGGAAATTCTTCGCGATTTGTTAGGAGAGGACTGTCAATACGTGACAATGACAGAAGAAACAAATGATGCCAACGATCAACAATTTTTAGAGAATGCGCACTGAGGTGCTCAAACTGTTCCGCAAACTCAAATCCAACTTCAATTGCGTATTAACCGTGGATCGAATAAGGAAAATTACTTTTAGTGTAAATGCCTTCTGCCAAAATGAACCTTTTAATAATAATGTGCATAGAATTAATGTTAAAAATTATAAATTACTCTCATATAATACATCTGGGTTAGTAAATAAATCTTTATGTATTTCTATCTATCTTTATAATATTTTTATGACTATATAAATAATTTCGATTTAATATTTTTATTTGAAACATTTGTTACAGACAATAAATATCTGTTATATGAAAATAAGCTTAATAATTTTAAATTTGTCTGGATACCTGCTATAAGAACCAACACTAGAGGTAGAACATGCGGGGTATGCTACTATGGGTATAAAAAAATGGGCACGACTGGGTCGCACGAACTTGCGATTGTGTTCTAAATACGATATCAAAATCTAAAGGCTGAGTTAAAGGTTTTGGTACTAGCTCTTCATAATATATTTTGTGGTACAGGGCTGCCAACTACACATTAATTATGGAAATTGAATTAAATCACGCAAAATAATGAAAAAATTAAATTAAATATTCCAAAGGTTTCAAGCAAAAATCTAAAAACGCCATTCTTTCGCAATCGCTAATACAAATTAATGATGAAAATTTAATCAAAATCGTTGGAGCGGTTTTTCCAAAAAACGGTTTTTTATTTTTCACTTTTTTTTAAAACCGTTTTTTAAAAGTCGAGTATGCAAAGTTTTAGATCTTAATAGGAGTTATTTTGACAAAAAATTTGAAAAAAATCAAAGTTATAGTTTCGAAATTACTTTCAAAAATCAAAATTTTTTAAAAAAATTTATAAAAATTTCCAAAACTGATTTTTTTTAAATATTGATATGCAGTCTTTCTTTAACAGTATACGACTTCTTAAATCCAAAATTTCGTCAATTTCGCCATTAACGAGAAAGTCGGTTTTGAAAAAACGGTACTATGGGAGGTACCGTTTTTAACCTTTTTCCAAAATTTTTTTTTACATCAGAAGAAAGACAATCTAAAATTAATCCATCACACAAAATTTTATCGAAATCGTTGGAGCCGTTTTCGAGAAAAATAAGTATTATCATATCGGTTGTATGGTAGGTACCGTTATTTCAAGACCTAGAGACTCAATTCCAAAACCCCTCTGTAGGATGTTCCACAGACCCTAACTGCAAATTTTGAAGAAAATCGGTCTATTAGTTCAGGCTGTAGATCCATATACAGACAGACAGACAGACAGACACACAGACAGACAGACACACAGACAGACAGACACACAGACAGACAGACACACAGACAGACAGACAGACAGACAGAATTGCAGGACCCACTTTTTTCGTATTCTCTATCATCGTAATGTCATGTTTAATTGTTATCTCAAAATTTTTTTTCTGCACGATTGCAAGACTTGCCTTATAGTACCTATAATCGCAAGTAAAAACATTTAAAACATCAAATGCAGCTTTCTATCTGTAAATGGAATGACTGTTTTAGTCCCTGTCCATACGTGTTATGCCCATAACGTTATATCGGTCGTTTCTGGGCAAGAGGGGTAAGGAAGAAAGGGAGGCTGAGTTCCAAAATGCAGAAACTGCGCAGATACTGCAAAGTCATGCGTTCCGAAAATCAAAAAGGAAAATTTCTACAAAGTCACGAGTTTCTTAACGCAGTTTTAAGGTATACAATGCGCAGTAACTGCGCAGTGAACGCATCCATTTTTTTTTTTTGGATGCTTTCATTTGACGTTTGTGAAACAAAGTTTTAATACAAACAAAAAGAAAACGTTTGTTCAAAGAAGAAGATGGAATCCAGAGAAAAGTAAGCAAATATATGTATATATTAAGTTTTTGTTAACTTGATAGCTTTAAAAGAATTTGTTTTTTAATAATTTTGCTGTTGTTTCAGTTAATTATTGTAATCGTTCTTTTCAGTGAAAATATTTGGAATCACGAACATAAAATGTTGCTACTAAACTGCAGATTGGGAATGGAAGGGGATTTCAAGATCAAAAGGAAGAAACCTGTAATCCTATGGCAGAGGGTATTGCAGAAAATAATAGAAGTGAGCCCTGAGTTCCCATTTTCAAGAGAACAAGTTCAAAAAAAATTTATGAACATATGGGAGGATTAAGAGAAGAAATAATACAAGCGGCGAAGCAGCAACAAATTGGGAATATTTTGAATTGTTGGATGACGTATATGGAACACGAGCTCATATCGTTGTACCTCAAGAAAATCTTGAAGCCAGTATTGATAACATCGAAGAAGTGCTCAATTCCGAAGAAGCGTATGTGCAAGAAAATCAACTGGTTGATCCATCACCGCAACACCAACCACCTCTAAACAAAAGAAGAAAGTGCGAAGTGATGGATTTCCTGAAAAATGAGGCTGCGGAAGACAGACAAATGCTGAGGGAACTTTTAGAATTGGAGAAAGAAAAGCTTAGAGTTGAAGAAAAAAAAATTGAGATCGAAAGAGAAAAAGTTTCAGAGATGAAAAAATTGAGGAAAATCCTTGAAAATAAAGACTAATTCTTGCTTTTAAAATTATGTACATACATTTATTTATTTTTATTTTAACTCGAAAACAAGTTAGTAAGAAAGGTTCTTTTTGTTTTACCTTCCTCACTTCGTTGGTGGTCGTTATTGTGTGTATTTTCAACGGTTTCATTACTATTGCTATTGTTTTCCGTAAAGTGCACATATTCCTCTTCATCACTTATGCCTTCACAATTTATGATAATGTTATGAAGCACGAGACAGGACATTATAATATGTTTGGCCAGCCTTGTGTTTTGAATTTCAATATGGTTTAAAATTCGAAACTTTTTTTTTAAGATTCCAAAGGCTTGCTCAACATGAACTCTAGTAGAGCTTAATATTGTGTTGAATTTCTTTTGCTCCGGTGTTAAAAACCCATTGTCTCTGTATGGTACCATAAGATAGGTTTCCAAGGGATACGCTCCATCTCCAAGAAGGTGGCACTCTGGTGGAAATCTGAATTTTTGATTTTCGATTGCTTTTTTGATAGGACTGTTGTGCCATACGTTAGCATCATGACAGCGTCCAGGATAACCGACAAAAGCATCAATGAATTTCATATTGCTATCAACTACTCCCTGGAGTAAAAAAAAGCATTATTAACAAGTTTTGCTTATGTACAAAAAGTTAAAATTTACTTGTACAATGACAGAATGAAATCCTTTGCGGTTATAAAAGCTTATTGCATCATTTTTGGGTTGTGATATACGAATGTGCATACCATCAATGCACCCAAGCACAAATGGAAACGGATGAGATCGGCTTTTTTGGAAATTTTCCATGGTTTTGTTTTGCGTAACCTCGGAAGATGGAAAATTTATAATTCTGTGTTTTAGCTCAGAAATAGATTTTATAGTTTAAAGAAATATTCTATGAGCTGTAGCACGTCCAACGTTAAATCGGTCGGATATTTCTCTGTAGCTATTTAAATTGCACAACTTCCAAAGTGTAACATACAGGCACTGTTTAAGAGAATATCCCTGACGCTCCTTCTGTTTCATACAAAATGAACTCTTCAACATATTGTGCAAATTCTGAAAGTGAAGGATTGAATTTAAATTTACAAATACAAAATATTTTACAATAGTACCTACATGAAATGTATTCCGCGTCATTCTAAAATGACTTTGAAAAATATCGTCAGGATATTTTTCAATAGTCTTAAAAAACTGCAAGGATTTAGGAATTTTTCTTCTGAATATTTGTGGTTTTATTAATGATACAGCCGCTGCACTTCTTTTTCTGCGAATATTTAAAAGCGTTTTCATTGATAAATTAATATAGCCGTTTGATATATCGGTAGGGTTTGCCGAACAATAAATAAATAATTTCAAAATTTGATTTTTTTTTAAGTTTTCCATAATAATTTCTGAAAACAGTTTCTTTTGAGATCTAATGTCATACTTAAAATCCTCATTAAAAATAAATGTTATCATATCTTACAACTTTTAGCTCACAGCCTGCTATTTTAAATGCGTTCCAAAATGTAAAACTAATGCAAAGTAAAACATATGCAAAGCAGTAAGGCTGCGCAGTAGATGCGCAGTGAGACTGTAGTACTACCGCAGTCAAACTTTTTTTTCTGCTATTTTGGAACTCAGCCTAAATATGCACGTTCATATGCTTCAAGACCCATCCGCTGAAACATTCTCAAAACAATTCTTAGATATCGGTAGTGGGAAAGATGAAACTGGTTACGTAAAATTACGGACCGATTTCTGCACAATCGCTGATTCGTAAAATACTCTCATTGAACAAATATTTCCCGATGTACACACACAGTACATAAATCGTAAGTTGCTTCCTGAAAGAACTATTTTAGCAGCTAAAAATGCAGGTGTCGACAATTTAAATTTGAAGATACAACAGTTGTTTGCCAGGGAACTTGGTATCATGCAAATCTATTGATACAGTTTGCGATGCCAGCAAAGCTGTCAAATTTTCCCACAGAATTTTTGAACTCACTGGATTTGCCAGGCATGCCACCGCATAATTTACAATTGAAGGTTGGATCTCCAATTTTCTTGCTTCGTCATTTAAACCCGCCACGGCTGTGCAACGGTAAGCGATTAGTCATTCGAAAATTGATGAAAAACGCTATCGAAGCCAGCATTTTAAATGGCAAGTTCAAAGGTGAAAATATACTAATACCACGGATTCCTATCATACCTACAGATGTGCCAATTCAATTCAAACAAATTCAGTTTCCGATTATATTGGCATTTGCAATGACAATCAACAAATCCCAAGGCCAAACCATGTCTATTTGCGGCTTGGATTTGAGTACACCACACGGGCAATTGTACGTAGCATGCCCTCGAGTGGGTAAAAGATCCAATTTGTTTGCGCTCGCTAAAGATGGGCTAACGAAAAATGATGCTTACTCTTTTTTTATCTAGAAACTAGAAATAATTTATGAGGCAAAACAACGTTTGCCGGGTCAGCTAGTATTATATATATTTTAAGACGTATTAGATTTATTGAAAAAAAGGTGTATATCGAAAAAAAAGTATATAAATAATAAGTTAATATGAAAAAAAGAAGAATATTGTTTTGAATAAAATAGAAAAAACAAATATTTGTACCAAATACTGCAAAAAAAAGAGAAGTAAATTTTATCCAATGTAAATATCACAAATGATACCAAACATTGACTAATATGTAATGAAAAATAAACTCATCAAAATATAATAACTAATGTAAATATCACAAATGATACCAAAATATTAACTAAAAGTAAAGATCCAGAAATAGCCACAATGTTCAATTTAATATGACAAAAGAAAAATTTTTATTCATTTCATACTCCCGTATTTGTAAAAGAGTCGTGGAAAAGTAGAAATCAACACTCTTGTCTTGATTTCTTCTTTTTCCCCAGGAAGAGTGGTGTGAAGGAGTCACAGCCAACGACCTCTTAATTCATTGCTCTATTATTACCATTAACAGGTTGTCAACCCTCGGCTGTACCTCGATATCCGATCCTCTCACATTCAGTTAAATGCATTACACTTGACTTACATGTGTATCCATAGAGTGCATTGTACTCAGAACAATATGATTCTCAACGGCAGGCCACTGCCAGCCGGCAGAAGTAATAAGGGATATTGCTTTGACTGCATGCGCGCTGTATATGTCACAGCAATAGTCTTTGGGTATGAGCATTTGTTTATGATATTCATTGTCATTGGCGCTCACCCAAAAGAATGTGATGATGAAGCGTTTTAATCGGATATCGAAGTGTGGTCGATTGTTCGATAACCAGAATTGGAGCATAGTAGCTTTGTATAAATAGGGTATGAATTTGGAAATAAAGTTGTATTGTGATCGTGAAGTCGACCCGAAGAACACTATTGTTTATTATTTGACATATGGCTTCTAGCCTAAAAATATAAGCTTGGACGTCTTCTTTTTCAGTCGTCATCGGTACCACCCTCAACTTTGCAGTTAGTGCGAAAGAGGTTCGAGCGAAAGCAGTGAATGCTAAGCGATTGGTGCTGAAGTACAAGCGACTTCACAAACCACTTACTTATTTCTGCGTCTGAGATCTCGTCATCCCAATCGGTCTTTGATCGTCATATATCTTCTAAGAGTACCTTTACATACATCAAGAAATGGGCTAGCAAGCCTAGCTGGTCAAATATTGTCATTAGCATTCTGAGTACGTCTCGCTTCGTAGGACGACGATTCCCAAAGAGAATTTCGCTTTGGTTCATATTAATTTGTAGTCATCTTAAATGTGAAAAAGTCCGATGAGGTACACCACCACATTCCCCGTACCTTTTCTGTAGTAAGTTCGAATTTTGCCTCGAAGTTCTTGTTTTCGGTAATATCACTCTTCAAAGCTTTAAGGACCTGCAGATGAGTTCAAGATCCAGTTTCTGATTAGGAAGCCTCCTTGTTGGTGCACGAATCGAATCTCTTCGCTAAACGAATCGCTTCTTCTTCCGCCTCTACACTGTCCATTAAATCGTCCACACAGTGGTTTTCTTTTATAGACCTAACAGCTCGCGGATAGATCTGGCTGTATTCATCAGCATTCTTGTTCTTAATGAATTGAGCGCAACAGGGTGAGCATGTTGCCCCAAAGGTCATAACGTTCATCACATATATATATTTTTTTTTTTTATAATTAGCACACATTAGATGTGCACACATCAAGGGGTTATGATTACCCCTATAATGTTATAGAACACAGTGCGAGCATTTAAGAAAGTAGGAGAGGGTTTAATAGGAGACACCGATGCACGTTGCTTTTGAATCATTGTGAATCGTAATGCAGGGGAAACACAGAGCCAGGTAAAGCAATCCACATACGGGTGGAGCGTCTAAAGTATGAATCTCTATACTTGACTGTACGTCCGAAGTTGGGTTCAAGGTAAAACTGATGAGCATTCCTAGCGAGGCGTGTGTTGCGGCTAAATTGTTTCAGGGGAGGAATGCAACTGGCTATTTCACTAGAGCACTGTTTGTAAAAAAAAAGAGAAAAAAAAGAGAGAGGCAGGTGACGTTTCGACGATGTTCAAGAGAATCAATCGATTCTACGATTGAACTATCACCTATCAATTTGAACGCCCTATTGTGTACCCTATCAAGTAGGCGCAAAGATGTTTGAGATGCACCTGACCAGATATGGGAGTTATACTCCAGTTTTGGGCGGATCAGAAGGGGTGAAGAACTTCCTGCATCGTCTCAAGAAACCTAAGCATTTAGCAGCGTTTTTGGCGACTTCAAATATGTGGTCATTCCAACGAAGATCATCGTTTACACACATACCAAGTAATGTCAGCTTTTCGGTTTCTTGGATGCAGGTACCATTCATGGATAATGGCAATGGGGGAATGTTAAGCTTCAACGACAAGAGACAGCATTGAGTTTTCGAAGCATTGAATTCTACTCGGTTCATAAGACCCCATGAAATAATGCTGTCAAGGTCAGAATTCAATGAGCTTATCATACGCAACCGTTCCAGTTCCACATCCGAAGAGCAGGGACGTAAATTTGGAAACGAATATGAAAAGCTGAGGGTCGAGTCATCAGCAAAACAGTTGAGAGGATTAGAAGTTTCAGACAAGAAATCATTTATGAAAATGAGGAAGAGAGAATGAGAGTTTCGTGTTCGTCACCTTTGATTCACAGGAATCTTTAGCAATCGCGATCCTCCTTCCGTATTCTCACCTGGTTAAACATTTCCATAACGTATCGGCATATTGCGACTCGATTTTCTCTAGCTTTATATACAGGGTGTCCCGTAATTCGTTTTACATACTTTGGAATATGATTCTTGGTCATATTCTTAGAAAAAAATTATTCTACAGTAAAGTCCGTCCCTCAAGTTTAACATCACTTTTTGACAATTTAAAAAAAGGCTAACTTTGGTGTACCCTGACCTGTGTTAAACTCGATATCTCTGTCGAAACTGATGATAGGAACCTAATCTTAGACTAAATTTTTTGTAGAAATAACAACCTTTAAGACTGTATTTAAATTAGGCTTAAATAGGTTTAGGGTTGCCAGATTTTCTATTTTAAGTGGTGTTCAAATTTTCTTCCCAAAACAAAGTTTTGAATTTGAGGTCATTTTTTTGGAGAAAAGGCCTGATAAACATAGAGTTTCTTTATTTTTTACAGATGAACAAAACAATAATAAAGAAAAAACTCTGCATTAAGTTAACTCAAAAACCCATACATTTTATGATACTTGGAAAAATAAAAAATGGGAAAAATTTAAAAAAAAATAATAAAAAGTTCTTCGTTATTGCGCTCGCAGGTGTGAGACTAAAGCTGTAAAAGTAACGATAAAATGACTTTCCGTATGTATACGTTACTTTTGATCTGAGTACTCGGTATAAAAATGTCGTTACTTTCGTTACTTTCTTTACTTTTTAAAAAGCTGGTATTGGTGTCTAAAAAAGTACTTTTTATTGCGAAATCTCTTAAAAATGGTATATTTAGCTGTGTAGTTGTATAGGGTAAAATATTTATATCATAATTGTAGAAAAAATTTCGCGTAAAAATTGTTACTATCTATTCAGTCATATGCCTGGCGTTGTCATATAATTATAGAGCAGTATTTAAAGGAAGTAATGGTGTAGATGCCTTCAAATTTCTGCTAGAAATGCAAACTACCCACACATACC
Source organism: Melanostoma scalare (assembly GCA_949752695.1). Classification (NCBI taxonomy): domain Eukaryota; kingdom Metazoa; phylum Arthropoda; class Insecta; order Diptera; family Syrphidae; genus Melanostoma; species Melanostoma scalare. The sequence goes on along the minus strand of OX456986.1, from coordinate 81,195,118 downwards.
ATTTGATTGATTAACAAGACTTTTCAGTTTACATCGTTGCAGAAATTTTACTCACAACCCGTGGGAACTCAAATTTTTTTAATTGATATGCAAATTTTCTACTTCGCATACAAGTTCAAAAAATTTAATAATTAACCATAGAAACCTATCGCTTAAATAAGAATATGTATGTACATTAATGCTTAAAAATTTAAGATAGATCAATAGTTCAAACATATACAATTTTCCAAACATCTTTTTTATCATGTTATCTTAACATGCCATTGCTTAACTTTATTGACAGACCTGACCAAAAATTAGCCATTCTTAGAACTCAGAAAAAGCAATAATGCCCGCATAATCGTTAAAATAAATTAAATAAAGCAAGATACAATAAAAGATACAATTAATGCTAATAACAAACCATAACGCATAACAGCACCACATAAGAAAAAAATGTGGTTTCATCTACATTATTACAAACGTAAATTTAGCTCCATTTAATTGTCTCATTCAAAAAGATATACAAACCTGAAACAATAGAAAAAAGAAATACATTTTTTTCCCAATCAGACACACAAATTAAGGGCGGCGTCCATATGAAACTGGGAGGCTGACAAAAAGTAGATGCCCAGAGCGGCATTCGAACCCACGCGTCAAGCCAATCTACTAAACACTAGTTTCAGTTTTAAATTCATTTTTATTGTTCTTTCTTATAACTACTTACGTGCTAACAAAAATGTTTAAACTAGCTTACATGATAACTTAACTAACTTACTGACCCTAGGCGGGTACTCTAAATTATACTATAACTTATTTCTAATGCCTTTCGGCCTAATGATTTAATCTGTTTCTAACTCTAACTAGTATTAAAGCTAAGAAAATTTCTAAAAAAACTTAGTTTCCTTGAACACTTTTTTTCGGATACTACTAAACACTATATCACTGCACCACGGCCGCCATACAATACACTGACTATACGCATTACACAGTAAACACACAAGGTAAATGTACTGGTACTGATATCGATGCCAACTCGACTACCCACCCGAGTACCAAGCTACCTAAAGTAACTAAACATACGAAATGCCAACCCGAGTACCTAACTACCCAAAGTAACTAAACATACGAAGTTCCGATACCTATACCGAGTAACGAAAGTAGCTAAACATGCGAAATACCAACCCGACTACCAAACTACCCAAAGTAACTAAACATACGAAATGCCGATACCGATACCGAGTAACGAAAGTAACTAAACATGCGAAATACCAATCCGAGTACCAAACTACCCAAAGTAACTTAACATACCAAATGCCGATCCGTTACCGATGCCGAGTAACGAAAGTATGTAAGTAAACATGCGAAATACCAACCCGAGTGCCAAACTACCCAAAGTAACTATAAATACGAAATGAAGATACCTATACCGAGTAACGAAAGTAACGAAGGTAACGTAAGTAACGAAAGTAACGAAAGTAACGAAAGTAACGAAAGTAACGAAAGTAACGAAAGTAACGAAAGTAACGAAAGTAACGAAAGTAACGACAGTAACGAAAGTAACGACAGTATCGAAAGTAACGACAGTAACGGCCTCGTAAAAGTAACATTTTTTTGCGAGTAACGTTTCGTTATTCAGTACAAAAGAGAATACTTGCTACTGAGTAACGAATACATACCATT